>AP025049.1:17300730-17644218 GCA_036186865.1 Eustoma russellianum
GATCCACAATCACCCATATAGCATCATTCCCATGCTTAGTCTTGGGCAAATCGGTCACAAAGTCCATGGTGATGTGGTCCCATTTCCATTCTGGCACTTCTAAGGGTTGCAATAATCAAGTGGGTCTCTGGTGCTCGGCTTTTATTCTTTGACAAACTAGACATCGCCCGACGAATTCTGCTATTGATTCTTCATCCCGGGCCACCAAAACTTTTGCTTGAGATCTTGGTACATCTTATTTGCTCTAGTGTGTATAGACGATCGAGAATTATGAGCTTCCATAAAACTTCTTCTTTAAGTTCTTTGCTTTCGGGGACACACAACTGTCCTTGATACCATAAACTGCCGTCGCTGCGATTTTCAAAGTCGTCTCGTGGCTTATCTTTCATCCTTTCTTTGATTTTTCCTCAACGCTTCATCATTCCCTTGAGCCTCTTTGATCTTATCAATCAATGAAGGAAGAAGAACTAACTTGGCGAGAACCTCATCGACTGAATCAACTTCTTCTAAGCCGAACTCTTCAATATCTCACTGGAGAGGTGGTTGCCGTGGGTGACTTGCTTTCCGACTTAATGCATCAGCAACCTTGTTAGCTTTTCCCGGATGATATTGAATGGAAAGGTCATAATCCTTTATTAACTCCAGCCATCTGCGCTGCCGCATATTAAGCTCCTTCTGAGTAAAGAGGTACTTTAGGCTCTTGTGATCTGTATAAATTTCACACCGTTCACCATACAAGTAATTCCTCCATATCTTTAATGCGAAAACCACTGCAGCAAGTTCAAGATCATGGACAGGATAGTTTTGCTCAAATGGCTTCAACTGTCGGGATGCATAAGCTATCACCTTGTCATTCTGCATAAGAACACATCCGAGACCATTCTTCGAAGCATCACTGTATACTACATACTTCTCATCAGGAGTGGGCTGAACTAGGATAGGTGTGGACGTCAACTTTGCTTTTAGCTCCGAGAAACTCCTTTCACAGTCGGCACTACTCCACTCGAACTGGTTTTCTTTTGGGTCAATTCTGGTGAGAGGAAAGCTATCCTCGAGAATCCTTCAACAAACTTTCTGTAATATCCGGCCAATCCGAGAAAACTTCTTACTTCAGTAACTTTTGTTGGCCTGAGCCATTCTGTGATAGCTTCAATTTTCTTGGGATCTACTGAATCCCATCTTCTGAAATCACATGACCAAGGAAGGATACACTTCGCAGCCAAAACTCGCATTTGCTGAACTTGGCATACAACTGTCTCGCTCTTAGAATATTTAGGACTGTCCTCAAGTGGGCTGCGTGAGTCTCTTCGTCAGGTGAATATATCAAGATGTCGTCTATAAAGACCACCATGAATTTATCCAACTGTTCTTGGAAGATTCGATTCATGAGATCCATAAAAAGCGGCAGGGCATTGGTCAAAACCAAAAAGGCAATGACTAAGAAACTCATAGTGTCCATATCGGGTTCTGAAAGCAGTCTTAGGGACTATCTTCCGCCTTTATCTTCAACTGGAAGTATCCAGATCGTAGGTCAATCTTACTGAAGATTCGAGATCCCTGCATTAAGATACTTTAGGTAGGGTTTTGGGAAAGATTTAAATCTTACTCAAGTTAGACTTATGATTTACTTACCCTGAGCTGGTCGAATAAGTCGGTCAATCCAGGGCAACCGGTACTTATTCTTATGGTAATTTTGTTGAGCTCCCGGTAATCGAGCATAAGCGTATACTTCCATCTTCTTTTTCACGAATAACACCCAGAGCACCCCAAGGTGAAACACTAGAGCGAATAAGTTTATTCTCTAACAGTTCGTGGTAACTGTTCCTTTATTCCTTTAGTTTAGCAGGTGCCATGCGGATAAGGGGCTTTCGTACGGGTTCCGCTCCTGGAACAAGGTTTATTTCGAAAGCGATCTCCCGATCAGGATGGTAGTCCAGACAAATCATCGGGAAAATACATCAGGGTATTCTTAACAACTGGAACTGTGTGAGGGTAGGCTTTCCTTGTCAGCAACTTAGAACATAGACCAAGAATCCTTCATGAGCTTTCTTTAATGCTTGGCTGGGCACGAGCTGCATTGACAAAAACTTTCTTGGGTGGTTTCTTTAACTTATTTCCTCCTTGGAATGACATCTCATCTCGAGCTGGGTTCTTAATGATAACTTGCCTGCTTCGGCAGTCGATGTGGGCATGATTCTTTGAGAGCTAATCCATTCCGAGAATCACCCTCAAAATCACTCATAGATATTGGAATCAAATTGGCCTCAAACAACTGGTCATTAACTCAAGGGCACAATTTCTGAGTATGTGATGGGAATCAAGCACCTGATCGCCAGATGCTTGTACTCTATAAGGTGAATCTAATCGGATTGGATCATGATCGATATCCTTAGCAAACTTCCTTAGATAACGAGGTGGCTAGCACCACTGTCAAACAACACATTTGCAGGTATGCTACACACTAATATAGTTCCTGAACCATGCACAATTGTTTTAGCAATATGATAGACATGCATAAGTGAAATTTATTGAAGGCATAAAACTTAAAATCTTACCAGTCACTACATCAGCAGTCTCCTCGACATCAGCATCTGTCATAGCGTGCACTCTTGCATTTGTACGGGGCCGCTGGTTCTTCTGTTGTTGCTGCTGCTGCGCTCCTTTTCTGGACAATCTTTAATCATGTGGCCATCTTTGCCGCATCCAAAGCATTTGCCTGTTTTCCACCTGACTCACCCACATGCCTCTTCTGGCAGTGAGAACATACCGGTATTGCTGGCTGTTGAGATGAGGCCTGATTCTTCTGCTGATTATTTTGGGTTTTGCTTGCGGCGTTGATTCTGTCCTTGAGATTGTCCCTGACGAACTGATCCTCTGAAATTCTTCTTTGGCCACTTCTTATATTTCTCATTCCTGGACCCTTGTCTTTCTTGTTTTGACCCACGTCAATTCTCTTCAGATATAATCTCTCTCTATGCGGGTAGCATGCACCTAGAAGTGCTCCGAAATTGGTAGGATTTACATTTACCAAACCAGTCCTAATCCTCGGATTCAGACCTCTTTCAAATTTTAGCATTTTCGTCTCTTCGTCATTCATCGTAACGGGCCTGAAACCTCCCAAGTGCAATGAACTTATTTGCGTATTCCGCTATTGTCATGCCCGGCTCCTGTTTCAAAGATTCAAATTCATGTTTCTTTGTAATTTGACAGATGGGGGGAATATAGAACTTACGGAATTCTTGTAAAAATCTCTCCCAGGAAATCGGTCTGGGCAAAGGCTGCGATTTGTCTTCCACCATTGATTGGCCTCACTATCAAGAAAGGTCGGATGGCCTGAGCTTTCATCTCCTTTGGGCTTGACTTAGCTCAAAACAGTTTTCAACTTCATCTAGTCACTTTTCTGCAATGTCCGGGTCTGGCTTTCTTTAAACGGTGGTACGTTAGCCCTCTTGAGCTTCTCAAAATAGTACTGGGCATCCCTCACTGGCTGTTATGGCTGCGGGTGGAGCATTCTGATGAATTAGGCCCTGCCGAATCTGAGTAATAACTTGGCAGAAGGCCTGGGAAGCATTCATGTCTGGGATGACCAGAGGACAGGTGCCTATGGAGCTGGTGGTGGGGGATTCTGGTCCGGCGAGGTGGCGGCGGGGACCTGTGCTGGTGGTGGGAGGAATGGGCTCCTGAGCAGCTGGTCGTGCTCTCGGAGGTCTGCCACGTGGCATCACACCATCTGCACTTATGGGTTTAGCATCTATTTAGAATATCGGAATAAAATCAATCAAATTTGACTAAGGACCAAAATCGAAAGCTTTTAAGTAGGGAAGATAAAAGGTACACGTCTTATGTCATAGACTAGCTTTCGTAGTTTAGGATGAATTATTAATTAACATCCTAAACCCGGTCTACGTGGCCCTAGTCTAAGGTCATCACTCGTCTAAAGATCATGACTTCGATCTAAGATCAAACATAGATTGCTAAGATAGTAGCTTAGTCCTACGTTTTGATCGAAATCTAGAGCCGGGGCTCTGATACCACCTGTAGCGCCCCGCACCCGGGCCTCGTATGGATACGGTGCACCCGCCATACTTCACTATGGAGAGTACAAAGCGTCATGCGTAACATGCAAAATCCATAACATATGTCGTGGACTTCCATTGCTACATTTAACATGGTAGTAAAATTAAGGCAGAATTAAAACTTTTCAAATGAAACATTGCGTTACGGAATAACTAAGTCCCCAAAGTAGCCAAGTCTCACAAAACGTCATAGTCAAATTCCACAAAGTTCAAACACAGTCATAATACAAAGATCTCAGCAGCAAAAAGTCCTAAGCTTAGCTCCCCTTACATCTCCTCGCCTATGGATATGGTACCCTCAGCTCATCTTCGATCCAGTCTATCTTTGGCATTATCTGGGGAAAAAAATAAGTGTGAGTGATAAAAATCACCTAGCAAGAATACAATAACCGACCATGAGATACATAAAGAATTATAACATGAATGTAGTAACGTGGAGACTTTAAATAATAACTCATACCTGTCTTAACCTCCTGAAGTCATCTGACGTATAGCCTAAGCATAATTCTAGATACTGCTAACCACTATTAGCTTATAAAGTCCTTAACCTGTATCATACAACATGTTAGCATGATCATGAGTTATGCAATATGCAATGCATGATGTCATGTCATGTCAAAACATCATTTTGGTCCCATAAAGTAACGTGTCATAAAAACGGAGGAGGAGTGTCAGATCAATTGACCCCGGATCTGAACGGGTCCAGACAAATATCAGATCAATTAACCTCGGATCTGAACGGGTCCAGAACAGATATCAGATCAATTAACCCTGGATCTAAACGGGTCAAGAACAGATATCAGATCAATTAACCCCGGATCTGAACGGGTCCAGAACATATCAGGTCAACAGACAATTAACCCTGGGTCTGGAGTCGGGTTAGTCGCATGCTTGGCCGGCAAAGGATCATGAGGATTTTTAAACCATGGGACCATAAAATTTTCATGCATAACAAAAACATAGTCGCTTTAAAACTTGCTTGCATAAGTTAAATCCATAAAATCGGTTTCATGATCATGCATGATACATGCAGTGATATGCAATGCAAGTCATGGCAGGAAATAACATGTTAACCTGCATGGTTCGGACTTAGGAAAATCCCTAAGTTCCTATGTCATACTCATAAGCGGATAAATTAACCCCATTTAATGTATTTCCTTGTTCAGCCTAAATTTCAGCTTTAGTACATCAACTTTGCATCCGTGATATCCTTCAAAACGTTAGGTTTAACCTAACTAACTTTCGTTACTTATTCCTATGTGTTCCAAGGATTTGTTTATAAAATTTTCAGATTAAGTTGATAACCATAAAGGGGTCATTTAATTACTTATCTGAAACGGTTTAAGTGCTTAAACTGATCTGACCCATTTTACTAAAAATTTAATTGCGTCAAATCCGTAATTTGTTTTCCCGAAATTCCAACTCTCCCAAGTCTAATAACATGTGGAACTAGTATCCTACCGAAATTTAACCCATTTGCATATCTCTAAGTCCCATTTCTGAGTCCAGTAAACCGTTACTTATATCCAGCTTGTATCCAGTGACTTCAGTTGAGCAGTTTTAGTAATTAATTCATTAAAAATAGTCCAGAACTCATTTTACCAAAATTCCAGCTGGCCTGTTCACCAACTCACCAAATTCCAGCTGGCAAGGTCCTTTTGAGTTAATCAAAAAGATGTTCTGTTCTGCTCAGTTCCAGGCTTTCCATCCTGAGCATGCTTTACCAATTATTTTCTTAGAAATATTTCACAACTCCTTTTACCAAAATTCAAAATTTCACATTTTCTATACAACAAGGCTGTCCCCACACCGAAAATCAGATTTATTGAACATCTACAAGTTCTCCTTTCAAGCCATTTAAAATGTTGCACCATTCTGTCATGTTCCAGAATTTACAGCCTCAGCAGTGTTGCCAATTATTTTATTAAATATTAACCACAACTTATTTTTACCGAACTTCCAACTCTCAGCTCTGCTATACACATGGGCTAGCTCTGTGCCAAAAGAACAGATTTATTGAAGGTCCACATGGTCCTCTATTAAGCCATTGAAATTGGTGTTCAATTCTGCCCAGCTCCAGAATTTCCAACTGGAGCAGGTTCTACTAAATATTTTATTAAAAATAATCTGTAACTTATTTTAACAAAATTCCAACTCTCACTTGTACTACACTCATAAGGCTAACTTGGTACAAAAATTAGCTTCATTGAAGTTCATAAGGTCAGTTCTTTAGGCCGTTGACGTGGTCATCCATTCTGCCTAGCTCCAGTAGTTTGATATCTTATCATTGGTTCAAGTCAAGGTCCACCATTCATCTTGTTTCTTATGAGATATATTATTGATTACCACTTACACCTTATTGTAACATAAATGTCCAGATTTCACGCTCATTATAAGGTCACTTTTTCCATATACCAAAACAGTTGTAGATAGTATTTCAAGCAAGTATCATCTATGCACCAAAACAAGTGTTCTTCCTTAAAGACACTACTCACCTTCTCTTCCCTCCTTAGAGCCGAAAGCTATGTGGTACCTTAACCTCATTTTGTAACATATATCAAGCATGCAATCACATTCAAGGGTCATCTTAAACCAATCTTGCACAAACTTCATAAAACTCTTATCTTTCACATGCATGCTTTTCTTAGACCTTTCAAATTTCAATCAAGAACCAAACTTGCCTAGACTTACTTAGTTGCACCTTAAATCATCTCAAAACAGCCTTGTAACTAAATTCATGTAATAAAGATTTCATCTTAGAGAGAATAAGCCACATAAAAGGCATTGTTCTTAAGGAGTCTCTAAGAAATAATCTTAAACTTAGAATATTCCACTAAAGATCAAATCTTAAGGACCTCTAAGCATTCAAGTCACTAACTCCTTAAATAAATCATGAGAGATCGTTATACTTGCCTCTTCAAGCTAAAAGCTCTGTCTTTGCTTGGTTGATGGAGTGAGTTGAGTTGAAAATCCACCTCCTTCTTCACCTTTGTTATACGGTTTTTGAAGGAGAAAGAAGAAGAGGGGTAGCCTTCATTCCATGGTGAAAATAGTACATATTTAAGACTAGAATATCTTACCAAAATGAGTTTTTTTGAGTGAGGCTTCAAGTATCACAAGTAGCACCCCTAAGAGAGTTGAAAGCTTTGCTCCTATTGCCAAAAGGGGGTCACGGTTTGGTGGAGGAAGAAAAACACCCTTGTGAGCTTCATCAATTTGCAATGAGGAATTTACTTAATGAGATTGGGATGAAGCTTACCTAAACACTCCTTGAGCTTGAGATGAAACTTGAAGGATTTCTTGGCTTCAAGAGGGAGGGCCAAAAGTTGGGTTGTATGGTTGGGGGTTGGAGAATCTCTTAAGTGTTGGCTTGCTTGAGAGGGGGTTTTCAAGATGAGAGTGGAGTGAGCTTCTAGGAGTAATTAAAATAGACATGTTGGGAGAAATGGAGAGGGGATCCCGCGGTTAGTGTGTTAAAGAGGGGGAAGGGAGCATGCTTTGTGAAAAGTAGAGAAAGGAGGGTGTTGGTTTTGTAGCTTGTCTAGGCATGCATGCATCCTTTTCTTTATTTTGTTATTTTGCTCTTGGCATGCTCTTGTTTTATTATTATTTTATTTGCATGCTAGCTCTTTTAGTCATTAAGTATATTTAGTTAATTTTGTGGCGGTTTCCTAGAAGCCTTAAGAGGCTTGGCCGAAATTTTTGGCTATTGGGGGGGGGGAAGAATGTTTGTTATTTCTTTAATTCATGGTTATATTGTTTTATTATTTTATTACATTCCAAGATTAGCATATGTATGTATGTATAATAGGATGTACAATGTGCATGTCCATATTAGTGTACATGTATCCGCATATATACATACGTATACACGCCTATATGTACATTATATAATATATACACATATACATCATATACGCACATACCTACACATTGGTGGGTATTGGTCATATAACTCTATATTTCATGTATCACTTTCTTGAAGCCCCCTTATTTAATTATTTAGTATCATCTCAATAGTATTTACGCAAAGTGGCTTAAGTTAGCTTAAGTAACACGCGCTTAAAGAAATTATCGCTTTCATTCCGTCACTTATTCATAGCTCCAAGTACATGTCGTTGGGGTATACATAAGTGATTTATGATCTTTTATGAACCTGTGTTGGAAACAATGAATTTGGTATTTCTGCATTTTAAGAACATGTCAGTAAAACTTATGATGGATGTTAGACGCTTTTATCTTTAAAAGTTTTTATTCTGCCTCGGTTTGCTTACTGGTTGATGTGTAAGCACGAAAGTCTGCATGTTTTATTCTGGACTATGATGTTATGGATCGACGCCTAGTACTCTCCGTAGTAAAGTACGGCAGGCGCACCGTATCCGCCTGGGCCGGGGTGCGGGGGCGCTACAGTAGGGATCCTTGTTAGCCACTATCTAATGACACATATAACTTAGCTTGAGGGCTTAGAAGGTCTTACCAAAGTGACTCTTGGAGGTTGAGAAGATCCTAACCACCAAAAGCCAATCTTCCTTAGCTCTTCAAGATTCTTCTCCTAGTGCCTCCTTGAAGGCCCACGGTCGCACAATAACATAGGTATCTTGTGAGCTTTATCATACAAAACATAAGACCTTCATAAGGAGTTTAGAATGCACTCACCTAGACCACGTTTGCACTTGGATGAGTCTTGAATCCTCTTGATTCCTCTTGACCGTATGGCTTGGGGAGAGGATGGAAAAATATCTCTTGCTCTTTGGAGACCTCTTGAGTAATAATTGTGTTAATGGTGTATTAAGGGCTTCTTGTTAAAAGAAGAGAGAGAGAAACCTCCTTGGTAAGGGTATAGCCGGCAGCCTCTTTATGGGAGGAGGGAAAAGATCCTTCATGTGCATGGACAAAATATCGTACTCATTTAAGGCCTAATCAATGGTTTGTCTTTCTAGGGTTGCATGAAGAGTCTTGAGATTATTATTTGCTCAATAAGGCCTCATGGCTGAAATACAAGTGTGTGCACTTATACACACATGAGTTCAATTCTATTGCATTTTATTAATGACCATAGCTTGCCCATTTTTCCTATCTTAATTTACATATACTACACAAATATGCGTGTTTTAAAGCGTATTCTAACTATTGTCCTTTAAGTACACTTTTCATGGAACTACAATCCTTTATGCCACTTATTACATCATAAGCCAAAATCTATAAATATGGCGTATATATATATCTATATGTATACGTCCAATACTATATATATAAGTATACATATGAATATATCATGTAAACCTACTTTCTTCCCAAATTTGAAGTTGCTAGGCCAAAAGTGACTAGGATTAAATGATAAAGTTCTCTTGGGTCCCTCAAAAAGGATAGCCGGCGGTTAGAGGGGTCTCCCCCCCCAAGTGCATTTACTTCTTCATTGCTTGTCCCTTCTTTATTTCTTAAGTTGGCTATTATTGTGGTTAAAAGAGTACCATGAGCTAATCATGGGTTTAAACCCGGTGGTTAAAATGTCATTAACACCTCCATTATGCTTGATTCACTTTTGGAATGTTTAATGAAGGAGCTACTAGGTAGTTGAAGCAAATATTCATAGTATAATCTTGATCCCTAATTCTTCCTTACATGTGTTCCACGGTTTCTAAAGGAATATTTTTCCTTTTTGGTGAGTTACATATCCTGATAACAACATCCTATTGTGACTACACCATGCATAACTATCCATATTGTTGCTCTAGTAGGCAATTAAGGTGTATAATTAGCTTTTCTAGTAATAAAAAGGGGTCTCTTAATGACCTCCCTTACCCGGCAGATAAAAGGGAAAGGAGGGTGCTTTTCCTCTTTTCACATTCTTAAATCCTCAATTAGTAGAACACTTAAATGCTTAGAATAACTCTCCATGTTTCTAACAAGGGTTAGTTTCTTGTAGTAAAAGAAACGCCACTTAATGTCCCCCAACCTTCTAGGCCGAAATTTGAGTAGTCTTGGGAAAAAATTTTAGCAACTCATTTGCTTCATAATTCATACTTTGAGGTAGTATGCTATTTTCCTTTAACATTGAAATAAACGTGGGTAAAGACAAAGATATTCTCCTTTCGAGATATCTTTCTATTGCATTACTTCCTTCTAACCCTAGATACCATACTATTTTAGATGGGGTACAACATCCTCCCCCCTTAATATAAGTTTCGTCCTCGAAACTGGAGTTAGTATGGTATAAGCTTTCATGTTTCCTTATACCTCTTTAATGATCTTGTGACACTTCCTTCACACATATCTCATTCTCTTACATCATTCTATGAATTCACTCTTAAGGAAATTCCTACATGTAGAATAGCTAACAATTTTATGTCTCCCGGTTCTTATACAACTCTCTAGTTGTTTATCTGCAGTGGACTCAATAACTCATCGATCTTAAGTAGCAGGTACCTATTCTTTGTTGTAGTCTTGTGGAACTCTATTTATGCAGTTACTTGCCTGATTGTTGAGGACCCAAAACTTTGTAACGCATTCTAGTTTTCATGCTCTAGTTGTGCTACTCTAGTCGTCTGATTTGTCTACTTACCACTGATTATGTAGAAATCTTTTCTCAGGGTTCCTTATCACATCGTTCTATGATTATTCATACTTGGGAAACAAGCAAGGTAGAACATAAGTACCTTGCATTTTAAGTTGGATATTCGGATATACCTGTTTGTGGTTTGAATGTTTCAAACATCCCTGGATAAATCATTCTTCGATCCAGACTAGTGTTCCTGGTTGTCTTGTTGTCAGTTCTATATGAATACGGCTGCCACCTTCTAAATCTTTTCTTAGTACGCTCATTAAGTCTCTTCTTTCATTCTTCCATTATCTTATTAGCGCGCTCCGCTCTATAATAGTCCTTTAGAAGTTCATCGAAATTCCTTGAATAAGCCTTGTCTAAACGAGTCTTAATCTGAAAGCTTAGACCACGCATAAATCTGGTCACTTTATACTTTTTGTCTTCCATAACCAGTGGAACATATCCTCCTAACATAATAAATTGACGGGCATACTCTGAGATTGTGGTGTTTGGTTCTTGCTTTAGTGTATCAAAGTCTTCAATCCTCTTTATGACCAAGTCCAGGGAGAGGAAAGCCCCACAAAATTCTTCTAGAAATCTCGCCCAGACGATAGGTCGGGGTAGTGGCTGGATACTCGTTCTCCACCACTAACCAGCCTTACCAATCAGAAATGGCCGAACTATTCGTGCCTTTATCTTATTTGGCACTCGTACCCTCAAAAGGCTACTCTCAACTTCGTCCAACCATTGCTCTGCTTCCTCCGAGCTGGACTCCCTGCCAAATCTCAAAATTTGTGCTTGAACTAGCTGTCGATAATAAAATCCACTGCTTCCCGGGGGTGACAGTGATGATGTCAGCTTACCAGACTGTGATGTCATCTGCACCACGTAGCATCAGTTTTATTCGAAGTCATACCGAGATAAGCGACAAAATTTTAATTCGCAATTCAAATAAGATCTTAAAGGCATACAAGTAGGCATGATTACATTTTATAATTTGCCATCAACTAGGGCTTAATCATCAGATCGAAACCCTAATTTCCAGTCTAAGTCATCCTAGTCTAAGGCCAACTCTCATCTAATATCATGACTTACATCTAAAATCAAACTTAGTTTGCTAAAATCATAACTTAATTCTATATTCTGCCCGGATCTAGAGCCTCGGCTCTGATACCACCTGTAGCGCCCCACACCCCGGCCCAGCCGGATACGGTGCGCCTGCTGTACTTCACTACGGAGAGTACCAGGCGTCAATCTATAACTTATCAAAGTCCAGAATAAAATTTATGGACTTTCATGCTTACACGTCAACAAGTAAGCAAAACTGAGGCAGAATAAAAACTTTCCAAATGAAAGCGTCTAAACATTCATCATAAGTCTTACAGACATGTTCTTAAAATGCGGAAATACGAAATCCATTATTTCCAACACAAATTCATAAAAGTTCATCAATCATGACCGTCTCGTCAAAAACCCTTAAGTCATCCTTCAATCGCTCTTCTACGGACAAGGCACCCTAGGCTCGTCCTCGATCTACTCAATCCTTTTTCCTGCGGGTTCTAGGAGGAAAAATAAGGGGGTGAGTGACAACGTCACCAGCAAGTAAACCATAAATAGTCATGAATTAAATGGAAAGTACAAACAAGAATCGAACCCCAAAAATCGGTTTAGAAACATACCTGACCTTCCATCCAACCCGTAAGTGATCAGCTCATAACTTATCAAAGATCATAACTTATCAAGATCATAACTTATTAAGGAACATAACTCAATAAAGATCATAACTTAAGAGCTACCAAGTCATAACAACTTAGTCTAAGTAACATGTACCAAATATTTGATGAATCATTAAATGCAACATGCATGAGTATGTACATGTTATGCATCATGATAAAATGAGGATATGTTCTTTCGTTCTTTATTTCAAAAAATCATCGTCAAGAAAACAAGAGAGTGTTCAGATCTACTCTATCCGGATCTAAGGCGGTCAAATTCTTTCATTCGAATCTATTATTTCTGGATCCAAAAATGGTCACATCATCAATCATAGTCACCAGGCCTATTCTCTCTAGGCCTGTACGGTCATTATGATAATCAGGTCTATTCTCTCCAGGCATGAACGGTCATAATCATCATAGTCAAGTCTATTCTCTCCGGGCCTGAACGGTCATTATCATCAGATCAATTAACCCCGGATCTGGAGCGGGTCCTGCTGGCTAGAAATGTACGGTACCGAAGGAAAGCGTTCTTTTAAAAACGGAATCTTTTCTTTAAAAACGTTTTTTCATCATTCTTTCTCATAAAACCGGTTTCATAAATCATGTAAACGATGATGATGCAATGTATGACATGTACCATGCAATTCGTGACATAATGCATCACATACATACATGTAACATTCTTATTCCCTAGGCTGGAAAAATTTCTAGAATTATCGTTATGTTGTGCGGCCTATACACCTCGTAATTTAGGCCCATCATCATGATTTCGTAACATACATATGCATAAGGGTGTCTTTACTACTCGCCATATAATTTTCGTAACGTTACGAGACGTGTAAGACCCTTAATTTGTTTAATTACTAAACATGGTACTGCTGAATTCAGCAGTGCAGTACCCTTATTTTACCGTTCCTTTAAGCCCATTAGATCTCATTTATTTTGGGCCACTACCTGGAAAATACTGTTGACATACCGAAAATTATAGCTCATAAGCCCAAACAATACAAATGAGTCTAAGCCCCACAAGTATAAAGCCATACAACCAAGTCCTTAATTCTGCCCCGTTTTCCAGATTAGTGATACCAACTTAACTTCGGCAATTACCCAATAAAATAATAATTCCAAGGTGAACAATTTACATGGATGTGTTCATCAATGTCCTAAGTAAATGTCATAAAATTTCCGGAGTAACATAATAACATTCAAGGGGTCATCTATTCACTTTTCCAAAACGGTTACATGCTGATTTCTGGAGTGACCAGTTTTACCACGAATTTTTTGTGCTCAAACCGTAAGTCCTTTTTCAAAAATTCCAACTCAAAAACTTAATAAACACATAGGGCTAGCATCCTACCAAACATCAGCCCATTTGCATATTCCTAGGGTCCATTTTCGGGTCCAATTTCGGCCCATTAAGGATGAACCACAACTTATTTTACCTAAATTCCAACTCTCATATTTACTACACGCATAGAGCTAGTGTCATACCAAAAATTATCTTAATTGCATACTTCTAAGATCCATTTTCAGGTCTTGCAAAATGTATCATTATTCTGCCCTGTTCCAGTAATTTCCATTATTGTCACTTTTCCTTACTAAAAGTGTCCCAACTTGAGTTATTTTTTTCATAAATGCCTTACTAATCATCAAATACACCTTTAGCCTAAGATTTTGAAGGTTCTAATACATTCTAAAGGTCATCTACACATCACTTCAAAAACAGTTTTGAAGGGTACACATCTCACTCCTTGGTCTTGCACATTATGTTCATACTAGAATCTATTCTTGGCATATTTGGTGTATACGTACCATACCCCCAAAGCAGCCCATTTCACACACATACAAGGGCTTAAATCATATTTCCATAATGAACATATTACACCTAAGTCATAAGCATACATCTTGTACACATTCTTTATCCCACAAGTTACAATCTATCACAAGAACTACATTTATCCCTCATTTTCATCCAACCGTCCCCCTTACATGTCAAAGAAGAAAACTTTGCCCTATTCATCTTAGATTAACATCATATTCATACTTAAAAAGAGCAAAGAATCCACCTTTGAAGAAAATATCATACATGCAAGCCACTTATCTTAGAAACCGAAAGTTTCATGCTTCAAACTTATCATTTCACATTTAATATTAAAACTTAGTAACATCATGACATTCAAGCACATACTTCCACATACAAGTCATGAACATTTATACTGTACTTGCCTTTCTTAGATCATAGGCCTTGCTTGAATCTTTGTTGAACAAGAACCGCCTCCTTCCACCCTTTTCATATCATACATGGTTGTGGGGGCAGGGATCCTTGTTAGCCGCTATCTAATAACACATATAACTTAGCTTGAGGCATAGAAGGTCTTACCAAAGTGATTCTTGGAGGTTGAGAGGATCCTAACCCACCAAAAGTCAATCTTCCTTAGCTCTTCAAGATTCTTCTCCTAGTGCCTCCTTGAAGGCCACGGTCCCCACAATAACAAGGGTATCTTGTGAGCTTTATCATACAAAACATAAAACCTTTCTAAGGAGTTTAGAATGCACTCACCTAGACCAAGTTTGAACTTGGATGAGTCTTGAATCCTCTTGATTCCTCTTGACCGTATGACTTGGGGAGAGGAGGGAAAAATTTCTCTTGCTCTTTGGAGACCTCTTGAGTAATAATTGGGTTAATTGTGTATTAAGGGCTTCTTGTTAAAAGGACAGAGAGAGAAACCTCCTTGGTTAGGGTATAGCCGGCGACCTCTTTATGAGAGGAGGGAAAAGATCCTTCATGTGCATGGACACAATTATAGTACTCATTTAAGGCCTAATCTGTTTTGTCTTTCTAGGGTTGCATGAAGAGTCTTGAGATTATTATTTGCTCAATAAGGCCTCATGGCCGAAATATAAGTGTGTGCACTTATACACATATGAGTTCAATTCTATTGCATTTTATTAATGACCATAGCTTACCCATTTTTCCTAGCTTAATTTACATATACTACACAAATATGCGTGTTTAAAGCGTATTCTAACTATTGTCCTTTAAGTACACTTTTCATGGAACTACAATCCTTTATGCCACTTATTACATCATAAGCCAAAATCTATAAATATGGCGTATATATACATATTTTTTTGCCGTGTATATATATATATATATATATATATATATATATATGTCCAATGCACTAGAATGAGGATCGTGCGTCTCTTTGTCCGAAAATGATCCGTTGCCAGAGCAGCTCTCATGCAAGTGGGCGGTATATCCGTGCCGAACCAAGATCGCAGCCATACAGAAAAGAAAAGAGTTACTAAGTAAAGCAGGGATATTGCTTGGAATGGATTGCTGGAATAGAAACAGACGAAGATCATACCACGCCTGCCAGCACAAACTAATGTGCCGGAAGCGATTGCAAGACATGTCAAATCCTTCGGGAGAGTTGCAACAGGAGGTAAGTATGTCGGCAGATAAGCCACGCCATTGGAAACGTAAAGTATTACGCGAACAATAGCGTGATTGCTCCAGAGCCAGAAGAACCCATCATTGTGTTGGTATAAAACATATGTCAAATAATCATGAAAAATGTGGGAGGGCCGAACAATGTGTACCGCTATCCAACAGTATAAGAGAATGTAGATCATACCGAATCTGCCTGTACTCAATCGAGTACAGGCAGAGAGTACGTAAAATCGCCAATCCTGAAGGAAAGCTTGCGCAAAGCGATCATGGTGGGAGCAACCCAGGGGTGCAAGGTAATGTATCCGCCAAACAAAGCGTGTGCATGAAAAAAGAACAGTGTAAGTGCTGAGCATGAAGAAAATGGAGCAGTATAGCAATGGAATAGAAATCATACCACACCTGCCCGTAACCATAATGATACGAGCAGAACAAACCGAGATACGCCAATCCATTAGGAAGACATGCTTGTCAGCCTGTGCGCAGGTTAGCTGATGTGAGATCAAGAAGTAGGGATGCGCATACCAAGGCTGGGAGATTATGACTGTCGAAATATCCTATCTCGGGGTAAAGCATTGCGTGTCGAGCTAGGTAGTGAGCTGTCATATTGGTTTCTCGATACGCGTGTGTGATCTCCAATCCATGTGACTGAAGTAATGAGTGTAAGGTGTGCAGATGATAATTGCCAAAAATGCGCTGCGTGTTTCGTAGTCGCGACACCAAGTGATCACAATCGGATTCTATCACAATTGATTGGAAGAATGGAAGAAAATATAAGAGACCAAATAATGTTGCCTGAATTTCTGCCATAAATGGTGTGCACGGTGGCAGCCGGAAGGATATGGCACGCACACAAGCACCATGATGATTGCGCAATATTGCCCCCCCCCCCGCAGCATATCGAACACCGACTGCTGCGTCAACATTCAACTTTTGTCTACTAGATGGCGGGCATTTCCATTTAACAATCCTCAGGCGAGGTGGTCGAAGGCGTGGGATCCAGGAAAGAGAAAGACTTGGTCCTGCTGAGAGCTTGGATCCCTGCATTTTCTGAATCCACACATTAATGTTAAAATGTACATCATTTCGCAGCATGGTGACCGAAAAGGATGTTGAATCCCCATAGGTGATCTGAGCATAGTGTTTCCAAATGTTTGATACTGTGATAGCTGGTATAACAATTTTTAAAACTCCAGAGATTGACGATGTTGAGGAACGATACCACCATGATAATAAGTATTGTTGTAGGGTGAACGTTGCCGGTAGCAAACCCTGAAGATTCGAAGCAAAAAAGGCCCAAATCGGAAGGATGCACTCACAGTGGAGAAAGATGTGAGAAACTGAGGCTGAATCCTACTTGCAAAAAGGACACTGTGTAGGGCGCACCACAGAGTATCGGCCAATGTAGTCCTCAAATGGCAAAGCAGAATTGAATATACGCCATAACAAAAGTTTCATGGATGGAGAGTGATGCTTGAACCAAATAAATTTTGCTGATAGCTGCGTGGAGATGGATGTCTGACAAACATCATATGCTGATTTAAGCGTGAACTCACCAGTAGAAGACGGTATCCACGAGAGGAAAGCATCCAAACCAGTCGTCTGGGATATACACATAGGATGTATGTGACAGATTAACTTTAACTTCCATATCGCCGAGTCTGGAAGTCTCGGCCGAAAATCACCTCTTCTGCCATACTTCATATACATATAGTTACTCCACAAAGTGTCATTTTTATGGTATGTCCACCATATTCTGCAACGATATGCTTGTTGTAACTGGCTAAGATCCCGAAGGCCCAGACCTCTTTCTTCAATAGGATGTGTAATTTTGGACCATGATACCCAATGATGACGATTGCCCCAAAAGAAAGAAGCCATTTTTCTATTGATTATTCGGATGATGGATTTTGGTAAACCACCTACTGCTAAAATATGTATTGGGAGAGCAGCAATCACTGATCATAGAAGGACTAATCGGCTAGCGTGTGAGAGTAATCGGGCATGCCACCCTTGTAAACGGTCCTCCATATGTTGCAACAGGGAGGTGCAGTACACTGCTCTGTTAATACCTTTGTGTAGATAAGAACCCAGATATCGAAAAGGAAGAGAAGCTAGCCGCATACCAAGAATATCCTTAAAGACGCGTCGCTGATGTGAGGCAACATTTGCCGATGGAATGAAATTACTTTTGTGATAATTAACCTTTTGTCCAGATGCTGTTTCATACTGAGTTAAGAATACTCGGAAATGACTAAGGTTATGCTGTGTGCCTCGGAGAAAAATAAGTAAATCATCAACATATGCCAAGTGAGTGATAGCAAAGGGAATACGCCCCAGCCGAAATGATTGAATTTGACCTGCCGCAGCAAGTGACTTTAAGCCCCTGCTAAAGCCTTCAGATGACAATATAAATAACAGCAGAGACAGTGGGTCACCCTGCTTTACACCTCGAAAAGGGCGAAACGGTGGTGATGGTTGTCCATTGATTAAAACTTATAACCGAGTGGCACTAAGATGATTAATAACCACGCGTATGAAAAAATCTGAAAAACCAAATTTACGCAATAATAGCTCCAGGTATTCCCAGCTTACCCTGTCAAACGCCTTCATCATATCTAATTTCAAGCATAACTGAGATCCCCCTTTATCCAGCATATGTATCATTTCCTGCGCCAACAATACTTGTGCCGAGATATCATGTCCTGGTAAGAATCCTGTTTTGCTCCGGTGATATTAATCACGGCAAAAGCGTCCCTAGGCGTGTGGCGAGAATACGAGTACATACTTTACTCAAGAAATTCGTAAGACAAATGGGTCGAAAGTCACTAAATGTTTGTGGAGATTGTATCTTCGGAATCAATGTGATCAATGCACTGGCCATGACTGACGGTTGTGGAACTCCAAGAAAAAACTCTTGCACGGCTTTAAGGACATCTGAATGTATAATAGTCCAACATGAGCGATAAAAATTACCATGAAAGCCATCTGGTCCGGCGGCACTTTGAGGGTCTAAACTCCACACAGCTGTCTTGACCTCTGACTCCGACGGAAGCTGAGTTAGCATGAGATTGTCATGCTCGGATAGTAGACATGGAATGTGCGAAAGAATCTTCGTGTGATTGTGTGTTGCCTCCCGTGCAAATAAAGCAGCATAAAACTCAACGGCAGAAGCGATGATATCATCCGGGTTAGTAAGTAGAATGACCTCAGAGTTTCGGATTTGCTGTAGACGAAGCTGGGTGCGTTTACTTTTGACAAGTGAGTGAAAATATCTAGTATTATCATCTCCTTCATTTAACCATTTAACTCTTGCCTTCTGTTTCCAGAAATGCAATTCATATTTCGATGCAAGCAAATAATCCGCCTTGGCCTTATAGTAAGCATGTCGCGTATCCTCCGTGGGTGTTGCATCCCACTGACTTTCTGCATGAGTCAGCAAGTCTTCTGCATGCTTCAGATTGCTGAAAATATTCCCAAAAACATCTTTATTCCACCGTTGTATATCTTTCTTTAATGCAAATAATTTTTGATAAAAACAATGCATTGCACCCGTTGTTGGATATGATTGCCAAGCATTTTGCACGTAGGATGGAAAATCCGAATGATGGAGCCATGCATCCAAAAATCTATAGGAGCGACAGGAGGTTGGTGAACTCATTTTGCATAGCAAGAGGAGTGGAGTATGATCAGAAGTCGCCCGAGGCAAATGAGTTAACTACAAATTTTCAAACCGATCTTGAAACGTGGAGTTGATAAAAATCCAGTCTAATCGTTGTCGAACTCGGCCAAGACCCCTGCCTTCCGCCCATGTAAACTTTGTG
The DNA here is from genome assembly GCA_036186865.1 of Eustoma russellianum. Lineage (NCBI taxonomy): Eukaryota > Viridiplantae > Streptophyta > Magnoliopsida > Gentianales > Gentianaceae > Eustoma > Eustoma russellianum. The sequence goes on from AP025049.1 coordinate 17,320,344, forward strand.
CCGTGATAGAGGGGCCATAAGAGAACAGTCTTCGATACACTCATTAAAATCCTGTAAGGCTGTCAAAGATGGAGTGGATCTGCCACTGTGATCATCCAGAGATCGAAAAGTATTGAAATCACCCACCACTAGACAGGGCAATTGCAATGTGGTCTTGAATTCACACAAAGACTGCCAAAGTACATGACGCTGAGAGGGTGTATGTTTTGCATAGACCAATGAAAGGACAAATGTATACTGCAAATATATCGACTGTAATGTAAGATGGACCACCTGATCCTTGTCCTGCATGGCAACCAAACGGAATTCATTATCCCGCCAAAAAAAACCAAATATGTTCTGACTGCGAAACATAAGACTGCGAGAAACCAAGACGTAAGCCATATCCCGTTAGTTGTGACGGAGCATGTTTAGGTTCAATCAAAGCAAGGAGATTCAATTTATGTTCTCGAATCAAATTATGTAACTGGGGCAAAGAGCCACGCATGCCTCGAATATTCCATATTAATATATTCATTGAGTTAGGGTAGAGGAACTTCCCTGAATAATGTGTGATGCACTGCGCGTCAAGATGGTTGATGGCGGCAAAGGAGGAAGATCCTTGCGGGATCGACGCTTATGGCGTGGGACCACTGGAATGAACACACCATCCTCAGCAGGGTCTTGCAGTCGCGAAATTAGTAACTCGTCATCCGGCGATGGCTGCATGAGCTGCATGCGGCGGGTCACATCAGCAGAAACCGTAGAGATATCTTCTACGAGTGGGTCAGCAGGCAAATCATTGTCGGACACATGCCCAATATCGAACTGTGTGGTATCAGCAGGCACAGGATAATCCGCCGCATCACAGAATTCATCATGCAGTGTAGCTTTGGGAGCATGATCAGAAGGCAACGGCTCGGTATTGCCTGAGTTGTGGTCCGCGTCGCCTAAATCGTCTGGGCTATGTGCTGGATCAACCGTAGGTATAGGAGGTTGTTTAGTTTGATCCACAGGGTTTTCGACATCAATGGTTCGATCCATTAGGTCTTCGACATTAATGGTTTCCTCATGTGCCGAGGGATGCCCAGATGATTTGCGCTTGACTGGGGTCCAACGTGTCTTGGGCTGACGAGCAGGGGGAGGCGGAGGAGGAGGTGGTGGAATACTAGATTCTCCTTTGGATGAGCAATCAGCAAGCGCATGCCCCAGTCTGCGGCAGTCAGTGCAGAACAAGGGCAAATCTTCATAAACAATTGTCTGCAAGATTAAACGACCTTTTGCTTGTAGATATATCTTTTGCGGCAAGTGCTGAGATACATCAATCTCTACGCACACCCGAGCTACCGACGGCCGCAGGCCGTTGGAGGTGGCAACATCCAGTTTGATTGGCAAACCAATGGGGCGAACAATTTCAAATAAAGCCTCCTGCTGATGAAGATGCACGGGCAGCGCAGGGAGGGAAACCCAAACCGGCACTATGGGGACATCGGAGGACGGATCAAAATCAACAGTCCACTTCGTAACCCTCATGTGGCAACCCGAAATATGCCAAGATCGACGATAAAAACATTGTAAATAATCCGATTCATTGTGAAAATTCATCATAATATGTGTTTGATCAATTAGAGTAATCCGAAGGTCATGATGAATCCCAATCTTCTCAAAAACTTGTCGTATAACCTTTAATGGGGGACGACCATACCAAAAAGTACCAACTAAGGAATATCGAAAAGGAGCAGCAAGCGCGTCAATTTCTGAATCAAGGAATAATACCATTGGAATACCTTTGTAACGAGTGGCTATCTTCGGTGAGATGGAGATCGGCTGGGCGGTGGATCCAGCAACGGCTGTAGCAAATGTAGGTGCAGCCGCCATAGTGTTGGTTGTCGAAAAGGGAAAAAGAAATCAGCTTTGGGGTTGTTGAGGTAGAAGGGGAAGGGATCGCCGGTTACGGCATGAAGGCAGCGGGCTAATCAGGTAGCGGTGGCGGCTACTGCCGCCGAGAGACGTCGCCAGAGCGCAGCATTTTTCTATCAGCGCTCATATGTATATATGGCGTATATATATATATATATATATATATATATATATATATATATATATATATATATATATGTATACGTCCAATACTATATATATAAGTATACATATGAATATATCATGTAAACCTACTTTCTTCCAAAATTTGAAGTTGCTAGGCCAAAAGTGACTAGGATTAAATGATAAAGTTCTCTTGGCTCCCTCAAAAAGGATAGCCGGCGATTAGAGGGGTCTTCCCCCCCAAGTGCATTTACTTCTTCAATTGCTTGTCCCTTCTTTATTTCTTAAGTTGGCTATTATTGTGGTTAAAAGAGTACCATGGGCTAATCATGGGTTAAGCCTGGTGGTTAAGATGTCTTTAACACCTCCATTATGCTTGAGTCACTTTTTAGAATGTTTAATGAAGGAGCTACTAGGTAGTTGAAGGAAATATTCATAGTATAATCTTGATCCCTAATTCTTCCTTGCATGTGTTCCACTGTTTCTAAATGAATTTTTTTTGGGTGAGTTACATATCCTCATAACAACATCCTATTGTAACTACACCCTGCATAACTATCCATATTGTTGCTCTAGTAGGCAATTAAGGTGTATAGTTAGCTTTTCTAGTAATAAAAAGGGGTCTCTTAATGACCTCCCTTACCTGGCGGCTAAAAGGGAAAGGAGGGTGCTTTTCGTCTTTTCACCTTCTTAAATCCTCAATTAGTAGAACACTTAAATGCTTAGGATAACTCTCCATGTTTCTAACAAGGGTTAGTTGCTTGTAGTAAAAGAAACTCCACTTAATGTCCCCCAACCTTCTAGGCCGAAATTTGAGTAGTCTTGGGAAAAACTTTTAGCAACTCACTTGCTTCATAATTCATACTTTGAGGTAGTATGCTATTTTCCTTTAACATTGAAATAAACATGGGTAAAGAAAAAGATATTCTCCTTTCGAAATATTGTTCTATTGCATCAGTTCCTTCTAACCCTAGATACCGTACTATTTTAGGTGGGGTACAACAGTATCCACAATCCATAAGTTGCGAAATACTAAGTAAATTGTAAGATAGTTTGCTTACTAACAACACATCTCGTATTTGAAATATGTTAGGATCCCCAATTGCTCCTTTTCCAACAACTTTTCCTTTGTTGTTGTCACCAAATGTCACCTTTCCTCCATTCTTGATTTGCTCTAGTTTGGTGAATAACTTGGGGCTGCCAGTCATGTGCCTTGAACATCGGCTATCTAAAAACCACTTGGTTTTTAGATTCTTTGGTTTTGTCTCATGTTTGTCTTCTTTGCAATTTACCCACAATGGAGACAAAGTTTTAGGTACCTTTACTTGGGTCCTTGAATGTTAGGAGCACCATCCTTGTTTAAATATCTCTTAGGTATCCAAACTTGGATGTACCTTTTGGGTACATATTTGAAATTTTTATAATTGAAAGAATAAAGTGGTTTACACCACTTGACCATTCCAATTAAATGAGGGTGTATGCATATAATTGTTATATCTTGGTTATAAGTACTATGTTGTGGCCGATTTTGATAGCTAGTGAAAGGCATATGATTTTGTTTCTTGAATGACGCTATGTATGTGTGTTCATATGCATTTCTATAAGTCTTATACGAATGTTGCCTATATTTAGTTTCATAATAAGTTGGATGCATTTGATTTTGTCTAGATACATTTGTATAGATATAGGCATAATTTCTAGGTGGTCTAGATGCAAAGTTTTGTCTAGTTTTACATTTATATATGTGTTCTTTTGTGGGTGCATGTTGCGTTTTTACCTTGGAATAAGCAGAAGAATGAGTAGAAGAAGGTGTAGCAGGAAAAGTTGATTTTATCTTTGTCGCTTTATAAGGTTATTTTGTTCTTGATGAAACAAACTTACTATTTTTATCTACTTTACCATTTTCTTCTTTATATCCTAACCCGGTTTTATCATTTCCATATTTTTGTGATGATATAAGTGTGTCTAGCATGTTAGTTCCCAACATAAAATTGCTCTAACATTTTTTCTAAGTCTAATTAGATGATATAAGTTGAGAAATTTCTTTTTCATAATTTTCTACCTTAGATTTTAAAGGCTATTTTCAGTTGTAATGTTACTTCATTTTTCCTATATGATTCAATTTTACTCTTTAAGAGAATCAAGGGTATTAGTAGATTCTTGTATAGAAGATTCTAATTGATCGGAAAATTCCAAGTTGGACATCTTCAACTTGTCATGTTCTTCAATTAGTTTCTTTTTCTCTTTTGATAATCGTTTACAATGTGCATGCATTTTTAAAAAATTTTCATACATCTCATCAAATGACATTTCATTATCAGAATCTACACTAGATGAAGAACTTACCTCGTTGGATACGAAGCAGATTTGAGCTTTCTTAGTGTCAGATTCTGAGTCGGACGAGTCGCTCTACGTGCTTTCCTTCATTGCTCGTTTGCCTCTTCTTGACTTGAACTCCTTTGCCTTAGGATTTTGCGCTTCCTTATCTTGTTTATTGTTGTTGTTATTATTATTTTTCTTTGTTAGGCAATCATATGAGATATGTTCTTTTTGACCACATTCGTAGCATTTTAACTCTTTATTATACCGCTTGTTATTAGAATTTTCTTAGGTTGAGAAGAAGTAGAAAAAGATTGTTTTCTATTTCTATTAGGCTGTTTGAAAAACTTTCTAAGTTTTCTAGCTATTAATAATAAATCATCGTCTAATTCTGTAGCGCCCCACATCGGACCTAGTCTGAATGCGGTGCACCCGCCGTACTTCACTACGGAGAGTACAAAGCGTCATGCATAACATGTAAACATCCATAACTAGGTCATGCACTACCATGTTAACCATTAACAGGGTAGAAAAATTTAGGCAAAATTAAAAACTTCGAAATAACATGCTTGCTTAAAATATTAAGTCCAAAACATCGGTCCAACAAAACGAGGTAAAACCGAAATCCCAAAAGTTTCAAACATAGTTCATAGTACAAACATCATATCAGCACAAAAGTACTTAAGCATCATCTTCTCTCGGCTTCTGGGTTATGGGTATGGGACTCGCGGTTCATCATCGATCCACTCAAAATTAGCATTCTCGTGCTCTAGGGGGAGAAATAAAAGGTGTGAGTGATAAAATCACCCAGCAAGCATACAATAAACCGTCATGAAATAAATAAGGAATCATAACATGAATGCAAAACCCCACGAACCAACATTAATCATACCTGGCCTTCAATCCTTGATCCGCAGAAGATATAACCTAATCATAACTCAAATAATACTAGTCTGGCATTATCATATCACTTCCTAACTTAACCGATCAAATATGCAAAGTACACATGAAATATGCAAGATGTAATGCATGATGTCATGTCATTGTAAAATCATCATATGGTCCCATAGAGCAGGCATAAAAAAACCAGAATGTCAGATCAATTAACCCCGGATCTGAGAGGGTCTAGAGCATGTCGTCAGACCGATTAACCCTGGGTCTGGGATGGTTCCAAAACGTGTCATCAGGCCGATTAACTCTGGGCCTAGGTCGGGTCCAGAACATGTCATCAGGCCATTTAACACCGGGCCTGGGTGGGTCTAGAACATATCATCAGACCAATTAACCCCAGTTCCGGAACGGGTCCATAACATATCATGTCATCAGACCTATTAACCCCAGGTATGGCTCGGGTTATGAGCATGCTTAGCCGGCACGGAAATCACAGAGCATTTCTTTTTGAAAATCATGGTACCATAAATAACTTACATGCATAAATAAACTTGCGTACTTGAAAAAGAACTTGCTTGCATAAGGAAAAACATATAGAAAATTATATTCGTAATGCACATGGCCATGCATGATATATGGGATGAAATGCAATGAGAGTCATGGAATGAATCATCTTAAAAATTACTTAGGACATGACATAGGCATAATACCGTAGGCTTAAAAACCTTCCAGCAGTTCGCACTTATTTTCCTTGGCTCAAAATGTGACCAAGACAACTTATTCCCTGGACCTTTTCACAAGGCATGCACATTAGGGTCCTAGCTATCAACCATAAAAATTTCGTAAAAATCTAATAAACATAAGGGGTTCAAGTTCGGGTTCCAACAAGACATGGCACAGCCGAACTTTCGGCTGTGCCGTACCTATTCCCTTTCATTTTCATGGCCCTTAAATCATCAATAAATCACATATGCCACCTGGAAAATAAATTTAACATAATGTGGAATAATGTTCTTAAGCCCAAACACCATCTTCATGCCTAAACAATTAAGGATAAGCCCAAACATTATGACCCAACATTCTCTGCAGATTTCAAGAAACGTTCATCCGATTTTCCTTCAGTTGTTAACCCCTCAAATGGATACTTTTAGCCAATTTCTTTACATAAAAATCTGACCCAATGTTTTAAGTGACTCCCATAAATATTTCAAGGCAATCCAAGACCTTTAAAGTTGTTAAACAATTATTTTTCCAGAACATATGCGCCCAGAATTCTGTTTTGCACAGGTTCATCTTGAGGCTCCTTTAATATTGTAAAACTAGTCTTTTTATCAATTTACCACCACACACTCTTAATATACATAATTTCCTACCATCACACCAAATTTGAGGTTATTTTCATAATCCCAAGGTTCATTTCAAGGCCAATTAACGCGACACTAAAAACAGTTCTGTTCTGGAAAGTTTTCCTTAAAGCACTCCTTGTCTCTTGTCACGCGCATTATCTAAACCTTCATCCTTTAACCCTACTTATTAACCACAATATCACACAACCAAAGATATTTATTCTGAGCTTATAAGGTCACTATTATAAATGCACATGGTGATGAAATCAAGCAACCCCACAAACACCAACACCATGACTAGTTTCACTTTTAACCTCTATAGCACAACTTGGAAAACATGGGCTTCACTTAGCACATGATATCCAAATTTTCCAGCCATAAACCACTATGAAAATAGGTCCTAAACATGCTCCTAATAAGAAAAATAAACACCATTCATTTCCTATAAAACCCTATTGAGGCCGAAAAATACACACACAAACATACTCATCCACAACTCATGATTTAACCCTACTCTCAACATAGTTCATCAAGAGTGCTTAGACCAACATTATTAGGGAACACAGTAACTTCAAATGTCTTCTAAGTCTGTTTTTCAAAAGACCCGAAAACAGTCCACTTGACTTGTCATTTTGGTTATATCAAGCATCATGGAACATGCAACATACAAGATTCATACCATTCCTTGTTATGTTACCATGGCAGCCCGAATATACGAATTATGTAACATAATACATGCTAAAAATAGGGGTCTTAACATATCCATCAAGTAACATGAGCCAAAGAGTAAACTTTCATACTCGTATTTCATCAAAGTTCACAACTTTACTATTTCATGCTTATCATGCCATCTAAAAATCATACCTTATTATGACTAAAAATTCAAGTCATTAACTCCTTAAATAAATCATGAAAGTCTAAAGTATACTTGCCTTTTTGTTGAGTCCAAATTTCTTCTTAGTTTAGAGTGGATCAAATGGCTTGAGATCTCCTCCTACTTCGCCATGATGTACACGGTTTTGAAGCCAAAGATGGAGGTTAGCATTATCCTTAAATCCAAAGGTAAATAAACTATACTCAAGGTAGATTTTCTTACCAAAGTAGCTTAGTGTTGCAACCTAGTCATCAAACTATCACCGCTTCCTTGAAGGCTTGAAGATATCATCTTCCTTTTCCTTCTTAAGACTCACGGTTTATGGGGTTAGGGAGACATCTGAATTTATGCTTCATGGTGGGTTAGAATGAACATATAAAGGTTTAAAATCCTTACCAATATGGAACTTGTGTTGGAATAGCTCACTTGAAGGACTTCTACGCCAAGGAGCTTGAAGGTTCTTCACCTAGGGCATATACAAGGCCACGGGTTTTTGGGGGAAATGAAGAACAATGTGAGCTTCACAAGTTGATACCTTAGGATTAAAGGAGATGTTTAGAAGACTTTCTTAGCTAGCTTGAGGCTTGAGAGTTGAAGGAGATGGTCTTGGAGTACTTCTAAGAACACCTTAGCTCAAGAGGTTTCTTGAGTACATGAATCTCTTGAAGTGTTTGTATAATGCCTCAAGAGGAATTTAGTGGATGCAATGTGGATGGAGTGTAGCTTGTTTGCTATGAGGTTGAAGAAAAATCTATGGAGGCTTCAAGGGGGCTGCCGGACGAAGGGTTAGGGAGGAGGAAGGAGATGATTCCTTAATTGTCTTGGGACATAATCATGGTGAGGTTGACTACTTAATGGCCCTTGAACCTTTTTAGGGTTAGTTAGTGGAAACTCCTTTTTGGTAGTTGGTTAGTTTATTAAAGGAGGATGGTTCTAGATCATCCTCTTAGGCATGGGCGATTTCTTTCCCTCTATTTTTTTCTTTTTTTTGGAATGTTGTGAGGGCATAATTGGTGTTTCACCATGAGGTATTATCCATTCTTATGATTTAGATATTTACTTATAGAATACTATTTATCTTATAGGATCTATAAAATAAAGAAAATAATTTGAATGTAGAAAAGCACAAATTGAGAATTAGGAGTTTTTAGTAAGCCACTTCATATACATCGGGGGTACATAGCAGTTTGATGATGGGTACAGCATCCTCCCCCCTTAACATAAGTTTCGTCCTTGAAACTTCAGAGAACTAGCCAAAAAGATGTGGGTATTGATTCCTCATGCCTTCCTCAGATTCCCAAGTGGCTTCTTCTCCGAAATGATGTTTCCACCGGACTTTCACCATAGGTATGGATCTTTTCATCAACTTCTTCTCCTTCCAATCAATGATCTTTAAGCGCTCCTCTATATAAGATGTATCCTCTTCAATCTTTTGCTGCTGATCTTCAAGAATGTGGCTGGGATCATAAACATACCGACGCAGTTGGGAGACGTGGAATACATCATGCAACTGGGACAGTGACGGGGGAAACGCCAATCGATACGCGACTTCACCAATTCTCTCCAGAATTTCATACGGTCCAATGAATCTTGGGCTCAACTTTCCTTTTATGCCAAATCTCTTAACTCCTTTAGATGGAGAGACCTTTAGGAAAACTTTTTCTCCTTCTTGAAATTCTAAGGGTCTACGTCTTTCATCAGCCCCAAATCTTACTTCTATCTTGTGCCACCTTCAATATTTGCTTGACAATTTTTACCTTTTCTCGAGTTTGCTCTACAATGTCGGGTCCCACATACATCTTGTCTCCAATTTTGACCCAATAGAGTGGGGACCGACATTTCCTCCCATACAAGGCTTCGTAGGGTGCCATCCCAATAGATCTGTGAAAGCTGTTATTGTAGAAAAACTCGACTAGCTTAAGACTCTTATCCCAGCTTCCTCCAAAATCAAGAATGCAAGCACGAAGCATGTCTTCAAGTGTTTGGATCGTCCTTTCTGATTGACCATTAGTCTGGGGATGGAAAGTGGAACTCATCCTAATTTCAGTGCCCATTGCCTTTTGGAAGGCTGTCCAAAATCTAGAGGTAAAATGGGGGTCACGATCACAAACAATGCTTATGGGCACACCATGCAAGTAGACAATCTGATCGATATACATAGAAGCTAACTTCTCCATGGATGCTTTAATCGGCATGGCCATGAAATGAGCGAACTTGGTCAGATGGTCCACAACGACCCATATAACATTATTTCCGTACTTTGTTTTTGGTAGATCAGTCACGGAGTCCATGGCGACGTGGTCCCACTTTCATTCAGGGACTTCTAGAGGTTGTAATAACCCAGCGTGTCTTTGGTGCTCAGCTTTTATCCTTTGACAAACAAGGCATTGTTCAACAAATTTAGCTATTCGGTTCTTCATGCCGTGCCACCAAAACTTTTGCTTGAGATCCTGGTACATCTTGTTAGCTCCAGGGTGAATAGATATGCGCGAGTTACGAGCTTCCGTCAAGACTTCGTCCCTAATCTTATCATACTCAGGTACACATAACCGTCCTCTGAACCATAAACTGCCATCATTACGAACTTCAAAATCATTCAATGACTTATCTTCTATCCTATCCTTGATCTTCCTCAAGGCTTCATCATTTCCTTGAGCTTTTTTGATTTTGTCAATCAACTAAGGAATGAGAACCAATTTGGCGAGAATTTCATCCATGGAATAAACTTCTTCAAGGCCAAATTCTTCCCTATCTCGCTGAAGAGGTGGTTGACATGGGTGGCTTGTCTTCCGTCTCAATGCATCAGCAACTTTATTAGCTTTCCTGGGGTGGTATTGAATTGAGAGGTCATAATCTTTAATCAACTCAAGCCATCTGCGTTGCTGCATATTCAGTTCCTTCTGTGTAAAGAGAAACTTAAGGCTTTTGCGATCCGTAAAGATCTAACATTTCTCACTATACAAGTAATGCCTTCATATTTTTAAAGCAACAACCACTGCGGCAAGCTCAAGATCATGAATGGGGTAGGTTTGCCCGAATGGCTTTAATTGTCGGGATGCGTAGGCTATTACTCTATCCTTCTGCATAAGAACACATCCAACACCGTTCTTTGAGGCATCACTATACACAACATATTTTTCACCAGGAATGGGCTGAGCCAAAATAGGGGTGGATGTCAACTTCACGTTTAACTCTGAAAAGCTCCTTTCACAATCAGCATTCCACTCAAACTTTGTTTTCTTTTGTATCAATCTGGTGAGGGGAACAGTTATCTTTGAGAATCCTTCAACAAACTTTCGATAATACCCTGCCAGTCCAAGGAAGCTTCTCACCTCTGTAAAATTAGTTGGTCTGGGTCATTCTGTAATGGCCTCAATCTTCTTGGGAACCACAGAAATCCCATCTTCTGATATGATATGGCTGGGGAAGGATACACTATGCAGCGAGAACTCGCATTTGCTAAATTTCGCATACAAGCGTCTTTCTCTTAAAATATTCAAAACCGTTCTCAAATGGGCTGCATGGGTTTCTTCATTTGGTTAATAGATCAAGATATCGTCTATGAAGACCACTACGAATTTGTCTAACTGATCCTGAAAGACTCGATTCATGAGATCCATAAAAGCGGCAGGCGTGGTTGTCAAACCGAATGGTATGACAAGGAATTTGTAGTGTCCATAGCGTGTTCTGAAAGCAGTCTTAGGAACGTCTTCAGCCTTAATCTTCATTTGGAAATATCCAGATTGCAGGTCTATCTTACTGAAAACCTAAGATCCCTGCATTTAAGATACTTTAGACAGGGTGTTGGAAAATTTAAACTTAGTTATAATAAGACTCGTTAATTACGTACCCTGAGTTGATCTAATAAATCGTCAATCTGGGGCAGTGGGTACTTGTTCTTTATGGTGATTTTGTTAAGTTCCCAGTAATCGATGCATAAGCGCATGCTTCCATCTTTCTTCTTTACGAATAGCACAAGGGCACCCCAAGGCGAAACGCTGGGCCGAATAAGCTTTTTATCTAACAGCTCATGCAAGTGCTCCTTTAGTTCTTTCAGTTCTGCAGGTGCCATCCGATATGGGATTTTGATGTGGGTTATGCTCCTGAAACAAGGTTTATTTCGAAGGCAATTTCGCGGTCGGGAGGCAACCCGGGTAATTCATCAGGGAAAACATTAAGGTATTCGTTAACAACCGGAACTTGAGCAAGGGTGGGACTCACTTGCTCAGCACTTAGGACATAGACGAAGTATCCTTCATGGCCTTTATTCAATGCTCGGCTGACACGAGCCGCATTAACATAAACCTTCTTGGATGGTTTCTTTAACTTGGCCCCTCCTTGGAATGATACTTTATCTCAAGCTGGGTCCTTGATTATAGCTTGCCTACTCCAGCAATTAATGTGGTCATGGTTCTTCGAGAGCCAATCCATTCCAAGAATCACATCGAAATCACTCATGGATATGGGGATTAAATTGGCTTCAATCCGCTGAGCATCAAACTCGAGCACGCAATTTCTGAAGATATGATGAGAGACAAGCACCTGATTGCCGGCTGCTTGTACTCTATAGGGTTATTCTAATCGGACTGGGTTATGATCGATATTCTTAGTAAACTTTCTGGAGATATATGAGTGGCTGGCGCCACTGTCGAACAATACATTCGTGGGTATGCTACATACTACGATAGTTCCTGGATCATGGATATTTAACTAAGTAACAGCATAGGCATGCATAAGCAAAACATATTTAAGGCATAAAACACTAAACCATACCAGTCACTACATCCGCCATCTCCTCAACATCTGCATCTGTCATAACATGCACCCTTGCATTTGCACACGGTCGTTGGTTCTTTGGCTGTTGCTGCTGTTGCTGGGCTCCTCTGTCTGGACAATCCCTAATCAGGTTGCCATCCTTACCGCATCCAAAAAACTGTCCTGTCTTCTATCGACACTCACCTATATGTCTCTTCTGGCGCTGAGGGCACACTGGTATAGCTGGCTGCTGGGGTGGAGCTTGATTCTTTTGCTGATTAGCTTGATGCTGCTGGCGGCGCTGATTCTGACCCTGTGATCTCCCTTGACAAACAAATCCTCTGAAATTCTTCTTGGCTAACTTCCTGAACTTTTCATTTCCAGTCACTTGCCTTTCCCTTTTCTGTCCCACATCGTCTCGACGGATAATATCTCTCTCGATCCTATAACAGGCGTGCAAAAGGCCTCCAAAATTTGTAGGATTTGCATTTACCAACCATGTTCTAATCCTTGGGTTCAACCCTCTTTCGAATTTCAGCATTTTCGTCTCTTCATCGTTCATGGTAGATGGTTGAAATCTCCCCAATGCAATGAACTAATTGGCATAATCTGCAACGGTCATACCGGACTCTTGCTTTAAGGATTCAAACTCATGCCTCTTCTGCAACTTCACCGACGGAGGAATGTAGAACTTATGGAATTCTTGCAGAAATCTTTCCTAGGCAATTGGTCTTGGCAAAGGGTGCAGGTTAGTCTTCCACCATTGATTCGCTTCATTTAACAGGAAAGGCCTAACTGCTTGAGCTTTCATCTAATCAGGGGCTTGGATTAGCTTAAAGCAGTTCTCGACTTCATCTAACCACTTCTTAGCTATGTCCGGATCTGGCTTTCCCTTGAATGGTGGTACATTAGCCCTTTTTAGCTTCTTGAAATAATACTGAGCATCTCTCACTGCCTCACGTGGCGTGGCCGGAGCATTCTGATGGATTAGGCCTTGACCTATCTGTGTGACCACCTGGCAAAAGGCCTGAAAGGCGTTAACATCAGGAATCACCGGAGGAATAGGTGCCTGCGGTGGTGGAGGTGGATTATTCTGAACAGGAGGATTCTGATCCTACGGTGGTGGCGGCGGGACTTGAGCCGGTGGAGGAGGAACATGGCCTTGTGGCTGAGGAGGGACTGGCTACTGTGCATCTAGTCGAGCCCTAGGAGGTCTGCCTCGAGGTCGGGCCATCTGCACTACGGAGTGTCAAAATTTATACAAATGTTGGGATAAAACGAGATTATTTTGGCTAAAGATTATAATTCTCAAAAGAAATCAACTGGGGAAGAGGAAAAACATATCTTAGTATAAAGATCCAAATTCTATGGGTCAGGATTAATTTTCGTATCAAATCCTAAATCCGTACTACGTTGTCCTAGTCTAAGGCCATCAGTCATCTAAAATCATGACTTAGATCTAAGATCAAACTTAGGTTTCTAAGATCATAACATAGTTCTATGTTCTGCCCGAAATCTAGAGCCTCGGCTCTAATACCACCTGTAGTGCCCCACACCGGACCTAGTCCGAATGTGTTGCACCCGCCGTACTTCACTACGGCGAGTACAAAGCGTCATGCATAACATGTAAACATCCATAACTAGGTCATGGACTACCACGTTTACATTTGACAGGGTAGAAAAATTTAGGCAGAATTAAAAACTTTGAAATAACATGCTTGTCAAAAATATTAAGTCCAAAACATCGGTCCAACAAAACGAGGTAAAACCGAAATAACAAAAGTTGCAAACATAGTTCATAGTACAAACATCATATCAGCACAAAAGTCCTTAAGCATCATCTTATCTCGGCTTCTTGGTTATGGGTATGGCACTCTCGGTTCATCATCGATCCACTCAACATTGGCATTCTCAGGCTCTAGGGGGAAAAATAAAGGTGTGAGTGATAAAATCACCCAGCAAGCGTACAATAAACTGTCATGAAATAAATAAAGAATCATAACATGAATGCAAAACCCCACGAACCAACATAAATCATAACTGGCCTTCAATCCTTGATTCGCAGAAGATATAACCTAATCATAACTCAAACAATACTAGGCTAGCATTATCATATCACTTCCTAACTTAACCAATCCAACATGCAAAGTACACATGAAATATACAAGATGCAATGCATGATGTCATGTCATGATAAAATAATCATTTGGTCTCATAGAGCAGGCATAAAAAACAGAGTGTCAGATCAATTAACCCTGGATCTGAGCGGGTCCAGAACATGTCGTTAGACCGATTAACCCCAGGTCTGGGACGGGTCCAGAACTTGTCATCAGGCCGATTAACCCCGGGCCTGGGTCGGGTCTATAACATGTCATTAGGGCATTTAACCTCGGGCCTAGGTCGGGTCCAGAACATATCATCAGACCAATTAACCCCGGGTCTAGAACAGGTCCAGAACATATCATGTCATCAGACCTATTAACCCCGGATCTGGCTCAGGTTATGAGCATGCTTAGCTGGCACGGAAATCATAGAGCATTTTTTTTTGAAAATCACGAGACCATAAATAACATACTTGCATAAAGACACTTGCGTACTTGAAAAAGAACTTGCTTGCATAAGGAAAAACATAGAGAAAATCAGATTCGTAATGCACATGGCCATGCATGATATATGGGATGAAATGCAATGAGAGTCATGGCATGAATCATCTTAAAAATTACTTAGGACATGACATAGGGATAATCCCATAGGCTGAAAAACTTTCCAGCAGTTCGCACTTATTTTCCTTGGCTCAAAATGTGAACAAGACAACTTATTCCCTGGAGCTTTTTGCACGGCATGCACATTAGGGTCCTAGCTATCAACCATAAAAATTTCGTAAAAATCCAATAAACATAAGGGGTTTAAGTTCGGGTTCCAACAAGACATGGCACAGCCAAACTTTCGGCTGTGCGGTACCTGTTCCCTTTCGTTTTCATGGCCCTTAAATCATCAATAAATCACATATGCCACCAGGAAAATAAAGTTAACATACTGGGGAATAATTTTCTTAAGCCCAAACACCATCTTCATGACTAAACAATTAAGGATAAGCACAAACATTATGACCCAACATTATGACCCACCATACAGGTTCATCTTGAGGCTCCTTTAATATTGTGAAACTAGTCTTTTTATCGATTTACCACCACACACACTTAATATACATAATGGCCTACCATCACACCAAATTTGAGGTTATTTGAATAATCGCAAGCTTCATTTCAAGGCCAATCAATGCGACACTCAAAACAGTTTTGTTCTGGAAATTTTTCCTTAAACCACTCATTGCCTCTTGTCACACGCATTATCTACCCCTTCAAACTTTAACCCTACTTATTAACCACAATGTCACACAGCCAAAGATATTTATTCTTAGCTTATAAGGTCACTATTATAAATGCACATGGTGATGAAATCAAGAAACCCCACAAACACTAACACCATGACTAGTTTCACTTTTAACCTCTATAGCACAACTTGGAACACATAGGCTTCACTTAGCACATGATATCAAAATTTTCCAGCCATAAACAACTTTTAAAATAGGTCCTAAACATGCTCCTAAATAAGGAAAAATATACACCATTCATTTCCTATAAAACCCTATTGAGGCCGAAACATACACACACAAACATATTCATCCACAACTCATGATTTAACACTATTCTCAACATAGTTCATCAAGAGTGCGTAGACCAACATTCTTAGGGAACATAGTACCTTATTTTGGCACCCATTAATACCTTCAAATGTCTTCTAAGTCTTTTTTCAAAAGACCCAAAAACAGTCCACTTGACTTGTCATTTTGGTTATATCAAGCATCATGGAACATGCAACATACAAGATTCATACCATTCCTTGTTATGTTACCATGGCAGCCCAAATATACGAATTATGTAACATACTACATGCTAAAAATAGGGGTCTTAACATATCCATCAAGTAACATGAGCCAAAGAGTAAACTTTCATACTAGTATTTCATCAAAGGTCACAACTTTACTATTTCATGCTTATCATGTCATCTAAAAATCATACCTTACTATGGCCAAACATTCAAGTCATAAACTCCTTAAATAAATCATGAAATTCTAAAGTATACTTTTCCTTTTTGTTGAGTCCCAATTTCTTCTTAGATTAGAATGGATCAAATCGATTGAGATCTCCTCCTACTTCACCGTGATGTACACGGTTTTGAAGCCAAAGATGGAGGTTAGCATTATCCTTAAATCCAAAGGTAAATAAACTATATTCAAGGTAGATTTCTTACCAAAGTAGCTTAGTGTTGAAACCTAGTCACCAAACTATCACCACTTCCTTGAAGGCTTGAAGATATCACCTTCCTTTTCCTTCCTAAGACTCACGGTTTATGGGGTTAGAGAGACATCCAAATTTATGCTTCATGGGGGGTTAGAATGAACATATAAAGGTTTAAAATCCTTACAAATATAGAACTTGTGTTAGAATGGCTCACATGAGGGACTCCTATGCCAAGGAGCTTGGAGGTTCTTCACCTAGGCCACATACAAGGCCATGGGTTTTTGGGGAAAATGAAGAACAATGTGAGCTTCACAAGTTGATACCTTAGGATTAAAGGAGATGTTTAGGAGACTTGCTTACCTAGCTTGAAGCTTGAGACTTGAAGGAGATGGTCTTGGAGTACTTCTAAGAACACCTTAGCTCAAGAGGTTTCTTGAGTACTTGAATCTCTTGAAGTGTTTGTATAATGCCTTAAGAGGAATTTAGTGGATGGAATGTGGGTGAAATGTAGATTGTTTGCTATGAGGTTGAAGAAAAATTTATGGAGGCTTCAAGGGTGCTGCCGGCAGAAGGGTTAGAGAGGAGGAAAGAGATGATTCCTTAATTGGCTTTGGACATAATCATGGTGAGGGTGGCTACTTAATGGGCCTTGAACTTTTCTAGGGTTAGTTAATGGAAACCCCTTTTTGGTAGTTGGTTAGTTTATTAAAGGAGGATGGTTCGAGATCCTCCTCTTAGGCATGGCCGATTTCTTTCCCTTTTTTTCTTTTTTTTTAAAATGTTGTGAGTGCATAATTGGTGTTTCAGCATGAGGCATTATCCATTCTTATGATTTAGATATTTACTTATAGAATACTATTTATCTTAAGGGATCTATAAAAGAAAGAAAATAATTGGAATGTAGAAAAATACAAATTGAGAAATAGGACTTTTTAGTAAGACACTTCATATACATCCGGGGTACATAGCAGTTTGACGATGGGTACAACAAATTCATTTTCGCCATTACTTTCATCATTATTTGTATGTGACTCAGTTGATTTGAAAGCAATAGACTAACCAGATGATTTAGATGACTCCTTTTTTTGTTGATTCAGTTTTACTTCATAAACTCTAAATGAGACGATCAATTCGTCTATTTTGTGATTGATTTTGTTTCTCCAATTACCGTGACTTTAGAATCCCATTCAGCAGGAAGGCTTCGCAGCACATTTTGAACCTTTTCATTGCTGGTAAAAAATTTACCTAAAGCTTCAAGTGCATTGAAAATATTAGTAATCCTCAAATCCATATATGTTATGGATTCGTTTGGCAACATTTTAAAAGATTCAAGTTCAGTCATAAGCATGTTTATTTTAGACTCTTTTACACCACTAGTACCTTCATGCTTTAATTCTAGTGATTTCCGCATGTCGTGTGCACTTGTGCAATTTGACACTTATCCTGCTTCAGGAGTCCTTACTCCATTCAAAAGTAATTGCATAACTTTAGCATTCATGGACATTTTCTTTTTATCTTCAGTTGACCATTCACTTTTATATTTTTCTACTTCTTGCATTACACTATTTACTTGAACAACTTTCATGGGAATATATGGCCCATCTTCAACTATAGACCATAAATCGATGTCCATAGCCATTAAAAATAACCTCATATAAGTTTCCAATGAACAAAATTATTTCCATAAAAAAGAGGAGGGCCTTGTAGACGTACCTTTCAACTCACCTTTGTGAGAAACAATAGCCATTTTATGTAACTTTGATTTGAGATAAGCAGGCTACTATATATTGTTGTTTTGTTGGCCTTGTCTTCTTCGTATGGTGTTGAATCTTGCTTCTTATAGTGGTGTTGGCTTAGCTCGGATACCAATTGTTAGACTGTACACCTGTAGTACACACCACTAGAGGGGGGTGAATAGTGGTTAGCAGAAATTACACTACTACACTTGGATAAAATCCCCTTTGAAAACAGATTCTGCGACCTCCTCAGATTCAGTACCCGTTTTTGAAAAATTCAAAACTCAGTGTACACAACTCCAAAAATTATGAAAATTTCCAAAAATTAACTTCAATGTCTCGACTAGACTTTGTCCAAAAATGAGACAAAAATAAGATCATTTGGCCCTTCAACAAAATAAAACGATTCAAATGGTCAATCTGGACAGAATTTGACAGAATAGTGCTGAACTTTGAAAACGTGTTTCGAGAAGGTATAAGGGTCGACATGTCGAAATATGCAATGGATGTTTAGAGGGGCTCGTGTTTAGGCGAATGGATCGAGTAGAATGATATTAAGTCGTTGAACTACAGAATGCGCAAGTTTCGAGGACGGAACTTTTTGTAAGGCGAGTAGGATATTGTAGCCGTATATTTAAAAAAAGGTTAATTAATAAATTAATTAAATAATTCATTGATTAACTAAATTAAAGCTAAAGAAAGAAAAAAAATTATTAATTAAAATAACCTAATTAACTACACTTCCCATGATCCCCTCCCTACTTCGCCAATTTCCCCAAAACTGCCCCCTCCACTCCCTTAATTCCAGCCCTTCCCTAATTAAATTCCCCACCCCCAATTCGTCCTGCAGCCATCGGCTGCAACAACAACAAATAAAAAAAAGTGCAAGTGTGAGGAGGAAGAGAGAAGGAAGAAAGAATGATAGGAAGAGAAACTAGCCAACCCGTATCAAATTCAACCACTGGGTATAGAGAATTCTTCGAATAAGAGGTAGGTGACCCTCCCCTCTGTCGGATTGCTTTGGATTCCCTCACATTCTGTATTGGGATTATTTGATTTTCACTGTATGTCTATCCTTTATATGTTTATCATGAATCCTTTATGTTTTAGAATGGAAATCGTGTGATTGGTCTTAGATATAGATCACATAGCACGGAAATAGACTGGAGTGGATTTAGTTTGTCGAAAAACGCGCCTAAGGGCAGGCGTGTAGCACAGGTGCGGCTGCAGAGAGCGGCGCGTGTGGCCCACACAATCTATGCTTCGCCAAAAAAATTAGCAAACCCAAAATAAGAACAAAAGAAACTATTAGACATCCAGCGTTCTCTTCACTGGAATAAATATAATATGCTAGCAGCCTACCATGCTGTATCTGCTTAACTCAATTTAATATCTGCTGTATAGCACCGCATATATTTTAGTAACACGTCTTCCGAAAAACTTTTATATATAATTCTTTTTCCTCGTTTTGTACCTTATATGAGTTGAAAATAACATTAACATAAATAATTGATGTGTTTATATTTTCTAATCCATTATATATAACTATCGATTGAAACTATAGCATGCAGATTTGCGTTTAAAAATATTGCCTTTATTTGATTTAAAAGAAATTTAATAAGTCAAATTATTTTGAAATGGAAACAGTATTACGTGACATGTATTGAAATTTTTTCAAACTAAAATATATAATATAGTCTTATTAAGATACATTAAAAATATGATAAATATAATAGAAATCTTACGTCTAACTAAATAAACAATTCCTTCAAAATCTATTTGCTTATCCTTAAGCACCTGTCTCCACACGACTTGCCGATGAATGAACTTGTTAGCGTAAACAAAAACTAAGATTCTGTACATCTGTACTCTGCAGTGTGAATCTGAATTAAGAAAATATAGAAACCCATTAAATAAATTAAAGTAAAAGAAATAAAAATAGTAGGGCAAGATAAAAATAAATAAATAAAAGAATAAAGTGCTTGAAAGTCTATGAAAAATAAAATAAAGTGTAGAAACATAAAATAAAGTCTAGAAACATGAAATAACGGTAGAAGATAAAATACAGTAATGAACCCACGCAACATAGGGTAACTATGCAATATAGGTAATACGCAACATAGAACGGAGCATGCAACAAAGGAAAAACGGAAGTGTGCAAGTGTGACGCATTCATGGCACGAGCATTGCATTTGGCCTATGAGCCGTGTGGTCCTACGGGACGTGTGGCCTGGCAATGCATGTGATGGGTGTTGGTAATAACGGTTACCTTCACCTAATAGGACCCGGGACATGCATAGCATAACATAGAAAAGGAAGAGCATAGCGTGTGATATTAAATGATTGCGTGTGACACAGAGATAGAAGAGCATGCATCATGAAGTTGCGCATTGCATTTGTTATTGCTCTGAATATCGATGACCTTGTTATTAAGATGTTTCAGTGCTACGTTTTGGGATATGGATCGGATCGGGTATGTTCTATTTCTTTATTTATCTTTTATCGTCCCGCCCTCGAGCTCTAGCATCGGGAACAGCACACCCGCTGTAGCCTACTACGAGGACTACAAAACGTCGTTCAAACTTCTTTACACGTCAGAACTGACGTAGAAATTTTTCAAGGAAACGATAATTAAAGAAATAAACATCTTGATTAAATTAAATCCATCAGAATAAAATCAAGTACAAGGGTTGACGAAACCAGCTATGTATGAAATACTAAAATCAAACAATAAACCTAGGTGGAGGTCTATCTAACTATCCCAAGAACAAGCTCCCGGTCAACAAAATCCCTTCTCGATCCCAGCTCACTTTTCTCAGCCTCGATAAACATATATACTCTTAATCTTGCTCTCCTGTGGAGGAGAGGTGGGGGGTGAGTGATGGGAGTCACTCGTAGGTTACCCGTCTCTCCCGAAAAGGGACTGTCACATACTGAGTCGG
Source organism: Eustoma russellianum (assembly GCA_036186865.1). Lineage (NCBI taxonomy): Eukaryota > Viridiplantae > Streptophyta > Magnoliopsida > Gentianales > Gentianaceae > Eustoma > Eustoma russellianum. The sequence goes on from AP025049.1 coordinate 17,341,533, forward strand.
GTAAACACATAAAGCACGTAAAGCATAAACAGAGGAATAAATAAAGCAAAAAGAGCATAAACGCATAAATAGCACATACCCAACCCGATCCGTATCCCAAAACGTAGCACTGAAACAGCTTAATAACAAGATAAACAATAATCTCAACAATAACAAATGCAATGCGCAACTTCATGATACATGCATTCCTATCTCCGTGTCACATGCAATCATTTAATATCAAATGCTATGCTCTTTCTTTTCCATGATATGCTATGCATGTCCCGGGTCCTATTAGGTGAAGGTAACCATTATAGCACCCATCACACGCCTCGTCAAGCCACACGTCCCGTAAGACCACACGGCTCATAGGCCAAATGCAATGCTCGTGCCATGAATGCGTCACACTTGCACACTTCCGTTTGACCTATGTTGCATGCTCCGTTCTATGTTTCATATTACCTATATTGCGTAGTTACCCTATGTTGCGTGGGGTTCATTACTGTGTTTCATCTTCTGCCGTTATTTTATCTTTCTGGACTTTATTTTAGGTTTCTACACTTTATTTTATTTTTTCTAGGCTTCCACGCACTTAAATCTTATATTTAAATATTTTTATCTTCCCCTACTATTTTTATGTATTTTATTTTAGTTTATTTAATTGGTTTCTAAATTTTTCCTTATTATTAAAGAATTTAAATTAATTATATACATTTTCTTTTTTTTCTTCCCTTTCCACCCTCGGCACAATAGGCTCCGTTAAATCTTCTTATTTATTTTGTTGTATTTTATTTTGGTTCAATAACTGAGTTTATCTATTTAATAATTAAGTTACTTTCTTTATCTAATTTAATTAACATTTTTTTATTTAACCAATTCTGCAGGCCCCTTAATTACTTTTTTTTCTGGCCTTCTCCCCTTTGTCCAGCCGGTCCGGCCCCTTCTATTGCCAGCAGCCCGCTAGAATTTCTCTGCAGCCCGCTGGCCGCTGCCCACTTAGCAACCTTATATTATTATTTTTTGTATATAATACAATTTGGGCCGGCTGCAGAGTCTGGCCACTGGCCCGCTGAGGCTGGCGCCTGGCCTCCTGGCAGTCTGGCCCGTTTTCTACTTTAAGTTTTTTTAAATCTACGGAATTTGGGCCAATCTTCTAGCCTGTTAAGCAGCGGCGGACCGCCTTGTCTGGCTTGCTGGCCGAGGCAGGCCAGCCTGCCCCTTCCCTATTTTTTATTTCTTTTAAATTTCTAATTTCTTTAAAAATTCATAACTATTTCATTTTAACTCCGATTAATCCCAAACCAATTCCATTGGACTCCATTTAATGCCCTCTTCGTAATGCAACTGACAACATCAGCACGTGTACTGCAAGCGCCGCCAAGGGCGTGCGTGGGCTGCCGTGCGTGTGCTACACGTGCCGCCTCCAGGCGCGTTTTTCAACAAATCGAACCCGTTCCAACCTATTTCCGTGCTGTGTGATCTATATATAAGGCCAAACACGCAATTTCCATACCAAAACATAAAGAATTCATAATAATCAAGTAAAAGATAAACATACAGTGATAATCAAATATTCTCAATACAGAAAGCGAGGGAATCCAAAGCAATCCGACAGAGGAGAGGGTAACCTACATCTTGAATACCAATTCACTGATCAAAAGCAAAATTGGATTTGATGTGGGTACCCAATCCTCCTTCTTCCTTCTCTTTTTCTCTCTCTTCCTCTCCCTCTCCTCCTCTCTCTGTCGTTGCTTCCCTTCTCCTTCACACACACTCTCTCTCTCTCTCTCTTTTTTTTTTGTTGTGACGTTAATGATGGGTTGGGGAAGGATTTTAGGGCGTTTAATTGGGAAGGGGCGGTTATGAGGGAGGGGAATTAGGGAAGTGGGAGGGTGGTTATGGAAATGGGTAGTTATTAGGATAAAAATTATATTATATTAAATTTTATTTTTTTAACTTCTACCTTATTAATTATATAATCAATTTGATTTTTTTCCTCAATGTGTCGGCTACAACATTGTTGTACCACACGAAAACCGTACGGTGTTTGAAACTAGTATGAAGTGGCGTATTGGAATGTAATTTCCGCCAAGTACATTTTTTTAACGCTTCTTTAATTATTATTCGTTAAAGTAAATATTGTAGGGAACAGTGTACTACTCCAAGTATGTATTGTGAAGCATGTGAAATAACAATTTTACCCTCCCAAGATTCTTAAAATTTTCGGCCAAAAGGGTCTTAGAAACCCTAGGATACTTAAATCCTTAAAAGCTAACTAACTTTGAATAGCCCTCTTAAAAGGTAAGCCAAAAAGATTACACATGGAACTAAGTGTTTCACTAAATGTGTCTCAAGAATTTAAGAAAAAAGTTTCCCTCCTTTTTCCTTTAAAGTCCGCCGGGTATTACATGATAAGGCATACATGAGATCACTTTTAATTTAAATGCCCAACTAGTCACTTTATTTGTCTCTCAACGAAATTCTAAAAAGGTCTCATAAAAGTAGTAATTAATGAGGCTGATCCAAGATGGAGGAATTCTTCCCCTTTTTCCTTTAGGAACCGTTGGATGCAAGCAATAGGAAATATATGGGATCACTTTTACCATTAAAACCTCAACCAACAACTTTAGTGACCTTTTTACCTTAATTTATTCCCAAAGCAACTAAAGAATAAAGGAACTACAAGGTAGTAAATAAAAAGCTCCACCTTAAGCCCCAGTCGCCGGGCATAACCTCATGTTTAAGTCATGAGGACCGTTACTAACAACCCTAGTTACTTTATCTCAACCTTTTCACAAAAGTAACTGTCATACCCTGCAAATTTTTAGTCTGGCTTTTAATAATTAGAAAAACAATTTAAAATGTAATTTCAATAAAGGTATAGTTCATGAAGTTTAATTAGACAAAACTTAAGGGGAGAAATACACAAAAAGAGAAAATGAGGGAACTTGGCCAAATACCAAAAGTTGCCAACTGCTTATGGGGGAAGTTATACAACAATTGTATAACCTCCCCATTATTCAGCCGTTGGTTAGCATACCAAAAGAGTGGAGAAAACGGCTATAGGAAAAAGAGAGGAAAGAAGAGAGGAAAAGAGAGAAAAGAGAAGAAGAAGAGAAGAAGGAAAAAGGAAGGAAGAAGACCAATCTAGGTTCAATCTTTACCAAGATTCTGCAGTAAATTCGTAAGGCTAACAAGAAACAAAGACAAGTAATCTTTCTATACGATTTACGTAAATTTTGTTACTTTAGGCCCTATGTTCTTACAAAGAGAAAACTTGGATCACACATTAGTAGTTTTGACTTGTCTATGTTAAATGCTTTACTATATGTAATTGTTGTTGCTAGTTGCATAAAGTCTTGTTCTTTGGGCCATATTTATGAAAATAGTTATGTGGTGCTTTGTTGTTTGTCAAGCATGCCCATGAAAGTGTAATCTTGATGTGTTTATTGTCTTGTTCCATTCTTGTGTTGGTTGTCCACACCTAGATGTTTGAGAGTAAGTGCAGGGAATTGAAGGATGAATGATGGTGTGGTTATAGACTTGTTGTGTTGGGAATGTTGATGGTATTTTTTGAAGGTTGTGAATGATAGAAGGTTAAGAGTGGATATTATTAGACATAATTAAGCATCAAATCATGTTAGTTGTGTGTTAAGCATGATGAATCCAGGAGTTAAGATGGACCTTGAAGGGTTGAACATGAAAGGGATTGAAGAAGAAAGGTGTTGGGTGGAAGTTACTGCAGAAAAAACTGCAGTTTAGAACTGTCAGAACACTTCGAACACCTACATTAGGCGCTCTATGTCACATTAGACGCCTAATGTAGCGTTCAATGTGTCCTGAAGCATCCCCGAACACTTCGAACACCTACATTAGGCGCTTCATGTCACATTAGGCGCCTAATGTAGCGTTCAATGTCACATTAGGCGCTTCATGTAGGCGTTCAATGTCTACGGAACATCCCGGAACACTTCGAACGCCTAGTATAGGCGCTCTATATCACTTTAGGCGCCTCATGTGGCGTTCCAAGTATACTGGAAGTCTTTTTGACCCTTTTAGGCGCCCTATGTAAGTGTAGCAACTTTATACACTTCCTTTGAACATAAAATGCAAGGGTATTTGAGGTGTAATTGAGGAATAGATGGTAAGATTGACTAAGTAAGAATAAGATGGAATCCCAAGTGAATTAGTGAGACGAACGGACTTGGAAAGATACAAACAGGGAGTGTTTGAGGTGCAAGACCGTATACTTGATACGTAAGATGTGTGTGTGAGATACCTTTATTATCTTCCATTGCTCATAAATTACAAAGTGTTTTGAAAGTGTGCTAGAGTTGTAAACATTAAGTGTGAATGAGTAGGGTTAAGTATGAATACGAAGTGGATTCGTGATACGAAAGGGCATGAAGTAGTATGAACGAGGTGTATTTGAGTAGTAAACGTTAAGTGTGAATGAGTGAAGTTAGGTATGAATCCAAAGTGAGTTAGCAATATGAAAGAGCACAAAATGGTATGAAAAGGGTGTGTTTGAGGAAGTATGAACGAGGAAGGTTAAGTGTGAACTCGAGATGATTTCGTAATACGAAGGGGCATGAAATGATACGAGCATGATGTGATAGAGGTTCAGGACTTTGTACTTGATATGTAAAGTGTGTGTGCATGATTACACGTTTGATATGATGTTACATGAGCATTCTGCATCATGACATGGGCACTTGCATTTGATTTTAGAATTGCTTTGCGAAAGAACATGTGTTTACAAGAAAAGTTTGAAGTTTTTGAAAGACAAGATGGCTGCTGGTTGATCGCAGGGTATAAAAGTCACGCCTGCGAAAGCAGGGTATAAAAGCGTGATCTGTGAATCAACAGCAGGGTATAAAGTATTTTATGGGGCCGTGGACGTATCAGCACGGAAAATAAAGTTATTTTATGGGGCCGTGGACCTATCAGCACGGAAAATAAAGTTATATGTTATTGGGTCGTGGACCTTTCAGCACGGGGTATAAAGTTCTGTTTGCTGTGGACTGATCACCCACAGGGTATAAAGTTCTGCTACGCGAAGAATATGATAAGAAGTATTATGAAAAGTTTGTGAACTGACACGCATGATATGTTTATGAAAGAAGACTTATGCATGGGTGTTGTGTGTGGTTTTAAAGAAGTTCATGCATCATGTTACACGAAGCATAAGATTTGACATGTAAGAAATTTGACTAGCTTATGACTTGCTTATGTGATATGTTGTTTTAGTACATGTTTGTTCTCGTATCTGTGTATCATTTATGTGTTTTATCTGCTTGGAGAAATTCTTATGAAGATGCTATTTGCGAACCCGGGCATCTTATTTTGGGCAATGACTTATACACTGATGGCTCGTCATGTGTGGTCCCGTAAGGTGTATAGACGGGTTACTTGCTGGCGATAATTTCGCTAAGAACAGATACTATATTCCTTTTCAGGTGAGCCAGATTATGAAATGATATTTATCGAAGACGATGGCGAGTGGGTTCAATGGGATGATGGACATAGAAGTAGATAGATGGTTGCTTACTTTCTTTATGTTGGAAAACTCGATGTTTATTATGCTGTACTGGAGGATAAGTTAGACAGTTGTCTGAACACCCTTTTAGTTCCGCTATACTTTCTGGTTGTATTAATGATGATAAAGTTTTAAATTTGATGATGTTTCTGCTGATTTATCTTACGTCGTGAATGATGTACACTTGATCTTCTTTGACGCTTCGTAGTTCTCATAGTAGACTACGGTGGGTGCACTGTTTCCGATGACGGTAACGGGCTGGGGCGCTACAGGTGGTATCAGAGACTAGGCTTCAGATCTATCTCGGAAACTTAGGTTCATGATCTTGATTTTCCCTTAAGTTTGAACATTAGGTATAAGTGATGATTTTCTAGAGTCTAAGTATGATCTTGGTTGGGTGTGTGCGAGCGGGTATATCATTTAACGTTCTGAATAATAATTTTAATTTAAGACCCCATCGATCTCTTGGACACAACTCTGTAATGGCTTTCTAAAGTATTACATGCCCAAGACGGCAATCTTAGACAAGACAAGGGCATTCAACAAGCTGAAACAGAGTCGGATGACAGTGTCGGAGTATGCCGACCACGTCCATGCTTTGGGTAAGTTCGCTTCTGCGATTATGCCTGATAATCGCTTAAAGATGACAACGTTCGAGCGAGGTTTGGACTCAAGAATTCAGTCAGCAATCGTAAGCGCATGAATGAGAACCAACGAGGACATGATGGATGCGTGCTTCTGTGTCCAGAGTGATTTCCGTAGAGTGGTGACAAAAGAGGTCGATGCAGGATACTCTGACAAAGGTAAGAGGTTAAAAGAAGAGATTTGAGTTGGTGGCAGGCCAGGACGTTTGGATCAAGATTCAGAAGAGATGTCCGATCGGAAAATTTTAGAGACCCCCACCATTGAACCCAGATGTAAATCAGGCTGTAGGGGTTTTCCACATTGCAATAAGAGGCATGATGGTGAAGGTGGGAAGTTGGCAAGACTGTGTTATCGATGCGGACAGGTGGGTCATCTCGTTAGAGATTGTCCAGAGATGAGAAAGAATGCTCTGGGGGAAGTGGCTCAGCAGCCGAAGACGAATGTCCGTGTCAATGTCATGATTGTCATGGATATTTGGAAAGTCGTCGTACTGGTATGAGGTACAATTTGAGTGAACAAGATATTCACCAATGTTCTTTTAATAGCGACGTGAACCCCTCTTTGGTGGCAAAAGGGATTTGTTAAGCGCCTTTGTGGTTCACTAGAATAGTTGGAGATTCCGTACTGCGACCAAGCGTCTGAGATCAAATTATGATTTCACACCAACATTGACTATCGATTAAAACAAGTGACAGTTAAGAATTCTGGGATGGAAGATATAACCTTCCAAGGGGATTGCTGTTGATTTGAAGGAAGTTGAACTTACTACCAAGTGGTCTAGACCTACTAATGACACCGAAGTCGGCATTTCTTGGGTCTAGCTAGTTATTATAGGAAGGTTGTTGAGGGATTTTCGACAATAGCGATGTTCCTCAATTGCCTTACTCAAAGGAAGTCCAAGTTTGAGTGAACGGCAGAATGCGAGAAAAGTTTCACGGAGCTTAAGAGGAGGTTAACCATAGCTCCAGTAATGGCTCAACCTTCTGGTACTGATGGGTTTGTGATATGTAGTGATGTGTCGAGAAACAGTCTAGGTACGTAAACTATAGCGTAAATTATGACTTTCCATCCAAATTGAGTTTAGTTGATACTTCACTTGTAGACTGTGTTTTGATGCAATACGAACAAGTTATTGCGTATGCCTCAGGACAGCTAAACATGAGACGGCTAAGGGGGTTGAAACTACAAAAGGACTACGGCTTAACCATTAATTACCATCTAGGAAAAGCTAATAAAGTGGCCAATGTATTAAACGGAAAATCTAACCATGTGCGACAGTCACCACTTGAGAGAGAAATATAAGAATTTAACTTGGTTTTTGTTGATTCTATAGTAATGTTTTCGCATCATTGACCGCCACCCCGAGTTTGATGGATTGGTTGAAAGAAGCTCAAAAGAAGAATAAGACTGTGGGTGATATTGCTGGGAAACTGAGGTATAGTCAGATTGATAGATTTCAGACCAAGGTGGACGGGAACTTATGTTAGAGGAAAAATGTGTGTACATGATTTAGATGAGCTAAGAAAAGAAATGTTGCAAGGGAGCTTACAGCTCAAGGTTATTAATGAATCATAGTAGCACTAGAATGTACAAGGATCGCTAACAATATTATTGGTGGTGTAAGATGAAGAGACATGTTACGGAGTTTATTGGGAGATGTCTGATGTGTCAGTAAGTTGAGACTGAACACCAACAACCTAGTGGATTAGTGATACCGTTGGAGCTACTAGGGTAGATATAGGAATTTATTACTATGGACTTTGTGGTTGATTACCAAAACAAGAAGTGGATATAACATGATTTTGGTGATTGTGTATCGATCGATCAATCTGCATATTTTCTATCGGTCTCGAGGGAAGTATCTCTCGGAAGTTGGTAAATTTAGATATGGACAACATTGTCAGCCTACACGATGTTCCAATAAGTATAGTGTCTGACTGAGACCAACGGTTCACTTCCAAGCTCTGGATAGTATTCTAGAGGGCCCTGGGTAAGGAGTTAGGGATGAGTACATCCTACCACCCTCAGACATGGACAGTCTGAACGGACTACGCATACCCTAAAAGACATGTTAAAAGCTGGTGTCCTCGATTTCAAAAGGATTTGGGGATGTAATGGTGAAGTTAATGGAGTTCTATCATAATAACAGCCACCACAGTGCAATTGATATGCCTCCTTTTGAAGCTTTGTATAGAAAGAAGTGTAGCTCCCCGGTTTATTGGGATGAATTCGGTGGGAGGACCATCACCGAACATGAATGACTCGAGAAGACATTAGGAAGCACGAGAGTCACTTGAAAAAGACTCAAGTCGGCTCAGGACCGCAATAAAAGTTGGGTTGATTATAAACGAAGGCCTTTGGAGTTTAACGTAGGTGAAAAGGTTTATTTAAAAGTATCACCTACGAAGGGTATTGTGAGATTTGGAATCAAAAGCAGGTTAAGCTCGTTTTATTGGTCCTATGAAATACTGGAGAAAGTGGGAGCCTTGGCATATAGGTTAGCGTTACCTCTCATGTTGGCGCAAGTTCACAGTGTCTTTCACGTGTCACAACTAAGGAAGTACGTGATGGATCCAAGTCAAGTACTTGAAGCTCAACCTTCGAAACTTAAGGACGATGTCACATACGAAGAGACACCCGTGAAAATTGTTGACCGAAAGGATCAAGTGTTGAGGAAGCAAGTGATCCCTTATGTAAAGGTCCAATGGAGCAATCACACGGAACGTGAAGCCACTTGGGAGCTCAAAGAACAAATGTAGGAGAAGTACCCTCAACTTTTTGTCTAAGGTACGCAAGTTTCGAGGACGAAACTTTTTGTAAGGGGGGTGGAATGTCATACCCCGCAAATTTTTAGTCTGGCTTTTAATAATTAGAAAAACAATTTAAAATGTAATTTAAATAAAGGTATAGGTCATGAAGTTTAATTAGACAAAACTTAAGGGGAGAAATATACAAAAAAGAGAAAATGAGGGAACTTGGCCAAATACCAAAAGTTGCCAACTGCCTATGGGGGAAGTTATACAACAATTGTATAACCTCCCCATTATTCAGCCGTTGGTTAGCATACCAAAAGAGAGGAGAAAACGGCTACAGGAAAAAGAGAGGAAAGAAGAGAGGAAAAGAGAGAAAAGAGAAGAAGAAGAGAAGAAGGAAAAAGGAAGGAAGAAGGTCAATCTAGGTTCAATCTTTACCAAGATTCTGCAGTAAATTCGTAAGGCTAACAAGAAACAAAGGCAAGTAATCTTTCTATACGCTTTACGTAAATTTTGTTACTTTAGGCCCTATGTTCTTACAAAGAGAAAACTTAGATCACACATTAATAGTTTTGACTTGTCTATGTTAAATGCTTTACTATATGTAATTGTTGTTGCTAGTTGCATAAATTCTTGTTTTTTGGGCCATATTTCTGAAAATAGTTATGTGGTGCTTTATTGTTTGTCAAGCATGCCCATGAAAGTGTAATCTTGATGTGTTTATTGTCTTGTTCCATTCTTGTGTTGGTTGTCTACACCTAGATGTTTGAGAGTAAGTGCAGGGAATTGAAGGATGAATGATGGTGTGGTTATAGACTTATTGTGTTGGGAATGTTGATGGTATTTTTTGAAGGTTGTGAGTGATAGAAGGTTAAGAGTGGATATTATTAGACATAATTAAGCATCAAATCATGTTAGTTGTGTGTTAAGCATGATGAATCCAGGAGTTAAGATGGACCTTGAAGGGTTGAACATGAAAGGGATTGAAGAAGAAAGGTGTTGGGTGGAAGTTACTGCAGAAAAAACTGCAGTTTAGAACCGTCGGAACACTTCGAACACCTACATTAGGCGCTCTATGTCACATTAGACGCCTAATGTAGCGTTCAATATGTCCTGAAGCATCCCCGAACACTTCGAACACCTACAATAGGCGCTTCATGTCACATTAGGCGCCTAATGTAGCGTTCAATGTCACATTAGGCGCTTCATGTAGGCGTTCAATGTCTACGGAATATCCCTGAACACTTCGAACGCCTAGTATAGGCGCTCTATATCACTTTAGGCACCTCATGTGGCGTTCCAAGTATACTGGAAGTATTTTTGACCCTTTTAGGCACCCTATGTAAGTGTAGCAACTTTATGCACTTCCTTTGAACATAAAATGCAACGGTATTTGAGGTGTAATTGAGGAATTGATGGTAAGATTGACTAAGTAAGAATAAGATGGAATCCCAAGTGAATTAGTGAGACGAACGGACTTGGAAAGATACAAACAGGGAGTGTTTGAGGTGCAAGACCGTATACTTGATACGTAAGATGTGTGTGTGAGATACCTTTATTATCTTCCATTGCTCATAAATTACAAAGTGTTTTGAAAGTGTGCTAGAGTTGTAAACATTAAGTGTGAATGAGTAGGGTTAAGTATGAATACGAAGTGGATTCGTGATACGAAAGGGCATGAAGTGGTATGAACGAGGTGTATTTGAGTAGTAAACGTTAAGTGTGAATGAGTAAAGTTAGATATGAATCCAAAGTGAGTTAGCAATATGAAAGAGCACAAAATGGTATGAAAAGGGTGTGTTTGAGGAAGTATGAACGAGCCAGGTTAAGTGTGAACTCGAGATGATTTCGTAATACGAAGGGACATGAAATGATACGAGCAGGATGTGATAGAGGTTCAGGACTTTGTACTTGATATGTAAAGTGTGTGTGCATGATTACACGTTTGATATGATGTTACATGAGCATTCTGCATCATGACATGGGCACTTGCATTTGATTTGAGAATTGCTTTGCGAAAGAACATGTGTTTACAAGAAAAGTTTGAAGTTTTCGAAAGACAAGATGGCTGCTGGTTGATCGCAGGGTATAAAAGTCACGCCTGCGAAAGCAGGGTATAAAAGCGTGATCTGTGAATCAACAGCAGGGCATAAAGTATTTTATGGGGCCGTGGACCTATCAGCACGGAAAATAAAGTTATTTTATGGGGCCGTGGACCTATCAGCACGGAAAATAAAGTTATATGTTATGGGGCCGTGGACCTTTCAGCACGGGGTATAAAGTTCTGTTTGCTGTGGACTGATCACCCACAGGGTATAAAGTTCTGCTACACGAAGAATATGATAAGAAGTATTATGAAAAGTTTGTGAAATGACACGCATGATATGTTTATGAAAGAAGACTTATGCATGGGTGTTGTGTGTGGTTTTAAAGAAGTTCATGCATCATGTTACACGAAGCATAAGATTTGACATGTAAGAAATGTGACTAGCTTATGACTTGCTTATGTGATATGTTGTTTTAGTACATGTTTGTTCTTGTATCCGTGTATCATTTATGTGTTTTATCTGCTTGGAGAAATTCTTATGAAGATGTTATTTGCGAACCCGGACATCTTATTTTGTGCAATGACTTATACACTGATGGCTCGTCATGTGTTGTCCCGTAAGGTGTATAGACGGGTTACTTGCTGGCGATAATTTCGCTAAGAACAGATACTCTATTCCTTTTCAGGTGAGCCAGATTATGAAATGATTTTTATCGAAGACGATGGCGAGTGGGTTCAGTGGGATGATGTACATGGAAGTAGATAGCTGGTTGCTTAGTTTCTTTATGTTGGAAAACTCGATGTTTATTATGCTGTACTGGAGGATAAGTTAGACAGTTGTCTGAACACCCTTTTAGTTCCGCTATACTTTCTGGTTGTATTAATGATGATAAAGTTTTAAATTTGATGACGTTTCTGCTGATTTATCTTACGTCATGAATGATGTACACTTGATCTGCTTTGACGCTTCGTAGTTCTCATAGTAGACTACGGCGGATGCACTGGTTCCGATGACGGTATCGGGCCGAGGCGCTACAGTAACACTAGGAGTAATTGATACAAGATACTAATTACACCTCATAATGGTGCTCCATGCAAATGAAAGGTCTCTCCCCTTCTCCCCCTTGTTAACCGACGGCTACCATCAATTAGCCTTGGAAGAAACCATTTTCAAGAGGCTCTAGGAGCCTTTTTTTCCATCTCCAACCTACTACATCCTCAAGAATTGATCAAGCAAGTAGCAAAGGCTCTCCCTCTCCTCTCCCTAAAAACACACGGCAAGAGAGTAACTAAAAGGCTCAAGGGTATCTCCACCACCAAGCTTCAAGATCCATCTAAGTAACTATATCCTAAACTCCCTTAGGTGAAATTCCTATTTCAAGAGATGAAGCTCACATGGTATCCTTTTTCCCTGTTTAAACCTTGACCTCCTTGGTCCTTAGGTGAGGATTTCTCAAGCTACTAGGTGGTGCTTGTACAGAAAATGGGGTTTGAGTGATTTCAAAATATGTGATTTAAATGCATGACATACACAAACGTGCATGATATATACATGTATGCATGATACGTGCTTACTACTTGCCTTATTTAGCTTGTATATAATGTTGCCGTACTAACCAGCCATGAAGCGTTAAAGCTTACATCATATGTCAAACATTCATTGTGTTTATACTATTTTCAGGTGCCACCATTAATGAACTAAACTAGTTCATTAAGTGAAGTACTTAGTTAATAAAACTAAGTAGTTCATTAAAGGAAGCCACATTTGGAAAAGGCACAAAGGCAACAAGGCTAAGGAAGGAAAGTCTTCTCCTCCTCCCCTCATTAATATATACACGGCATACACACATATATATACATATATTTTCAGATTTTTTTTAAAAAAAGGCACATACACATGTATTCCAACGTACTACCGACACGTTATATATTCTACGTACGCACGTTAACATCACACCATTATACTTAACTCATATTTATGAGTATATTCAGGTCTTATATCATATGATATAAGACATGGTTATGAAAAATTAAATACGACATGTTAAAAGGTTCTAAACCGAAAATTGTCATATCGGGCGAATACCGAAACTTTGTCAACGTGTCACGTACTTTCCATAAATAGATGGCCAGCCCCTACACCTCAAAAATCATCATAAATTTCGTGCATATGGAAATGTTTTCAGCCAAAAATACTTTCCATGTTGGCACACACAAATCACCCCAAATTAAGGCCAAAATGTGAAGATTCCAATTTTAATTTTGACACATGTTAATGGCGCCACTTTAGACCAGCCAATTGCTGAGATTTAAAGTATATATTATATATATATTATGTGTAACATAATATATATAACATGTGCAAAATTTGGAATTTAATTAGAGAAAAATCGGGTAATCGATAAATATCGAAAATTCGGTTTTCTACGCACACAACACATGGAACGTTTTTGGTACATCATATGACACGTATCTAGACACTTTTTACATATGTTATACATCTTAAAGTGTTCTAGAAAAATAAATTAAGGGCTGATTGGAATATAACATTTGTGTATTATTAAATGTGCACTATTTTACAAAGTTAGCAAAAATAATTTTCAGCACATGTATATATACTATACACGCATATCAACCTAAGCTCATAAGCATCTCAATCAAGTAAGTAATGTCTTATTTTATATCTCCATTGATGGAATTTTAGTATAGTAAGCTTGAATGGTAACCCATGTTAATTTTTCCAAAAGCCGTGGGTTAGGAGGGCTCAAGTGGGAGTTCTAGTTCATCAATCTCATCTAAGAAAAAGAGTTAGAAGAACCTAGGCTTGATTCTAAGCCTTGAGGTAAGTTTCTAAGCATTTTGTGGTTCGTTCGTATTCTTTTAATGTTGGCCTTGTGTTGACCCAAAATCCATGTGTTATGGCTCAAGTGGAGGGAACCCCAAGTGATTCAAGCTACCTTGAAGTTAATCTATCTTCTAAAGCTTCATTTCAAGGCAAGTATACTTTAACCTCTTACAATATATGTGATTATGTGCATACTCGAATGTCTAGAAGCTTAAGACATAATTTTAGTGAAAATATGCCTAAGTTGTTATCTTTTCGTATGTATTGAAAGGTTGGATGATAGACCTCTCTTATGTTGCAATATAGAGCATGTTTAAACTGGAAATAAGAGTTAAAAGTGATGGATTAGGGGCTGCCCTATGTTTGGTATTGAATGAAACATGATTGGTATGAAGCCTAGCATTTTTAGTGGTTTTAGTATGAGAAATGGTTGGGCTAGAGGACTGTTTTGTTTAGAAGGAATGAACAGCCTGTATGAACGACTTTTGCATGCTAAAAAGGACTTTAATTAGCACAGGGAAGCCTTGTTACGTCTATTGAATGACCATTAACTTGGATTATAGGCTAAAGAACGAAAATTAGGAAGGAAAGGATACTTCTATGCATGTCGGTTGAAAACAGAATCCTGGACAGATTTTATGCTAAATTGATGGATTTAGTTAAGGACCTTCTAAACGTTAGATTGATCTGATTTTTGGTATGGTTGTAGCTTATCATGTCTATTTTGTTGTGGAGTTGGAATTTCTGGAAAATCATTTGTGGATTGGTCAAAAATGAATTTTTTGTATCAAGGGGTCAAACCAGTTCCGGGTTGTACCACCTTGGGGAGAACAATTATTTAAGTGCCTTAAACATCTTGGATTGATATGAAATTTTTACAAGAAGTACCTAAGACATAGATCTAAGTATTCATGTAAAGAAATTGATTTTATCTATTGATCTTGGTGGTAAACCATTAAGGTAAAGTTGGTGTAACATTCTGGAAAACAGGGCAGATTGACCCTTGGTGCTTGTATGACTTGTGTTGTGTTTATTTTGACTTGTTTTGGTAAATGAGCATTTGGATATTGTTCACAAAAGAAATAGAAAAGATTTCCAGGTACTAAATGAGCCCCATAATGAGTTTATGAATGGAGACAAGGTAAGAAACGGAGTTGAGAGTGCAGCAGAATTTTTGTTGTACCCTTGTTGGGAGTTATTTTTATTAAGATACCCACGCTTGTCGGAATCGCGTGAAATTTGTACAGAATGTAGTTAAGATCATGTGGTGCATGTCCATATTTTTAGTTTCTAGAAAATAGGCTAAAAAGGTTGATTTTGAGGCCGGGCAATACAGGACATGCTGCTGGATTGTTTTCTAGCCCATGAAGAAAGTTGTTTATGATGCTATAAGTGCATTTTACCATGTTGCATCCCATGCATTTGCATTGACATGCTCATATGTTTCATGCTCATGATTTTTTTGATGTTTTATATAAAGTTTCTGTTTTGAAAGAATTTCCGTCCCTTCTGGCCAGCTTAGCCCGCTACAGATCCGGGGTTAATTGATCTGAAGAGTTATAAGAACCGATCCAGGCCCGGTATAATAGGTCTGAAGATGATCATAATTATAAGAACCGATCCAGGCCCGGTAGGATAGGTCTGAAGAGTGTAAGAACCGAACCAGGTCCGGTATAATAGACCTGAAGGTGATCATGTTATAAGAACCGAGTGATGCCCGGTATAATAGGCTGACACACTCTCTTGTTTTATGATGAGCATGATTTAAAAGAAAGAAAGAAAGTTCAAGTATTTTTATGAGCATGTCTAAATGAAAGAAAGAATGTTTCCCGTTGCATTTGCATTGCATTCACATTTTCATACACATTACGCATGATACCTATTCATAGAAATAAGGGTTGGCTATAGCACGTAGAATCTAACTAAGTGATGACATTTAGATCTTAGCTAAGTGTTGATATGACTTTAAGTATGATGCTCCGGAAAGGTATTGGCAGGTATGTTTTAACTTAAGGAATTGGGGTTTGATTCTTGTATGCCGTTTTCTCTTTATTGTATGGTGTTATTGTATACTTGCTGGCGACTTTGCCGCTTACCCATCTATTTTTCCCCCAGAGCCAGGTAATGAAGTCGAGTGGATTGATGATGAGCCAAGGGTGCCATACCCATAGGTTGTTGAAGTCGCTGTTAAGAGAATGATGATGGAAGCTTTTGATGAACCTTTGGGACATTTTGGGACATAGCTATTTTCGGATTCTTTTTCGGATTATGTTTGTGTAATTTCGCGGTGTAATTTGCTATTGGTTCAGTTTGTATAATTTTGCTATGTATACGTGATTTGACGCTTTCGGATTAAGGTTCAAATTCTGCCGTATTTTTATCTACCTGTTAAGATCGTGACTTTGTAATCCATGTTTACACATGGGTTTTATGAGTTAAGTATCGATGCTTTGTATTTTTCCGAAAGGGAAAGTACGGCGGGTGCACTGTACGAGGGGTAGCCGAGTACGGGGCGCTACAGGTGGTATTAGAGCCAAGGCTCTAGATTCGGGCAGAACGTAGAAGCTAAGTTATGATCTTAGAAATCTAAGAATTGATCTTAGACTTAAGTCATGATCTTAGAAGAGAGATGGCATTAGCTTAGACAACTTAGATTGGAAATAGGGTCCCCTGGTTGATCTGCTAGCCTGATATGTCGCATATTAACTCTTTTTCCTGCTTTAAATTCCTTTTTCCAAGCATGTCTAAATTTAGTCAGTCATTTCGATTCATATATACATATATACATCTTTCTGCTCCGTATACAGATGGTTCGGACTCGTGGTCGTGGTAGACCTTGCAGAGATGCTGCCCATGCACCCGGACCAAACCCTCCACAACCTCAAGATCAAGTCCCTCCACCTCCTCCTCAGAATCAGAATCCACCGCCTCCTCCTCCACCGCAGAATGAAAATCCCCCACCAGCTCAAGGAAACCCTCTTCCGTAAGTGCCACTTCTTATTCCGGATTTCCAAGCATTCTATCAGGCCGTAACTCAGATTGGCCAGGGAATGATTCAGCAAGTTGCCCCTCCTCCCCTTATGAACCGATAAGAGATGCGTAATATTACTTTGAGAAGCTTAAGCGAGCGAATGTGCCGCCTTTTGAAGGCAAGTCTGACCCCGATATGGCTGAAAAATGGCTAGATGAAGTGGAGAACTGTTTTGAACTGAATGGAGCCCCTGACAATATGAAAACCCAAGCTGTGAGGCGTTTCCTCCTTGGTGAGGCGAACCAGTGGTGGAAGGCTAAGCTGCAACCTTTGCCCCGACCTATTCCATGGGACAGATTCATCCAAGAGTTCAACAAGTTTTATTTTCCCCCGTCAGTAAAGATGCAAAAGAGGCATGATTTTGAAATGTTGAAACAAGAACCTGGTATGACTGTGTCTAAATATGTGAGCAAGTTTCTGGCTTTGGGTAGATTTTCTCCGGCTACGATGAATGATGAGGAATCTAAGATGGTGAAGTTTGACAGTGGGCTGAACCCAAGGATTCGCACTTGGTTGGTAAATGTTATCTCTGCTGATTTTGAGGCGCTTGTTGATGCATGTTATCGGATCAAGAAGGATATCATTCGTCGCGATGCGACGGTGGGCCAGAAAAGAGGAAGGGACACTTCCGGCGATAAAGGAGCAAAGAAAATGACTAGACAGAATTTTCATCGGAGGCAAGGTAGACAGCAGAATCATAACCAAAGAGGAAATCAGAATCGTGAACAGCGCCGTGGGTAGAATCAGAATAATCAGAGAAATAATCAAGGAAATCAAGCACAGCAGCAGCAGGCCATTCCCATGTGTCCCCATTGTCAGAAGAATCATTTGGGCGAGTGCTATGTACAAGCTGGTAAGTGCTTTGGTTGCGGCAAGACTGGTCATATAATTAGGGATTGTCCTGATAAGGGAGCTGCTTGTTCTGGATGTGGAAAAACTGGGCATATTCTGAGAGATTGTCGTGAGCGTAGTGGTCAGCAGCAGAGGAACCAACGTCAGCGCTCGAATGCGCATGTGCATGTGATGACCGATGCTGCAGTTGAGGAAGCTGGAGACGTCGTGGCTGGTATGATTTAAAAATTATGCATTGCTAATTTGATAAATATTATATTGTTGCGTAGTTAAAGCTTTGCATGATTCAGGCGCTATTCTTGTATGTTGTATGCCCGCAAATGCGTTGTTTGATAGTGGCGCCAGCCACTCCTTTATATCTAAGAAATTTACAAAGGGATCAGACCATAATCCCATCTGGCTTAAATCACCCTATCGAATCCAAGCCGCTGGTGATCAAGTGCTTACGACTCATTATCTGTATAAGAATTGCGCGGTCAAGCTCGATGACCATCGGTTCGTGGCTGATCTGATCCCGATTGCTATGAGTGACTTTGACATTATTCTTAGTATGGACTGGTTGTCTAAGAACCATGCCCATATTGACTGCAATCAGAAAAAAGTCACTTTCAGAGCCCCGGAGCAAGAGGAAGTATCATTTCAAGGAGGTCCCAAGTTGAAGAAGACAAAGAATATTTTTGTGAATGTAGCTCGTGCCCGTCAAGCATTGCGAAAGGGATGTCAAGGCTATCTTGTTTATGCTCTTAGTGCCGAGCAGGCAGCGGTGGACATTTCGCAAGTTCCAGTAGTTCAAGAGTTTCTTGATGTCTTTCCAGAGGAACTACCAGGACTTCCCCCTGATCGAGAAATTTCCTTTGAGATAAATCTCATCCCCGGAGCTGAGCCCATTTCTAAAGCTCCTTACCGCATGGCACCCGCTGAGCTGAAGGCACTAAAAGAGCAATTGCATGAGTTATTGGAAAAGAAGTTGATTCGTCCAAGTGTGTCGCCATGGGGTGCCCCAGTTTTATTTGTAAAGAAGAAGGATGGATGTATGCGGCTGTGTATTGATTATCGGGAACTCAACAAGATCACCGTGAAGAATAAGTATCCGTTGTCCCGGATCGACGATCTGTTCGACCAGCTTCGGGTCAGTAATTACCAAGTCTTATTTCAATATAATAATCATGAATAATATCTAAAGTATCCTAATGCAGGGAGCTCGGGTGTTTAGCAAAGTGGACCTAAGATCTGGATATTTTCAATTGAAGATAAGAGCTGAGGATATTCCTAAGACAGCATTCTGGACGAGATATGGACATTATGAATTTCTCGGGATGCCTTTTGGACTGACCAACGCCGCTACAGCGTTTATGGATCTTATGAATCGGGTGTTTCAGGACCAGTTGGATAAGTATGTGGTAGTCTTTATTGACGATATCCTGATTTATTCGCCTGATGAGGAAACTCATACAGCCCATCTGAGGACAATACTTGGTATTCTAAGAAAGCATCAGCTCTATGCAAAATTCAGTAAATGTGAGTTTTGGTTGAATAGTGTGTCATTTCTGGGCCATATTATTACTGAAAATGGGATTTCGGTTGATCCCAGAAAGATTGAGGCAATTACTGAGTGGCCGAGGCCGACCAATGTCACTGAAGTAAGGAGTTTTCTCGGACTGGCCGGTTACTACTGCAAGTTTGTTGAAGGATTTTCAAGGATAGCTATGCCACTCACTAGATTGACTCAGAAGAAGACAAAATTTGTATGGAATGAGGATTGTGAAAGTAGCTTTTCTGAACTGAAGGCAAGGTTGACGTCTGCACCAGTTTTGGCTCAACCCATTTCAGGAGAACAGTTTGTGATCTGCAGTGATGCTTCCAAGAATGGATTGGGTTGTGTTCTTATGCAGAATGGGCGTGTGATCGCGTATGCGTCTCGCCAGCTTAAGCCGTTTGAGCAGAATTATCCAGTACATGACCTTGAGCTTGCAGCAGTTGTATTTGCTCTAAAGATTTGGCGTCATTATCTGTATGGAGAGAAGTGTGAGATCTTCACGGATCATAAGAGTTTGAAATACCTCTTCACTCAAAAGGAGCTGAATATGCGCCAAAGGCGATGGCTTGAGTTGATCAAGGATTATGACATCTCTATTCAGTATCATCCAGGTAAAGCTAATAAAGTTGCTGATGCTTTGAGTTGTAAGACGAGTCATCCCCGTCAACCACCTCTACAGCGTGATATGGAAGAGTTTGGTCTGGAAGATGTGAATTCGATTTCCGACGTGCTTGCAAGGTTAGTAGTGGTTCCTTCTTTGATCTATAGGATTAAGGAGACTCAAGTTAAGGATGATGCATTGATGAAAGTTAAGAGCAAGCTGAAGGAGAAGCCATCTGACGATTTTGAAGTCTGTAGTGACGGCAGTTTGTGGTTTAGAGGTCGATTGTGTGTGCCTAATGATGATGCGATAAAGAGTGAAGTGTTTCAGGAAGCCCATAATTCACGCTTGTCTATTCACCCAGGAGCAAATAAGATGTATCATGACTTGAAGCAAAAGTTTTGATGGCCAGGAATGAAGAATCAGATAGCAGACTTTGTTGAGAAATGTCTTGTATGTCAGAAAGTCAAAGCAGAACATCAGAGGCCAGCTGGATTATTGCAACCACTTGAGGTGCCTGAGTGGAAGTGGGATCACATCGCTATGGATTTTGTGACCGATTTACTTAAGACAAGAAGTGGATATGACACTATTTGGGTTGTTGTGGATCGTCTGACGAAGAGTGCTCATTTCATGGTGATGTCGATTAAAGCACCCATGGAAAAGTTGGCTTCTATGTATGTTGATCAGATTGTATGTTTGCATGGAGTTCCTATGAGCATAGTTTGTGACCGAGACCCCCGCTTCACATCAAGGTTTTGGACGGCATTTCAGAAAGCGATGGGTACGGAAGTTCGCAAGAGTTCAGCTTTTCATCCCCAGACTGATGGTCAATCAGAGAGAACAATTCAAACATTGGAGGACATGTTGCGTGCTTGTGTGTTGGACTTTGGAGGTAGCTGGGATAAGAGTTTGAAGTTGGTTGAGTTTTCATACAATAACAGCTATCACATATCTATTGGAATGGCTCCTTATGAAGCTTTTTATGGAAGAAAATATCGATCGCCATTGTATTGGGATGAGATTGGAGATAAGATTTTCACAGGACCTGACTTAGTGGGGCAAACCAAGGAAAAGGTTATGATTGTAAGACAAAGATTGAAGGCTGCTCAGGATAGAAGCAAGGCACGGGCCGACGTGAGGCGTCGACCACTTGAGTTTCAAGTAGGAAATAAGGTATTCTTGAAAGTATCTCCATCGAAAGGAGTAAAGCGGTTCGGAATTAAAGGTAAGCTTAGTCCTAGATTCATTGGACCATTTGATATCTTAGAAAGGATTGGAGAAGTTGCTTATAGACTTGCACTACCACCATCATTGTCTCAATTACACAATGTGTTTCATATATCTCAATTGCGTAAGTATGTGCATGATTCGAGCTATATTATGGATGAACAACCTTTGAGGATTGAAGCTGATATATCATATGTTGAGGAACCCGAAAGGATAATTGATAGGGAAGTTAAAGCATTGAGAAATAAGTCTATTCCTATGGTCAAGGTGCAATGGAAGAACCATTCAGTTGATGAGGCCACTTGGGAGTTAGAGGAAGGCATGAAGCAAAAGTACCCATATCTCTTTGACAATTCATAAGTTTCGGGGACGAAACTTTATTGAAGGGGGGAAGGATGTCGTATCCCGAACACTCGCAGGTACTCTTATCTCTCGTCGATCTATAAAAGCCTTATCATCCTTCGGTGAAATATTCCATATTTTATTCCTATCGATTATCTTAATATTTCAAGCTTGTTAATGTCGAATATTCACATATTTAATTCAAGTATCGTTTATTCGCCGTGAATTATCCGATTCTTAATATGTAGCATAACACCTCTTATTTAATTATGTCCCGTGTTGTGTGATATGTGAGAAAAAAATTTCCCTCCCCACACACACATAAAAATTCGGCCATAATAAGTCTCCAAGAGACTAGAAGATTTTTCAACCAACCACCAACACCTTCTTAATTGTGGTGTGCTAGCTACCTTCTTAACTCCTTATCAAAAGTTGTAAAAGACAAACAAGTAATTAGCCTACCCTAATAAAGACTTATTTCCCTCTCCTTACCCTCCTAGAATCGTCTCCCATAGCACTTCAAGACCCCATTTGATTTTCAAACCCATCTTCTCAAATACTTTAAGTTATAAACCCTAAAACATAACTCCAAGCAAGAATGATATCTCAAGTGCTCCTTCCCCAACACATCATCTAGGCCGAAAACTTTAGGAGTCAAGGGAGGAATAGAAGTCTCATCAACCTAAGCTCATAAGCATCTCAATCAAGTAAGTAATGTCTTATTTTATATCTCCATTGATGGAATTTTAGTATAGTAAGCTTGAATGGTAACCCATGTTAATTTTTCCAAAAGCCGTGGGTTAGGAGGGCTCAAGTGGGAGTTCTAGTTCATCAATCTCATCTAAGAAGAAGAGTTAGAAGAACCTAGGCTTGATTCTAAGCCTTGAGGTAAGTTTCTAAGCATTTTGTGGTTCGTTGGTATTCTTTTAATGTTGGCCTTGTGTTGACCCAAAATCCGTGTGTTATGGCTCAAGTGGAGGGAACCCCAAGTGATTCAAGCTACCTTGAAGTTAATCTATCTTCTAAAGCTTCATTTCAAGGCAAGTATACTTTAACCTCTTACAATATATGTGATTATGTGCATACTCGAATGTCTAGAAGCTTAAGACATAATTTTAGTGAAAATATGCCTAAGTTGTTATCTTTTCGTATGTATTGAAAGGTTGGATGATAGACCTCTCTTATGTTGCAATATAGAGCATGTTTAAACTGGAAATAAGAGTTAAAAGTGATGGATTAGGGGCTGCCCTATGTTTGGTATTGAATGAAACATGATTGGTATGAAGCCTAGCATTTTTAGTGGTTTTAGTATGAGAAATTGTTGGACTAGAGGACTGTTTTGTTTAGAAGGAATGAACCGCCTGTATGAACGACTTTTGCATGCTTAAAAGGACTTTAATTAGCACAGGGAAGCCTTGTTACGTCTATTGAATGACCATTAACTTGGATTATAGGCTAAAGAACGAAAATTAGGAAGGAAAGGATACTTCTATGCATGTCGGTTGAAAACAGAATCCTGGATAGATTTTATGCTAAATCGATGGATTTAGTTAAGGACCTTCTAAACGTTAGATTGAGCTGATGTTTGGTATGGTTGTAGCATATCATGTCTATTTTGTTGTGGAGTTGGAATTTCTGGAAAATCGTTTGTGGATTGGTCAGAAATGAATTTTTAGTATCAAGGGGTCAAACCAGTTCCGGGTTGTACCACCTTGGGGAGAAAAATTATTTAAGTGCCTTAAACATCTTGGATTGATATGAAATTTTTACAAGAAGTACCTAAGACATAGATCTAAGTATTCATGTAAAGAAATGGATTTTATCTATTGATCTTGGTGGTAAACCATTAAGGTAACTTTGGTGCAACATTCTGGAAAACAGGGCAGATTGACCCTTGGTGCTTGTATGACTTGTGTTGTGTTTATTTTGACTTGTTTTGGTAAATGGGCATTTGGATATTGTTCACGAAAGAAATAGAAAAGATTTTCAGGTACTAAATGAGCCCCATAATGAGTTTATGAATGGAGACAAGGTAAGAAACGGAGTTGAGAGTGCAGCAGAATTTCTGTTGTACCCTTGTTGGGAGTTATTTTTATTAAGATACCCACGCTTGTCGGAATCGCGTGAAATTTGTACAGAATATAGTTAAGATCATGTGGTGCATGTCCATATTTTTAGTTTCTAGAAAATAGGCTAAAAGGTTGATTTTGAGGCCGGGCAATATAGGACATGCTGCTGGATCGTTTTCCAGCCCATGAAGAAAGTTGTTTATGATGCTATAAGTGCATTTTACCATGTTGCATCCCATGCATTTGCATTGACATGCTCATATGTTTCATGCTTATGATTTTGTTGATGTTTTATATAAAGTTTCTGTTTTGAAAGAATTTCCGTCCCTTCTGGCCAGCTTAACCCGCTACAGATCCGGGGTTAATTGATCTGAAGAGTTATAAGAACCGATCCAGGCCCGGTATGATAGGTCTGAAGAGTGTAAGAACTGAGCCAGGTCCGGTATAATAGACCTGAAGGTGATCATGTTATAAGAACCGAGTGATGCCCGGTATAATAGGCTGACACACTCTCTTGTTTTATGATGAGCATGATTTAAAAGAAAGAAAGAAAGTTCAAGTATTTTTATGAGCATGTCTAAATGAAAGAAAGAATGTTTCCCGTTGCATTTGCATTGCATTCACATTTTCATACACATTACGCATGATACCTATTCATAGAAATAAGGGTTGGCTATAGCACGTAGAATCTAACTAAGTGATGACATTTAGATCTTAGCTAAGTGTTGATATGACTTTAAGTATGATGCTTCGGAAAGGTATTGGCGGGTATGTTTTAACTTAAGGAATTGGGGTTTGATTCTTGTATGCCATTTTCTCTTTATTGTATGGTGTTATTGTATACTTGCTGGCGACTTTGCCGCTTACCCATCTATTTTTCCCCCAGAGCCAGGTAATGATGTCGAGTGGATTGATGATGAGCCAAGGGTGCCATACCCATAGGTTATTGAAGTCGCTATTAAGAGAATGATGATGGAAGCTTTTGATGAACCTTTGGGACATTTTGGGACATAGCTATTTTCGGATTCTTTTTCGGATTATGTTTGTGTAATTTCGCGGTGTAATTTGCTATCAGTTCAGTTTGTATAATTTTTCTATGTATACGCGATTTGATGCTTTCGGATTAAGGTTCAAATTCTACCGTTTTTTTAGCTACCTGTTAAGATCATGACTTTGTAATCCATGTTTATCCATGGGTTTTATGAGTTAAGTACCGACGCTTTGTATTTTTCCGAAAGGGAAAGTATGACGGGTGCACCGTACGAGGGGTAGCCGAGTACGGGGTGCTACAAAAGAGATGTGGAGAAGTCTTCAGATGAAATATGAAGGGACTAGCCAAGTTAAGGAGTCTAAAATAAATATGCTTATGTCCACTCTTGAGTCTTTCAAATTATTGCCAAATGAATCTATTGTTGATATGGATTTACGATTGACTAACGTCTATAATTCTTTTGAGTTTCTTGGCAAAGCTTTCTCTTGCAGGAAAAGGTCCAAAAGGTATTAAGAAGTCTCCCATCTGATTGGGACCTCAAAGTAACAGCAATTGAGGAGAGTAAAGAAACGAAATCAATAAAAATGGAGGAACTAATCAGATCACTAAAGGCATACGAAAACAAACGTACATTAAGGAAATCGGAATCAACGTCAAAACAAGGTAAGACTATTGTTTCACCATCTTCTGATTTTGACTCTGATTCTGAACCTTCATATGATGATCTATTTAGTCAATATTTAGAATTGCATAAATTCACAAAGACTCTCGCAAACGAAAAGAAACGGTTAATTGAAAACAAGAAGTTGTTAGAATCGTCTAACACGAACCTTGTTTCATAATTAAATGATTCAAAAGAAGAGTCATCTTGCATAATCAATGCATTGAAATTAGAGATCTCATCATTAACGACACAAAATAATGAAATGAAATCCGAGATTTCAAATTTGAAATCAAGTAATGCGGATTTAGAGAAAATGGTGAAACAATTTGACACGGGAACAGACACGCTAGATCGCATCATTTCTTCACAAAAATATGATAGTAATAAAACCGGATCAGGATACGTTAAGAAAAACAAGACATTAAATAAATCAACCAAATTCATTCTGTCTAAGAAAATAGATGCACCCAAGATGTATGTGGCGCCTAAGAAGACGCCTAGACCTCCTCTTTCTTCATCTCATCATGCTTCTTCTTCATATCATACAAGATATAATTATGTGCCGTATATATTGTACCCAACGGAAAATCATATCGTACTTGAACATCGTACAAGTGGATTAATGAAAGTTGCATCCTTCAAGTACATTATTACTAAGTTTTATTAATTGTTTCTTTTATTAAATTTTGATAAAGCAAATATTATATAATCATTCAAGCATGAGTTATGGACCATGTGAAATGGCCAACTCATCCCAAGGACCTAAGAGATTTCGGCCACAAGGCTTAAAAATGGCTTTAGAAGGTTTTTCAAATTATAAGGAGGCTAATCTTAAGGGCCTTCTTAAAATAAGCCCAAATAACAATTAAGGAGTTTTAAGTAGTGGGGCAATTTTCCCCCAACTCTCACAAAAATTTGGCCCCATGAGTCCAAGAGGATTCATGATTTTCCTAATTATATTTTAAATCAAGAAAAAGGAATTAATTAAGAAAAAAGGGGCAACTACCAAATAGCTTTCCATTAAACACACTTGAAAAGTAACTCAAGCATGGTAAAGGCTACTAAATACCCTAAACCGCCGTATTCCTCTATGGAGTAACCAAGATGCATTTCAAACTTTACCATGGTTCCTTTATGTTACCACAATGCTAAA
This sequence comes from Eustoma russellianum, assembly GCA_036186865.1. NCBI lineage: Eukaryota > Viridiplantae > Streptophyta > Magnoliopsida > Gentianales > Gentianaceae > Eustoma > Eustoma russellianum. The sequence continues at coordinate 17,367,811 of AP025049.1, forward strand.
CTAACTCAAGTTAGCCTTAAAGTAACCCTAGTTGGATAAAGTAACTCAAGTTAGCAATAAAGTAACCTTGGTTGGCTAAAGCAATTCAAATTAGTTAACTCTAATTAGCCTAACCATGTAAAGGTAACCTCCTTCTATCTTGCTCCCAATGGCTAAAACACAGCCTAGTGAAGAAAATTTCTCTCCAAGAACTCTAGAACACTCTTAATATCAACCCTCAAGAATTCACAAAGAGAAAAAGGGACAAGGACTTTTTCACCATCTCACACGGCCAACTTGAGCCAAGGAAGACCAAAACTTTCAAGCCTCGAGAATCCTTTAGGTTAATTAGAATGTCTAGCTTCTTAGTTACATTACATAATTCATAGAGTGAAGCTCACATTACTACTTTTTATTGCTAAAAAACACTGTGACCCCCCATGTTCACTAGGTTCAAGCTTTCAAGCTCATAAGTGGTACTAGCTTCTTAGAGGTTTGAACACCATTCAAGCCTCATCCTGGTAAGCCAATCTAAGCTCCATTTAGTTCTATCCTTCACTTAAGATAATAACTAATATTTGTTCTTTTTCCTCCTCCAAAACCGTGGGGTATTTGTTGAAGAGGAGGGAGACTTCACTTCATTTCATCCAAATTCCAAGCTAAGGAAAGGTTTGAGCTTAAAGAGGCAAGTACACTATAAATACTCTTGACTTGTGTGTGAAAGTATATGCTTGAATGTCTAGTTACTACTAAGATTTAATCTTAGATGGAAAATGTCAAGCTTGAAGCATGAAAATTTCGGATTCCTTAAGAAAAGTGACTTGCATGCATGAGATTCCTTGAAAGATGGATTGTTTGCCCCTTTGAGTATGAATATGATATTTGTCTAAGATGAATGTGGTAAAGCTCTCTTCTTTAATATGTAAGGGGGACGGTTGGGTGAAGAGTTTGGGGTGAATAATATTCTTGTGAAAGAATGTGACTTGTGGGGTGAAGGATGATGCATATAAGATGTATGTTTGTGACTTAGGGGTAATATGTTCATTATGAAACATGAAGTATAAGCCCTTGCATGTGTATGAAACGGGCTGTTTTGGGGGTATGGTACATACAAACTAGATGTGCCAAGAATAGACTTTATTATGTACAAAATGTGCAAGATCGAGGTGTACTATGTGTAACCTACAAAACTGTTTTTGAAGTGATTTGTAGGTGACCTTTAGAATGCATTAGAACCTGTAAAGTTTATCATAAAAGTGTATTTGATGATTAGTAAGCCATTTTTGAAGAATAACTTAAGTTGGAACACTTTTAGAAAGTAAAGTGACAAAAGGGAAAAATCACTGGAACAGGACAGATTCATGTGGCGTTTTATATGACCTGAAAAGAGATCTTAGAAGTATTCATTTAAGCTAAATTTTTGCATGACATTATCCCTATGTATGTAGTAAATATGACAGTTGGAATTTTGGTAAAAGAAGGTATGGTTTGTCCTTAATGGAATTTTTAGTCAAATTGGTCAAGCTGAAATTATTGGACTAATCAGAATTTAAGTCATGTGTGGATTGACCAGCAAAATAGACCTTAGAAATATGAAAATGGTCTGATTGTTTGTAGTATGCTAGCCTTATGTGTTTACTAAGTCTGTGAGTTGGAATTTTATAAAAATGACTTACGGTTTGGTCACAATGCTATTTGTACTAAAACTGGTCACTCCAGAATCAGCGTGTACCCGTTTTTGAAGAAGTGAGTAAATGACCCCTTTAAAGTTGTTATAATGCTTTAAAATTTCTATGGTAATTACTTAGGACATACGTGAGCATGTCCATGTAAATCAATTAGCTTGGAAGTATTATTTTGAGGGGTAACTACCAATGTTAAGTTGGTATTACTAATCTGGAAAATTGGGCAGAATTATGGAATTGGTTGTGAGGCTTAATTCTTGTGGGCATAGACTTATTTGTATGGTTTGGGCTTATGAGAAATAATTCCTGGTATGTCTGCAGTATTTTCCAGCTGTTGGCCCAAATTAAATGAGACTCAATGGGCTTAAAAGAAAGGTAAAAGAAGGGAATTGCACTGCTGAATTCAGCAGTACCCTGTTTGGTAATTTAACGATTTGAAGTTTTTCTACGTCTTGACTCGTTACGTAATTCTTATGATAAGTAGAAAAGATACCCATATGCATACGTATGTCATGAGATCATGAAAATGGGCCGAATGATGAGGTTTTGAAGCCGCGCAAACAGAACGTTAATTCTGGAAATTTTTTCAGCTTAATGAATAAGACCGTACCTGTATGTATGTGACGCATTTGGTCACGAGTTGCATAATGCACATCATACATTGCATAATCGTCATTTATATGATTTATGAAACTGATTTTATGACAAACAATGATGAAAAAACGTTTTTAAAGAAAAGATTTAGTTTTGAAAAGAACGCTTTCCCTTGGTACCATTTATTTCTGGCCAGCTTAACCCGCTCCAGATTCGGGGTTAATTGATCTGATGATTATGACCGTTCAGGCCTAGAGAAAATAGACCTGATTATGATGATTATGGCCCAGAGAGAATAGACCTGATGACTATGATTGATGATATGACCGTTTTCGGATCCGGAAATAATGGATTCGAAGGGATAAGCATGACCGCCTCAGATCCGGATATAATAGATCTGAACACTCTCTTGTTTTTATTGATGATGATGTTTTGAAAGAAACAAAGAAAGAAAGAATTTATCCTCATATTTATCACGATGCATCACATGTCCATACTCATGCATGTTGCATATGGTTAGTCAAATATTTGGTACACTGTTACTTAGGCAAAGATGTTATGATTTGATATCTCCTAAGTTATGATTTTGAATAAGTTATGAGCTTGTTACTTACGAATATGGGATGAAAGGTCAGGTATGTTACTAAACCAAAATTTTTGGGGTTTGGTTCTTGTGTGTACTTTCCATTTAATTCATGATTATTTATGGTTTACTTGCTGGTGACGTTGTCACTCACTCCTTATTTTTCCTCCCAGAACCTGCAGGAAATAGGGTCAAATGGATCGAGGACAAGCCTAGGGTTCCTTATCCGTAGAAGAGCGAAAGGAGGATGACTTAAGGGTTTTTGTCGTGATGGTCATGATTGATGAACTTTTTACGAACTTATGTTGGAAACATTGACTTTCGGATTTCCGTATTTTGTGAACATGTTTGTAAGACTTATGATGGATGTTTAGACGCTTTTATTTTAAAAGTTTTTATTCTGCCTCGGTTTTGCTTACTTGTTGATGTGTAAGCATGAAGGTACGCATATTTTGTTATGGACTAAGACATGTTATGGATTGACGCCTGGTACTCTCTGTTGTGAAGTACGGCAGGCGCACCGTATCCGGCTAGGCCGGGGTGCGGGGCGCTACAGGTGGTATCAGAGCTGAGGCTCTAGATCCGGGCAGAATATAGAATTAAGTGATGATTTTAGAAACCTAAGTTTGATCTTAGATCTAAGTCATGATCTTAGATGAGAGTTGACCTTAGACTAGGATGACTTAGACTGGAAATTAGAGTCATGACTTGCTAACAAAAATCCTAGTCTATAAAATTTTATATCTTCTTGAGTTATCCATTTAAACTTCCATTTTATTATGAATAAAATTCTATCACTTATTATGACATTCCAACCTTGAATAAAACTCCGATACTTCATAATGCAGATGGCACGACCCTAAGGCAGACCTGGCAAGGGCATACCAGAGGTGCAGGAGCCTATTCCTCCTCCACCTGCTCAGGTCCCTCCACCACCGCCACCATAAGATCAAAATCCGCCCCCGGCTCAGAATATTCTCCCACCCCAGGGGCCTTTGCCAAAAATGATTCCAGACATTAATGCTTTCCAGAATTTCTGCCAGACCGTAACCCAAATCGGTTAAGTAATGTTGCAGCAGAATGCTCCTGAGCCTCACGAGCCAGTCCGGGATACTCAGTACTATTTTGAAAAATTGAAAAGAGCCAATGTCCCGTCCTTCGAAGGAAAATCAGACTCAGATGGCGCTGAGAAGTGGCTGGACGAAGTGGAAAATTGATTTGAGTTGATCCGAGCACCTGAAGAAGTAAAGACTCAAGCTGTCAGGCCGTTTCTACTGGGGGAAGCGAACCATTGGTGGAAGGCCATTATGCAATCCCTGCCGAGGCTGATTCCATGGGAAATATTCCTCCAAGAATTCAACAAATTTTACATACCACCTTATGTTATATTGCAAAAGAGGCATGAGTTTGAATCCCTAGTACAAGAGCAAGGAATGACGGTTGCGGAGTATGCCAATAAGTTCATAACATTGGGCAGATTTCAGCCACCTACTATGAATGATGAGGAGACGAAAATGTTGAAGTTTGAGAGAGGGTTAAACCCTAGGATCAAGTTCTGGTTGGTCAAAGCAAACCCAACCAATTTTGGCGCACTGTGGGATGCTTCCTACCGAATAGAGAGGGATATTATTCGCCGGGACGAAATAGGGCAGAAAAGAGGAAGGGAAACATCAGGGAATGGAGGGTCCCGCAAAGCCACAAAGCAGAACTCAAGAGGCCCAGGACGACAAGGAAAGAAACAGTTTCAACACCGTTCTCAAAAGAATCAGTCAAAGAATCAGGGCCGGCAGTTAGCTATCCCAAATTGCTCTCACTGCAATAAGCGTCACGTTGGGGAGTGCTGCATTCAGGCAGGAAAGTGCTTTGGATGTGGCAAGGTGGGCCACATCCTTAAAGACTGTCCGGATAAGGGAACCACATGCTTTGGGTGTGGAAAAGTAGGACACATGGTCAAAGACTGCCCGGAGAAAGGGGCTCGCAGCTTCAACAACCCAAGAACCAGCGTCAGCGTACAGATGCGAGAGTCCATGCGATGACAGACGCAACTGCTGAAGAGGCTAATGATGTAGTGGAAGGTACATTTTAAAGTTTATGCAATACTTAGATTTTTGCCAATACTATTGCCCCGCTGTTGATTAGTAAATCTCGCATATCCAAGAGCTATTTTAGTATGCTCAGTGCCTGCCAATGTACTATTTGATAGTGGCGCTAGCCACTCATTTATCTCAAAGAAATTCGCAGAGAATATTGATCACACCCCAACCCATAGTGACACACCCTACAGAGTTCAAGCAGCTGGGAACCAGGTACTTGTGTCTCATCACATTTTCAGAAATTGCGAAGTTGAGTTGATGATTACCGGTTTGACGCCGACTTAATTCCCATACCCATGACGGATTTTGATGTGATTCTTGGGATGGTTTGGCTCTCCAAGAATTTCGTCCACATCGATTGCAGTGAAAAGCGGGTTACTATCAAGGACCCCACACGTAAGGAAGTAAACCTTCAGGGAGGTTCGAAATTAAGGAAGTGTCCCTAGAATGTTTATGTAAATGCGATCCGCACTAGTAAGGTGTTAAAGAAAGGACACGAAGGGTTTCTCGTTTCTGCAATAAATTTCGATCAAGCACCTTCTGACCTTTCTCAAGTCTCGGTGTTCCAAGAATATCCAGATGTTTTTCAAGAGGAATTACCGGGACTTCCTCCGGATCGAGAAATATCTTTTGAAATTAATCTAATTGCGGGAGCTGAGCCAATATCGAAGGCTCCCTATCAAATGGCACTTGCAGAATTAAAAGAGTTGAAGGAACAGTTACATGAATCGTTAGAGAAGAAACTTATTCACCCAAGTGTTTCGCCTTGGGATGCCCCCGTACTGTTTGTAAAGAAAAAGGATGGAAGTGTGCGCTTATGTATTGATTATCGAGACTCAACAAGATCACGATAAAGAAGAAGTACCCATTGCCTAGGATCGACGATCTGTTTGATTAGCTTGGGGTAAGCCACTCAAAGTTTTTATTTCAATGATAAGTCTATTATGAACACTACCTGAAAATATTGTGATGCAGGGGGCACGAATTTTCAGTAAGATTTATCTTCGCTCGGGATACTTCCAATTGAAGATCAAAGCTGAGGATGTCCCAAAAATAGCATTCAGAACACGTTATGGACATTACGAATTTCTTGTAATGCCATTCGGACTGACCAACGCCCCGGCAGCGTTTATGGATCTGATGAATCGAGTATTTCAAGAACAACTGGACAAATTTGTTGTGGTTTTTATCGATGATATCTTGATCTACTCACCGGATAAAGAGTCCCATGTGGTCCATTTAAGAATCGTCCTTGACATCTTACGGAAAAAACAACTGTATGCCAAATTTAGTAAATGTGAATTTTGGCTACGCAGTGTAGCATTTCTGGGACACATGATTTCTGAAGATGGTATATCCGTGGATCCCAAAAAGATCGAGGCAATCACAGAAAGGCCGAGGCCAACGAATGTTACGGAAGCATGGAGCTTCCTTGGTCTCGCTGGCCATTATCGCAAGTTCGTTGAAGGGTTTTCTCGGATTGCGATGTCTCTCACCCGTTTGACCCAGAAAAAGACAAAGTTCAAATAGACCACTGACTGTGAAAGGAGTTTTACCAAACTAAAAGCAAATTTGACTTCTGCTTCAGTGTTGGCACAACCTATTTAGGGTGAAAGTTTTGTGGTGTATAGTGATGCCTCTAAGAATGGACTTGGGTGTGTGCTAATGCAGAAACATCGAGTGATTGCATATGCATCTAGACAGCTGAAGCCATTTGAACAAAATTACCTGGTACATGATCTTGAGCTCGCAGCTGTAGTCTTTGCTCTAAAGATATGGAGACATTATTTGTACGGTGAAAGGTGTGAAATCTTCACAGATCACAAAAGCCTTAAGTGCCTTTTCACCCAGTAAGAATTAAATCTACGCCAACGCAGATGGCTAGAGTTGATGAAAGACTACACCTTTCTATCCAGTATCATCTGGGAAAAGCCAATAAAGTTGCCGACGCTTTAAGTCGAAAGACAAGCCATCCACGTCAACCACCCTTGCAGCGTGATATGGAAGAATTTGATCTCGAGATGGTTGATTCCATTAATAGCGTGCTCGCTAAGTTGGTATTAGTTCCTTCACTGATTGGCAAGATTAAAGAGGGTCAAGAAAGAGATGAAACTTTGAAGAAAATTAAGAACAAGTTGAAAATGAAACCATCTGAGGATTTTGAGATCAGAAATGATGATAGCTTGTGGTTTAGAGAACGACTGTGCGTACCCAATGATAATGATATAAAGAATGAAGTTCTTCGTGAGGCTCATAACTCTCGTTTGTCTATCCACCCTGGAGCCAACAAAATGTACCAATATCGAAAACAGAGATTCTGGTGGCAAGACATGAAGAGGCAAATTGCAGAATTTGTAGAGAAATGCCTTGTTTGTCAGAAAGTGAAAACGGAACAACAGAGACCCACAGGTTTATTACAGCCTCTTGAAGTCCTTGAGTGGAAGTGAGACCACATTGCTATGGATTTCGTAACTGACCTGCCAAGGACAAAGAACAGACATGACGCCATTTGGGTAGTCGTCGATCGTTTAACAAAATCTGCTCATTTCATGGCTATTACCATCAAATCCTCTATTGAGAAGTTGGCGACGATGTATGTTGATCAGATTGTGAGCCTTCATGGAGTACCCATGAGCATTGTATGTGACCACGACCCTCGCTTTACATCATGATTTTGGACAGCTTTTCAAAAAGCGATGGGCACCGAGATACGAATGAGCTCTGCATTTCACCCTCAGACGGATGGTCAATCGGAGAGGACCATCCAAACGCTGGAAGACATGTTGCGAGCTTGTACGCTTGATTTTGGAGGGAGTTGGGATAAGAATCTCAAATTAGTGGAGTTTTCTTATAACAACAGTTATCATCGATCTATTGGGATGGCTCCGTATGAAGCACTTTACGAAAGAAAGTGTCGTTCTCCACTTTACTGGGACGAAATCGGGGATAAGATTTTTCACAGGACCTGATCTAGTAAAACAGACTCGAGAGAAAATAATGATCATGAAGAAAAGGTTACAAGCGGCCCAAGATAGAAGTAAGATTTGGGCAGACGAGAAACGGCGGCCATTGGAAATTCAAGCAGGAGAAAAGGTGTTCTTGAAAGTGTCGCCATCAAAAGGAGTTGAGAGGTTTGGTGTCAAAGGAAATTTAAGCCCCAGGTTTATTGGACCATACGAGATTCTTGAAAGAATTGGAGAAGTCGCTTATCGGCTAGCACTACCGCCATCACTATCTCAATTGCACGATGTATTTCATGTATCACAACTTCGTCGGTATGTGCACGAGCCTAGCCATATCATCGAAGAGCAGCCCTTGAAAGTTGAGGCAACGCGACATACATAGAAGAACCGGAAAGGATTGTTGATCGTAAGGAAAAGAAATTAAGGAAACGATCCATACCTATGGTTAAGGTGCAATGGAAGCACCATTCGATTGATGAAGCTACTTGGGAGATGGAAGAAAACATGAAGAACTTGTACCCTCACCTTTTTGATTAGAGCTCTTAAGTTTCGAGGACGAAACTTGTAATAAGGGGGGAGGATGTTGTACCCAACGGAAAATCATATCATACTTGAACATCGTACAAGTGGATTAATGAAAGTTGCATCCTTCAAGTACATTATTACTAAGTTTTATTAATTGTTTCTTTTATTAAATTTTGATAAATCAAATATTGTATAATCATTCAAGCATGAGTTATGGACCATGTGAAATGGCCAACTCATCCCAAGGTCCTAAGAGTTTTCGGCCACAAGGATTAAAAAGGGCTTTAGAAGGTTTTTCAAATTATAAGGAGGCTAATCTTAAGGGCCTTCTAAAAACAAGCCCAAATAACAATTAAGGAGTTTTAAGTAGTGGGGCAATTTTCACCCAACTCTCACAAAAATTCGGCCCCATGAGTCCAAGAGGATTCATGATTTTCCAAAATATATTTTAAATCAAGAAAAAGGAATTAATTAAGAAAAAGGGGACAACTACCAAATAGCTTTCCGTTAAACACACTTGAAAAGTTACTCAAGCATGGTAAAGGCTACTAAATACCCTAAACCGCAGGATTCCTCTATGGAGTAACCAAGATGCATTTCAAACTTTACCATGGTTACTTTATGTTAACCACAATGCTAAAGTAACTCAAGTTAGCCTTAAAGTAACCCTAGTTGGATAAATTAACTCAAGTTAGCAATAAAGTAACCGTGGTTGGCTAAAGTAATTCAAGTTAATTAACTCTAATTAGCCTAACCATGCAAAGGTAACCTCCTTCTTCTCTCTTGCTCCCCAACGGCTAAAACACTTAGCCTAGTGAAGGAAATTTCTCTCCAAGAACTCTAGAACACTCTTAATCTCAACCCTCAAGAATTCACAAAGAGAAAAAGGGACAAAGACTTTTTCACCATCTCACACGGCCAACTTGAGCCAAGGAAGACCAAAATCTTCAAGCCTCAAGAATCCTTTAGGTAAGTAGAATGTCTAGCTTCTTAGTTACATTAGATAATTCAAAGAGTGAAGCTCACATTACTACTTTTTCTTGCTAAAGAAACACCGTGTCCCCCATGGTCAATAGGTTCAAGCTTTCAAGCTCTTAAGTGGTACTAGCTTCTTAGAGGTTTGAACACCATTCAAGCCTCATCTTGGTAATCCAATCTAGCCTCCATTTAGTTATATCTTTCACTTAAGACAATAACTAATATTTGTTCTTTTTCCTCCACCAAAACCGTGGGGTATATGTTGAAGAGGAGGGAGACTTCACTTCATTTCATCCAAATTCCAAGCTAAGGAAAGGTTAGCTTCAAGAGGCAAAGTACACTATAAATATTCTTGACGTGTGTGTGAAAGTATATGCTTGAATGTCTAGTTACTACTAAGATTTAATCTTAGATGGAAAATGTCAAGCTTGAAGCATGAAAATTTCAGATTCCTTAAGAAAAGTGACTTGCATCCATGAGATTCCTTGAAAGATGGATTCTTTGCCCCTTTTAGTATGAATATGACATTTTTCTAAGATGAATGTGGTAAAGCTCTCTTCTTTAACATGTAACGGGGGCGGTTGGGTGAAGAGTTTGGGGTGAATAATATTCTTGTGAAAGAATGAGACTTGTGGGGTGAAGGATGCATATAAGATGTATGTTTTATGACTTAGGTGTAATATGTTCATGACAAAAATGAAATTTAAGCCCTTGCATGTTTATGAAACGGGCTGTTTTGGGGGTATGGTACATACAAACTAGATGTGCCAAGAATAGACTTCATTATGTACAAAATGTGCAAGATAGAGGTGTACTATGTGTAACCGTCAAAAATGTTTTTAAAGTGATTTTTAGGTGACCCTTAGAATGCATTAGAACCTGTAAAGTTTATGCTAAAAGTGTATTTGATGATTAGTAAGCCATTTTTGAAGAATAACTTAAGTTGAAACACTTTTAGTAAGTAAAGTGACAAAAGGGAAAAATCACTAGAACAGGAGAGATTCATGTGGCGTTTTGTATGACCTGAAAAGGATCCTACAAGTATTCATTTAAGCTAATTTTTGGCATGACATTAGCCTTATGTATGTAGTAAATATGAGAGTTGGAATTTTGGTAAAAGAAGGTATGGTTTGTCCTTAATGGAATTTTTAGTAAAATTGGTCAAGCTGAAATTACTGGACTGGATAGAATTTAAGTGACGTGTTGATTTACCCAAAAATGAACCTTAGAATTATGAAAATGGGCTGATTTTTGGTAGGATGCTAGCCTTATGTGTTTACTAAGTCTGTGAGTTGGAATATTTGAAAAAGGAGTTACGATTTAGTCACAATAGAATTTGTAGTAAAACTGGCCACTCCAGAATCAGCATGTACCCGTTTTTGGGGAATTGAGTAAATGACCCCTTTAAAGTTGTTATAATGCTTTGAAATTTTTATGGTAATTACTTAGGACATAGGTGAGCATGTCCATTAAAATCAATTAGCTTGAAAGTATTATTTTAAGGGGTAACTACCGAAGTTAAGTTGGTATTACTAATCTGGAAAATTAGGCAGAATTACGGAATTCGTTGTGAGGCTTTATTCTTGTGGGCTTAGACTTATTTGTATTGTTTGGGCTTATGAACAATAATTCCTGGTATATCTGCAGTATTTTCCAGGTGTTGGCCCAAATTAAATGAGACTCAATGGGATTAAAAGAAAGGTAAAAGAAGGGTACTGCACTGCTGAATTCAGCAGTACCTTGTTTGGTAATTTAACGATTTGAAGTTTTTCTACATCTTGACTCGTCACGTAATTCTTATGACAAGTAGACCAGGTACCTGTATGCATACGAATGTCATAAGATCATGAAAATGGGCCGAATGATGAGGTTTTGAAGCCGCGCAAACAGAACGTTAATTCTGGAAATTTTTCCAGCTTAATGATAAGACAGTACCTGTATGTATGTGACGCATTTGGTCACGAATTGCATAATGCACGCCATACATTGCATCATCGTCATTTACATTATTTATGAAACTGATTTTATGACAAAGAATGATGGAAAATCGTTTTTAAAGAAAAGATTCAGTTTTGAAAAGAACGCTTTCCATTGGTACCATTTATTTCTGGCTAGCTTAACCCGCACCAGATCCGGGGTTAATTGATCTGATGATTATGACCGTTCAGGCCCGGAGAGAATAGAACTGATTATGATGATTATGACCATAAAGGCCCAGAGAGAATAGACCTAATTATGACGATTATGACCGTACATGCCCGGAGAGAATAGACCTGATGACTATGATTGATGATATGATTGTTTTTGGATCCAGAAATAATAGATTCTAAGGGATGAGCATGACCGCCTCAGATCCGGTTATAATAGATCTGAACACTCTCTTGTTTTTATTGACGATGATGTTTTGAAAGAAAGAAAGAAAGAAAGAATTTATCCTCATATTTATCACGATGCATCACATGTGCATACACATGCATGTTGCGTTTAATGGTTAGTCGAATATTTGGTACACTGTTACTTAGGATAAGATGTTATGACTTGATATCTCCTAAGTTATGATTTTGATAAGTTATGAGCTTGTTACTTACGAATATGGGATGAAAGGTCAGGTATTTTACTAAACCAAAATTTTTGGGGTTTGGTTCTTGTGTGTACTTTCCATTTAATTCATGATTTTTTATGTTTACTTGCTGGTGATATTGTCACTCACCCCTTATTTTTCCTCCCAGAACCTGCAGGAAATAGGGTCGAATGGATCGAGGAGGAGCCTAGGGTTCCTTATCCGTAGAAGAGCGAAAGGAGGATGACTTAAGGGTTTTTGTTGTGATGGTCATGATTGATGAACTTTTTATGAACTTATGTTGGAAACATTGACTTTCGGATTTCTCTATTTTGTGAAAATGTTTGTAAGACTTATGGTGGATGTTTAGACGCTTTTATTTTAAAAGTTTTTATTCTTTCTCGGTTTCGCTTACTTGTTGATGTGTAAGCATGAAGGTCCACATATTTTGTTATGGACTAAGATATGTTATGGATTGACGCCTAGTACTCTCTGTAGTGAAGTACAGCGGGCGCACCGTATCCGGCTAGGCCGGGGTGCGAGGCGCTACAGTATAGATATAAGAAGAAACCATTAATGCATACACGACATTCATTCTATGCATCTAGATCATGCACTATGCACACAAACACAAGAACATATCAAAAACGACAACCATACAATATTCATAAGGGAATTCTTAGCCAAAGGCCAAATGTATTCTCACCTCATGTCTACTATATTGCTTCTTCATCTACATTCTCACCATTTGCTAGACCAAGAAAGGTCACCCAAGTATGGGTACCGAAAGGCACTCTTACAAAGAGGTGAAGAACTAACTCATAAGGACCCAAAATAAAAGGGAACATAAATTGTTGTTGAACATTGCAGGGAACCTATACATCTAAAGGCGCAACAATCAAGTGGTTCCTTGACAGTGGTTGCTCGAGGCACATGACGGGTGACTCGTACTTGTTCATAAAGTTGAAAAAGGTCAAAAAGGGTGGATCAGTGAGCTTTGGAGACAACAACAAAGGAAGAATCATCAGGAAAGGTATAATTGGAAGCCCAAGAACTCTTCAAATCTCCGACATTTTCTTGGTAAGTAATCTATCCTATAAATTGCTTAGCATCTCACTGTTTCTTGACAACGGTTTTGATGCGTGTTTCACTCACCCATATTGCAAAATAGTAAATAAAAACAGAGAAACGATATTAAAAGGAAAAAAGAAGGAAATATATTTACATTTTCCATGGATGACATGTTAGATGCTAAAGTTAAATGTTTTATGTCAAATGAAGCTAACGTAAATTTGTGACATAGACGATTAGGACACATTGGCATCTCAACGCTTGAAAAACTTCAACGAAAGAACCTAACACGAGGATTGCCTAAACTTGATCTAGACAACTTTCAGTTGTGTGAATCTTGTATTAAAGGCAAACAAACACGTGAGTCACTTAAATCTAAAAATGAAATTAACATGTCTAGAGTTTTAGAATTACTACACAATGATTTGTTTGGTCCTAGTCTTACTAAGAGTCTTGGTGGACGCTATTATGCATGTGTTATCGTTGATAATTTTTCTCGCTATACATGGACTTTATTTCTTGCAAATAAAGATGATAGTGCCGTTGAGATTGCGAAACTAATAAAACAACTTGAAAATGAATATGGTTTGATTGTGAAAAAGATTAGAAGTGATAGAACTGGTGAATTTAAAAATAAGGACATGAGTGCTCTTTGCGAAGAAAAAGGCATTAAACATGAGTTTTTGCCACCTAGGACACCACAATTAAATAGAGTAGTGGAAAGAAAGAATAGGACACTACAAGAAATCGCTAGAACCATGTTGTGTGAAAATAAGTTGCCTAGATTTTCGTGGGCAAAAGCCGTAAACTGTGCATGCTATATAGCTAATCATTTGTCGATTAGAAAGAAAATAAACAAAACTCCTTATGAAATAGTAAATGGTTGCATGCCTAAAATCGATTACTTTTGTGTGTTTGGTTGCAAATGTTTCGTGTTGAATACAAAAGATAATCTAGATAAATTTGAATCTAAATCAATTGAATGCATTTTTGTTGGATATTCTGTGAATTCTAAAGCATATAGATGTTATGATCCTATCACTAGACAAATTTTAGAATCTATTCATGTGAAGTTTAATGAATTTGGCAAGTTTGAAAAGGATAAAGAATATGACGATGACTTTGAACTAAAACCTGTGTTAGATGAAATAGAAGAGAATGTTGTACATGATGAGCACAACACTCTAGAAATGCATGATCACCTAGAAATGCATGAGAACTTAGAGAATAGTCAACCAAAATGGCATAAGGATCATCCACACGATCTGATTATAGGCAATATAACTCAAGGTGTTCGACCACGTAGAAGAATAAATCCGATGAAATATACAAATTTCATGCTATGATATCTGAAATTGAACCTAAGAACATTTTTGATGCTTTGAGTGATTCGTCTTAGATTGATGCTATGCATGATGAATTTAATCAATTCACAAGAAATGATGTATGGGATTAGTGCCACAACCACAAGATAAGACAATAATAAGCACAAAGTGGGTCTTTAGAAATAAAATAAATGAAGAAAGTAAAGTTGTTAGAAACAAAGCGAGACTTGTAGCACAAAGATATAATAAAGAAGAAGGAATAGACTACGACGAAACATTTGCACCCGTAGCATGTTTAGAAGCCATGCGACTATTACTTGCTATTTCCTACATGAAGGATTTTAAACTCTATCAAATAGACGTAAAAAGTGCATTTTTGAATGGATTTATACAATATAAAAGTATACGTGAAGCAACCACCTGGTTTTGAAGATTTGAAATATTCCGATCACGTGTACAAATTAAAGAAGGCACTATATGGATTAAAACAAGCACCTAGGGCTTGGTATGATTGTTTTGCTACTTTTCTTTCAGAAAATTCATTTAAAAGAGGCACCATAGATAGCACCATTGATGACATTATTTTTTGATCTACATCTCATAAACTTGTTGAAGAATTTGAAATTTGCATGAAATCCGAATTTGAAATGTTTATGTTTGGTGAATTGAATTACTTTCTTGGCTTGCAAATTAAACAAGCTAATAAAGGCATTCGCATAAGTCAAGTTAAATATGTGAATGATATAATTAAAAAGTTCAATTTTGAGAACTTGAAACCATCCCCCACCCATATGAGCGTCACCACTAAATTAGATAAAGATGAAAATGGAAAATATTTTGATAATGGTTTCTATAGGTTTATGATTGGTTCTTTACTTTATCTTACTGTAAGTAGACCCGATATCAAGTTTAGTGTTTGTATGTGTGCACGTTTTCAAAGCCAATGTAGCGCCCCGCACACCGGCCTAGCCGGATACGATGCACCCGCCGTACTTCACTACGAAGAGTACCAGGCGTCAATCCATAACATGTCGTAGTTCATAACAGAATATGTGGAGCTTCCTGCTTACACATCAACAGGTAAGCGAAACCGAGGCAGAATAAAAACTTTTAGAATAAAAGAGTCTAAACATCCGTCATAAGTCTTACAAACATGTTCGCAAAATAAGGAAATCCGAATATCAATGTTCCCAACATAAGATCATAAAAAGTCCATCAAGCATGACCATCATAACAGAAACCCTTAAGCCGTTCTTCTTTCGCTCTTCTACGGATAGGGAACCCTAGGCTCATCCTCGATCCACTCGGCCCTATTTCCTGCGGGTTCTGGGAGGAAAAATAAGGGGTGAGTGACAACGTCACCAGCAATTAAACCATATATAATCATGAATTAAATGGAAAGTACACACAAGAACCAAAACCCCAAAATTTTGGTTTCACAACATACCTGACCTTCAATCCATTACCAGTAAGGAAAATAAGATCATAGCTTATAAGACAAGAAATCACATTGAGATCATAGCTTAGGAGCTATTAAATCATAACATCATAGCCTAAGTAACAGTACATCAGTCATCTGATTAGCTATGAAATGTGGTATGCGTGTGTATGCGCATGTGATGCATCATGATAAAAATAAAGACAAGTTCTTTCGTTCTATCTTTCAAAACATCATCGTCAATAAAAACAAGAGAGGGTTCAGATCTATTATATCTGGATCTGAGGCGGTCATGTTCAACCCTTTGAATCTATTATTTCCAGATCCGAAAACAGTCATATCATCAATCATAGTCATCACGTCCATTCTCTCCGGGCCTGTACGGTCATAATCGTCATAATCACGTCTATTCTTTCAGGGCTTGTATGGTCATAATCATCACAGTCAGGTCTAATCAGTCCAGGTCTGAACGATCATAATCATCATAATCAGGTCTATTCTCTCCGAGCCTGAATGGTCAAATCATCATATCAATTAACCCCGGATCTGGAGCGGGTTAAGCTAGCCCGAATAAATGGTACCAATGGAAAGCGTTGTTGTCAAAACTAAATCTTTTCTTTAAAAACGCTTTTTCATCATTCATTGTCATAAAGTCGGTTTCATGAATCATGTAAATGACGATGATGCAATGTATGACATGCACCATGCAATTCATGGCAAAATACATCATATATATACAAGTATGGTCTTATTCATTAAGCTGGAAAAAAAATTTCCAGAATTAACGTTCTGTTCGCGCGGCTTCAAAACCTCATGATTCGGCCTATTTTCATGGTCTCTTGACATACGTATGCATAAGGGCTTCTTGTCTACTTGTCATAAAAATTACATAACGAATCAGGAGGTAGAAAACCATCAATTCATTAAATTACCAAACAGGGTACTGCTGAATTCAGCAGTGCAGCATCCTTCTTTTACCTTTCTTTCAAGCCCATTAAGTATTATTTAATTTGGGCCAACACCTGGAAAATACTGAAAACATACCAGGAATTAATACTCATGAGCCCAAACCATACAAACAAGTCTAAATCCACAAGAACAAGGCCTCACAACCAATTCCGTAATTCTGCCCAATTTTCCAGTTTAGTAGTACCAACTTAACTTCCGTAGTTACCCCTTAAAATAATAATTCCAGGCTGATTAATTTACATGGACATGCTCAACTATGTCCTAAGTAATTACCATTAAAATTCCAAAGCAATATAATAACTTTAAAGGGGTCATTTACTTGCTTTCCCAAGAATGATTTCATGCTGATTCTGGAGTGACCAGTTTTACTACAAATTTTATTGTGACTAAACCGTAATTCCTTTTTCCGAAATTCCAACTCGCAGACTTAGTAAACACAAAAATATAGCTTCCTACCAAAAATCAGCCCATTTTCATGTTTCTATGGTACATTTTCTGGTCAACCAACACGTCACTTAATTCTGTCCATTTCCAGTAATTTCAGATTGGCCAGTTTTACTAAAAATTCTATTAATGATAAACCATAACTTTTTTTACCAAAATTCCAACTCTCATATTTACTACACACATAAGGATAACACCATGCCAAAAATAAGCTAATTTAAACACTTCTAAGATTCCTTTTCAGGTCATGCAAAAGATCATATGAATCTGTCATGTTCCAATAATTTTTCCCTTTTTGTCACTTTGCTCACTAAAAGTGTTTCAACTTAAGTTATTCTTCAAAAATGGATTACTAACAATCAAATACACTTTTTAATATAAACATTACAAGTTCTAATACATTCTAATGGTCACATACAAATCACTTCAAAAACAGTTTTGAAGGTTTACACATGACACATCTTGACTTTGCACCTTTTGTACATAATAAGGTTTATCCTTGGCACATCTAATTTGTATGTCCCATACCCCCAGAACAGCCCATTTCATACACATGCAAGGGCTTATACTTCATGTTTCATAATGAACATATTACCCCTAAGTCACAAACATCCAAACATACAACTTATATGCATCCTTTACCCCACAAGTCACATTCTTTCACAAGAAATATTATTCACCCAACCTCTTCATTCAGCCGTCCCCATTACATGTTAAAGAAGAGAGCTTTACCACATTCATCTTAGACATGCATCATATTCCTATTCAAAGGGGCAAAGAATCCATCTTTGGGGGAATTTCACACATGTATGTCACTTTTCTTAAGGAGCACTAAACTTTCATGCTTTAAGCTTAACATTTGCCATCTAAGATTAAATCTTAGTAATAACTAGACATTCAAGCATATATTTTCACACATAAGTCAAGAGTATTTATGGTGTACTTGCCTCTTCAAGCTAGAACCTTTTCTTAGCTTGGATCTTGAGTGAAATGAGTTGATGTTTTTCCTCCACTTCATTCATGAAGCACACGGTTTTGAGGAGGAAAAATGAGAAATATTAGTCACCAATATAAATGTGAAATAGAGCTAGATTGGGACTGGTTTAACTTACCAAAATGAGACTTGGATGGATTTCAAACCACCAAGGAGCTAACACCACTTAGGAGTTTGGAATGTTTGGACCTAGTGACCATGAGGGTCACGGTTTATGCAAGCATAAGAGAGGCAAATGTGAGCTTCATTCTAGGAATTATGAAATTCAACTAAATAGCTAGACATTCCACTTACCTAGAGGATTCTTGAGGCTTGAAGATGAAAAGGATTTTGGTCTTTCTTGGCTCTAGTTGGCCGTGTGAGGGGGTGAAAGAGTTCTTGTTCCTTTTGCTCTTTGTGAATTCTTGCGGGGTTGAGTTTAAGAGAGTTCTAGATTTCTTGGAGAGAATATTTTCTCAATAGGCCAAGTGTTTTAGCCGTTGGAAGCCAAAAGTGAAGAAGGGAGTTCCCTTTGCATGGTTAGGCTAATTAGAGTTAACTAACTTGTGTTACTTTAGCCAACTAAGGTTACTTTATTGCTAACTTGAGTTACTTTAGCAAACTAGGGTTACTTTATTGCTAACTTGAGTTAATTTAGCATTGTGGTTAACATAAAGTAACATGGTAAAGTTTGAAATGTCTCTTGGTTGCCCCATGGAGGAATCCGGCGGTTTAAGGGCAATTAGTAGGCTTCACCATGCTTGAGTTACTTTTCAAGAGAGTTTAATGGAAAGCTACTAGGTAGTTGTCTGTTTTTCCTTAATTAATCCCCTTTTCTTGATTTTCCTAATAAAATGTAATTAGAAAAAATCATGAGTCTTCTTGGACTCATGGCGCCAAAAGTAGTGGGATTGGGAGGGAAACTGCCCCACTACTTGAAACCCCTAGTTGCTATTTGGGCTTGATTTTAAGAAGGCCCCTTTTTGGATTAATCACTTCTAATTGGAAGGCCATACCCAAGCCCCTTTAAGGCCTTAGGGCCAAAACCTTCTGTAGTATTAGGGTGATTTGGCCACTTTACATAGTCCATAATTCATGCTTGAATAATTATACCATATTTTCCTTAATAAATATCTAATTAAGGAAGTAACTACAAACTAAATAAAATGTACTTGAAGATGCAACTTTTCATTAATTCACTTATACAAGTCTCAGGTACAAATGTGATTTTTCGTTGGGTACAACATCCTCTCCCCTTATTACAAGTTTCATCCTCGAAACTTAAGAGCGCTACTCATAAAGATACGGGTATAAGCTTCTCATGTTTTCCTCCGTCTCCCAAGTAGCTTCATTACTCGAATGGTGCTTCCATTGCACCTTAACCATAGTGATGGATCGTTTCATTAATGTCTTTTCCTTATCATCAACAATCCTTTCCGGTTCTTCTACGTATGTCGCGTCGGCCTCAACTTTCAAGGGCTGCTCCTCAATGATATGGATAGGATCGTGAACATACCGACCAAGTTGTGATACGTGAAATACATCGTGCATTTGGGACAAGGATGGTGGTAGTGCTAGCCGATAAGCAACTTCCCCAATCTTTTCAAGAATTTCATATGGTCCAATAAATCTGGGGCTTAACTTTCCTTTGATACCAAACCTCTTAACTCCTTTTGATGGCGACATTTTCAAGAACACCTTCTCTCCTGCTTGAAATTCCAATGGCCGCCGTTTCTTGTCTGCCCAAATCTTGCTTCTATCTTGGGCCGCTTGTAACCTTTGCTTGATGATCACTATTTTCTCTCGAGTCTGTTCTACTAGATCAGGTTCTATGAAAGACTTATCTCCGATTTCATCCTAGTAAAGAAGAGAGCGACACTTTCTTCTGTAGAGTGCTTCATACGGAGCCATCCCAATAGATCGATGATAACTGTTGTTATAGGAGAACTCCACTAATTTGATACTCTTGTCCCAACTCCCTCGAAATTCAAGTGTACAAGCTCGCAACATGTCTTCCAGTGTTTGGATGGTCCTCTCCCATTGACCATCCATATGGGGGTGAAATACAGAGCTTATCGCTTTTTGAAAAGCTGTCCAAATCAGGATGTAAAAAGAGGGGTCACGGTCACAAACTATGCTTATGGGTACTCCATGAAGACTCACAATCTGATCAACATATATCGTAGCCAACTTCTCCATAGAGGCTTTGATGGTAATAGCCATGAAGTGAGAAGATTTTTTTAAACGATTAACGACTACCCAAATGGCGTCATGTCCGTTCTTCGTCCTTGGTAGGTCAAATACGAAGTCCATAGCAATATGGTCACACTTCCACTCAGGGACTTCAAGAGGATGTAATAAACCTGCGGGTCTCTGATGTTCCGCTTTCGCTTTCTGACAAACAAGGCATTTCTCTACAAATTTGGCAATTTGTCTCTTCATGCCATGCCACCAGAATCTCTGTTTTAGGTCTTGGTACATTTTGTTGGCTCCAAGATGGATAGACAAACAAGAGTTATGAGCTTCACGAAGAACTTCATTCTTTATATCCTCGTCATTAGGTACGCACAGTCGTTCTCTAAACCACAAGCTATCATCACTTCTGATCTTAATATCCTCAGATGGTTTCGTTTTCAACTTGTCCTTAGTTTTTTTCAAAGTTTCATCTCTTTCTTGACCCTCTTTAATCTTGTCAATCAACGAAAGAGCTAATACTAACTTAGCGAGCATGCTATCAATGGAATCCACCACCTCTATATCAAATTCTTCCATGTCATGCTGCAAAGGTGGCTGACGCGGAAGGCTTGTCTTTCGATTCAGGGCGTCAGCAACTTTATTGGCTTTTCCCGGATGATACTGAATAGAAAGGTCGTAGTCCTTCATCAACTCTAGCCATCTGCATTGACGCATATTTAATTCTTTATGGGTGAAAAGGTACTTAAGGCTCTTGTGACATGTGAAGATTTCACACCTTTCACCGTACAAATAATGTCTCCATATCTTTAGGGCAAAATCTACGGATGCAAGCTCAAGATCATGTACCGGGTAGTTTTGTTCAAATGGCTTCAGCTGTCTAGATGCATACGTAATCACTCGATCTTTCTGCATTAGCACACATCCAAGTCCATTCTTATAGGCATCACTATACACCACAAAAATTTCACCTGAAATAGGTTGTGCTAACACTGGAGCAGAGGTCAAATTTTCTTTTAGTTCGGTAAAACTTCTTTCGCAGTCTGACGTCCATTCGAACTTTGTCTTTTTCTGAGTCAAACGGGTGAGAGGCATCGCAATCCAAGAAAACCCTTCAACGAACTTGCGATAATAGCCTGCGAGACCAAGGAAACTCTGTACTTCCGTAACATTTGCTAGTCTAGGCCATTCTGTAATTGCCTCGATCTTTTTGGGATCTACAGATATCCCATCCTCAGATATAACGTGTCCTAGAAATGCTACACTGCGTAACCAAAATTCGCATTTACTGAATTTGGCATACAGTTTCTTTCTCCGTAAAATGTCAAGGACAGTCCTTAAATAGGCCATATGGGACTATTCATCCGGTGAGTAGATCAAGATGTCATCGATAAAAACCACAACAAATTTGTCCAGTTGTTCTTGAAATACCCGATTCATCAGATCTATAAATGCCGCGGGGGCGTTGGTTAGTCCGAATGGCATTACAAGAAATTCGTAATGTCCATAACGTGTCCTGAATGCAGTTTTTGGGACATCCTCAACTTTGATCTCCAATTGGAAGTATCCCAAATGAAGATCAATCTTACTGAAAATTCGTGCCCCCTGCATCATGATATTCTTAGGCAGTGTTCGTAATAGACTTATCATTAAAATAAAACTTTGAATCACTTAACCGAAGCTGATCGAATAGGTCGTCGATCCTAGGCAATGGGTATTTGTTCTTTATTGTGATCTTGTTGAGTTCTCTATAGTCAATGCATAAACACATACTCCAATCCTTTTTCTTTACAAATAACACAGGAGCACCCCAAGGCGAAACACTTGGGCGAATGAGTTTATTTTCCAGCAACTCACGTAACTGTTCCTTCAATTCTTTTAATTCCGCTGGTGCCATCCGATAGGGAGCCTTTGATATCAGCTCAGCTCCCGAGATTACTCTAATCTCAAAAGAGATTTCTCGATCTGGAGAAAGACTCGGTAGCTCCTCTAGAAAAACGTCAGGATATTCTCAGACCACCGGAACCTGAGAAAGATCGGAGGGCGCCTGTTCGACATTCACTAAATAAACGAGAAATCCTTCGTGTCCTTTCTTCAATGCATTACTAGCTCGAATCTCATTTACATAAACATTCTTGGGACACTTATTTAACTTCGAACCTCCCTGGAAGTTTACTTCCTTACGTGTGGGGTCCTTAATAGTAACCCCTTTTTCACTGCAATCGATGTGTGCAAAATTCTAGGAGAGCCAATCCATTCCAAGAATTACATCGAAATCAGTCATGGGTATGGGAATTAAGTTGGCATCAAACCGGTGATCATCAAACTCAATTTCGCAATTTCTGAAGATGTGATGAGACACAAGCACCTGATCCCCAGCTGCTTGAACTCTGTAGGGCGTGTCACTATGGGTTGGGTTGTGATCAATATTCTTTGCGAATTTCTTTGAGATAAATGAGTGGCTAGCGCCACTATCAAATAGTACATTGGCATGCACTGAGCATACTAAAATATCTCCTGGATATGCAAGATTTACTAAGAAACAGCAGGGCAATAGTATTTGCAAAAATCAAAGTATTACATAAATTTTAAAATATACCTGCCACTACATCATTAGCCTCTTCAACAGTTGTGTCTGTCATGGCATGGACTCTCGTGTTTGCAAGTTGAAGCTGATTCTTAGGTTGTTGCTGCTGCGGGGACCCTTTCTCCGGGCAGTCTTTGACCATGTGTCCATCTTTCCCGCATCCGAAGCAGGTAGTCCCCTTATCCGGACAGTCTTTGAGGATATGGCCCACCTTGCCAAACCCAAAACATTTTCCTGCTTGAATATAGCATTCCCCAACGTTGCGCTTTTTGCAGTGGGAGCGTGTCGGAATAGCTGGCTGTTGGCCCTGATTCTTTCTCTGATTTTTTTGTTGAGAACGACGCTGGAATCGATTCTTTCCTTGTCGTCCTGGGCCTCTTGAGTTCTGCTTTGCGGCTTTGCAGGACCCTCCATTCCCCGATGTTTCCCTGCCTCACTTCTACCCTATCTCATCAAGGCGAATAATATCCCTCTCTATTTGGTAGCAAGCATCCAACAGTGCACCAAAATTGGTTGGGTTTGCATTGACCAACCAGGTCCTGATCCTAGGGTTTAACTCTCTCTCAAACTTCAACATTTTCGTCTCCTCGTCATTCATAGTAGTTGGCTGAAATCTGCCCAATGCTA
Organism: Eustoma russellianum; assembly: GCA_036186865.1. Taxonomy (NCBI): domain Eukaryota; kingdom Viridiplantae; phylum Streptophyta; class Magnoliopsida; order Gentianales; family Gentianaceae; genus Eustoma; species Eustoma russellianum. Next base: position 17,391,398 of record AP025049.1, read on the forward strand.
TGAACTTATTGGAATATTCTGCAACCGTCATTCCTTGCTCTTATACCAGTGATTCGAACTCATGCCTCTTTTGAAATTTAACTGAAGAAGGTATGTAAAATTTATTGAATTCTTGAAGGAATCTTTCCCACGAAATTGGCCTAGGTAGGGATTGTATATTGGCCTTCTACCACTGGTTCGCTTCTCCCAGTAGGAACGGTCTGACAGCTTGAGTCTTTACTTCTTCAGGTGCATGGATCAACTCAAAACAATTTTCCACCTCGTCCAGCCACTTCTCAGCGGCATCTGCATCTGACTTTCCCTCGAAAGGCGGAACATTAGCTCTTTTCAATTTTTCAAATAGTACTGGGCATCCCTGACTGGCTCGTGAGGCTGAGGAGCATTCTGTTGTAACATCACCTGACTGATCTAGGTCATGGTCTGGCACAAATTCTCGAAAGCATTAATGTCCGGTATCATTTGTGGCAAAGGCCCCTGAGGTGGGGGAATATTCTGATCTGAGGGCGGATTTTGATCCTGTGGTGGTGGTGGAGGAACCTGAGCAGGTGGAGGAGAAATAGGATCCTGCACCTCTGGTTTGTCCAAGGCAGGTCTGCCTCGTGGTCGTGCCATCTGCACTATAAAGTGTCGGAGTTTTATTCAAGGTTGAAATGTCGTAACAAGTGACATAATTTAATTCATAATCCAATAGGAGATTAATTGGATAACTCAAGAAGGTATAAAATTTCATAAACTGAGATTTTCGTTATTAAGTCATGACTCTAATTTCAAGTCTAAGTCATCCTAGTCTAAGGTCAACTCTCATCTAAGATCATGACTTAGATCTAACGTCAAACTTAGATTTCTAAACTCATATCTTAATTCTATATTCTGCCCGGATCTAGAGCATCGGCTCTGATACCACCTGTAGCACCCCGCAACCCGGCCTATCCGGATACGGTGCGCCCGCCGTACTTCACTACGGAGAGTACCAGACGTCAATCCATAGCATGTCGTAGTCCATAACAGAATATGTGGACCTTCCTGCTTACACATCAACAGGTAAGCAAAACCGAGGCAGAATAAAAAATTTTAGAATAAAAGAGTCTAAACATCCGTCATAAGTCTTACAAACATGTTCGCAAAATAAGGAAATCTGAAAATCAATGTTCCCAACATAAGATCATAAAAAGTCCATCAAGCATGACCATCATAACAGAAACCCTTAACCCGTTCTTGTTTCACTCTTCTACGGGTAGGGAACCTTAGGCTCATCCTCGATCCACTCGACCCTATTTACTGCGGGTTCTGGGAGGAAAAATAAGGGGAGAGTGACAACATCACCAGCAAGTAAACCATAAATAATCATGAATTAAATGGAAAGTACACACAAGAACCGAAACCCCAAAATTTTGGTTTCACAACATACCTGACCTTCAATCCATTACCAATAAGGAAAATAAGATCATAGCTTATAAGACAACAAATCACATTGAGATCATAGCTTAGGAGCTATTAAATCATAACATCATAGCCTAAGTAACAGTACATCAATCATCTGAGTAGCTATGAAATGTGGTATGCATGTGTATGCGCATGTGATGCATCATGATAAAAATAAAGACAAGTTCTTTCGTTCTTTCTTTCAAAACATCATCGTCAATAAAAACAAGAGAGGGTTCAGATCTATTATATCTGGATCTGAGGCGGTCATGCTCATCCCTTCAAATCTATTATTTCCGGATCCAAAAACGGTCATATCATCAATCATAATCATCAGGTCCATTCTCTCCGGGCCTATACGGTCATAATCGTCATAATCAGGTCTATTATTTCTGGGCCTGTACGGTCATAATCAGGTCTATTCTCTCCGGGCCTGAACGGTCATAATCATCAGATCAATTAACCCCAGATCTGGAGCGGGTTAAGCTGGCCCGAATAAATGGTACCAATGGAAAGCGTTGTTGCCAAAACTGAATCTTTTCTTTAAAAACGCTTTTTCATCATTCATTGTCATAAAATCAGTTTCATGAATCATGTAAATGACGATGATGCAATGCATGACGTGCACTATGCAATTCATGGCAAAATACATCATATACATACAATTATGTTCTTATTCATTAAGCTGGAAAAACAATTTCCAGAATTGACGGTCTGTTCGCGCGGCTCCAAAACCTCATGATTCAGCCTATTTTCATGGTCTGTCGACATACATATGCATAAGGGCTTCTTGTCTACTTATCATAAAAATTACATAACGAATCAAGAGGTAGAAAACCTTCAATTCCTTAAATTACCAAACAGGGTACTGCTGAATTCAGCAGTGCAACACCCTTCTTTTACCTTTCTTTCAAGCTCATTAAGTATTATTTAATTTGGACCAACACCTGGAAAATACTTAAAACATACCAGGAATTATACTCATGAGCTCAAACCATACAAACAAGTCTAAATCCACAAGAACAAGGCTTCACAACCAATTCCGTAATTCTGCCCAATTTTCCAGTGTAGTAGTATTAAATTAACTTTGGTAGTTACCCCTTAAAATAATAATTCCAGGCTGATTAATTTACATGGACATGCTCACCTATGTCCTAAGTAATTACCATAAAAATTCCAAATCAATATAATAACTTTAAAGTGGTCATTTACTTGCTTTCCCAAAAACAGTTTCATGCTGATTCTGGAGTGACCAGTTTTACTTCAAATTTTATTGTGACTAAACCGTAAGTACGTTTTCCAAAATTCAAACTCGAGGACTTAATAAACACACAAAGCTAGCTTCCCACAAAAAATTATCCCATTTTCATGTTTCTAAGGTCCATTTTCGCGTCAACCAACACGTCACTTAATTTTGTCTAGTTCCAGTAATTTCAGCTTGGCCAGTTTTACTAAAAATTCTATTAAGGATAAACCATAACTTCTTTTACCAAAATTCCAACTCTCATATTTACTACACACATAATTCTAACATCATGCCAAAAATCAGCTAATTTAAACACTTCTAAGATTCCTTTTTAGGTCATGCAAGACGTCACATGAATCTGTCCTGTTCCAGTAATTTTTCTCTTTTTGTCACTTCGCTTACTAAAAGTGCTTCAACTTAAGTTATTCTTCAAAAATGTCTTACTAACCATCAAATACACTTTTTAACATAAACATTACATGTTCTAATACATTCTAAAGGTCACATACAAGTCACTTCAAAAACAGTTTTGAAGGTCTACAAATAACACATCTTGACTTTGCACCTTTTGTACATAATAAGGTTTATCCTTGGCACATCTAATTTGTATGTCCCATACCCCCAAAACAGCCTGTTTCATACACATGAAAGGGCTCATTTTTCATAATGAACATATTACCCCTAAGTCACAAACATCTAAAAATACAACTTATATGCATGCTTTACCCCACAAGTCACATTCTTTCACAAGAAATATTATTCACCCAACCTCTTCATCCAACTGTCCCCCTTACATGTTAAAGAAGAGAGCTTTACCACATTCATCTTAGACATGCATCATATTCCTATTCAAAGGGTCAAAGAATCCATTTTTAGGGGAATTTCACACATGTATGTCACTTTTCTTAAGGAGCACTAAACTTTCATGCTTCAAGCTTAACATTTTCCATCTAAGATTAAATCTTAGTAATAACTAGACATTCAAGCATATACTTTCACACATAAGTCAAGAGTATTTATGGTGTACTTGCCTCTTCAAGCTAGAACCTTTTCTTAGCTTGGATCTTGAATGAAATGAGTTGATGTTTTTCCTCCACTTCATTCATGAAGCATGTAGAGAAAAGAGGGTTTGAGTGATTTCAAAATATGTGATTTAAATGCATGACATACAGAAAAACGTGCATGATATATACATGTATGCATGATATGTTGCGTACTACTTGCCTTATTTAGCTTGTATATAATGTTTCCGTACTAACGAGCCATGAAGCGTTAAAGCTTACATCATATGGCAAACATTTGTTGTGTTTATATTATTTTCAGGTGCCACCATTAATGAACTAAACTAGTTCATTAAGTTAAATACATAGTTAATAAAACTAAGTATTCATTAAAGGAAGCCACATTTGAAAAAGGCACAAAGGCAACAAGGCTAAGGAAGGAAAGTCTTCTCCTCCTCCCCTCATTAATATATACACGGCATACACACATATATACATATATTTTCAGATTTTTTTAAAAGGCACATACACATGTATTCCAACGTACTACAGACACGTTATATATTCTACGTACGTATGTTAACGTCACACCACTATACTTAACTCATATTTATGAGTTTATTCAGGCCTTATATCATATGATATAAGTCATGGTGATGACAAATTAAATACGACACGATAAAAGGTTCTAAACCAAAAATTGTCGTATCGAGCGAATACCGAAACTTCGCCAACGTGTCACGCACTTTCCATAAATAGATGGCCAGCCCCTACATCTCAAAAATCATCAAAAATTTCGTGGGGTTGAGAATATTTTCAGTTAAAAATACTTTCCATGTTGGCACACACAAATCACCCCACATTAAGGCCAAAATGTGAAGATTCCAATTTTAATTTTGACACATGTTAATGGCGCCACTTTAGACCAGCCAAGTGCTGAGATTTAAAGTATATATTATATATATTATGTGTAACATAATATATATAACATGTGCAAGAAGTTGGAATTTAATTAGAGAAAAATCGGGTAATAAATAAATATCGAAAATTCGGTTTTCTACGCACACAACACATGGAACGTTTTTGGTACATCATATGACACGTATCTAAAAACTTTTTACATATGTTGTACATCTTAAATTGTTCTAGAAAATTAAATTAAGTGCTGATTGGAATATAACATGTGTGTATTATTAAATGTGCACTATTTTACAAAGTTAGCAAAAATAATTTTCAACACATGTATATACACTATACACGCATATCACAGCTAAGATGGAGCTTATTTGGAGCCTTGTTGACATATTGACTGGTCAAGAATCAACCATGCAATGTTGGTGGATTAAAGAGAGAAGCTACAAATGGTAAGATTTCAAGCTTTGTCTCACTTATAACACATGCTGAAAATTTCAGCATGTGTAAGTATGGTGGCCGAAATTTTCACATTAAAAGGCTATATTTTATCATCTTGAATTATGTGATTGATTGGGAGAAGAAATGGAAGTAATTTGAATATTTTTTTAAATTCATAAATTGTGATATTTTATATATCACACATGCTGAAAATTTTTCAGCATGTGTGAAAGGTGTCATGGCCGAATTCATGGGCATAAATTTGTCCAAATTCATTTCTAATATGATAAGGATATTTGCCGTCAATTGATGATTCATTTTAATTAGAAAAATCAAAGAAAAATGGAATTATTTTGAATTGTACAACCATGTAACACCTGCTGAAAATTCAGCATGGCAAATTCTCATTATGGCCGATTTTCATACCTAGTGTGGGAGAAATTTTGTCTTGCAACATTTATGTGACAATCTTGTGTATTATGGAATTAATTTTATGATTGATTTTAGCAAATGTTTGAGTGATATATTCAGATTTTTCCAAGTCATCAATGATGACAACATTCAACCTATCATGAAGTGCCAAGTAAGCAAAGCTTAAATGATCATCCAATGAGAAGGTGACAAGTATGGAAGACCATGTCACAATGATGTCTTACATTCTCCCAAAGACTTAGAAGATAATTTTCAAGAGGGGGAGGACATAAGGGGGGACGGCTACACAAGCTTAAAAGGAAAGAAGATGAGCAAAAACAAGACAAGCACAAGCATTGCAAAATAAAAGTGATCAAACGCCTAGCTCTTCCTCTTCTACATTCTCTTTCTTTCTTTCTTCTTGAAAGCCTATTGTATTCATACTTTTCAATCTTGAATAGGCTTGATATAGACCACCACATATTCCATATCTTTGTAAAATATTGATCAAGGTGTGATCAATCTTCATTCTTGCGAGGTGGTGGTGTTCGTGCGAATTGTATTCATCGTACAAGGTTTGTAAAGGGTTGGAGTTAGTGTGTAACTCTAACAACCCTGTAGTAAGGTGTATTGCGTGTGTTTGATCAGTGTGAACCAAGGAAGGTGTTCCTTGAAGACTGGAGTAGGTTGTTTATAACCGAACCAATATAAAATTCTTGGTGCCATTTACTTTCAGTACTTACTTTCTGTTACTGCACAGTTTACTCTTTTTGTTGGCGTTTGTAAAAATCGTAAACGACTTTCAAAAATCACAAAAATTTCCAGAAACATAGCCACAGGTTCTAGGGTTAATTTGGCACAAGTTTCAACCCTTTTGGATAAGTATAAGTTGATCAAACATCAAAAGTTCTGAGACTAGTGCAGTCTGATTTTCAGACTTGCAAAGGTTGAGACTTTGATTGTAATTGACCTACTTCCCAAAAGAATTTTGCAAAACTGTTTCAACCCACTTAAACATAGTATATAAGGAGTTAGTGGGTAAAATTTCAGAGCATTTGGACTTACACACAAATAGGAATAACTTTTTCAAAACCATCTACCGTTTTTGGCAGATTCGCGCAATCTGATCACCAACGGTTTTTGAAGGGGTTGAAGGTTGAATTTTAATTTGAACTTTTTAGGGGACTCTCATAACATCTGAGGCTAAGTTATCTCAAAATTTCAGAATTTTTGGAGACCTATAATCTGGTTTTAAAAACGTTTTAAAACTGGTCCTGGAAACAGAATCTGTTTTCAGAAGTTGAGTTGTTTAGTTTTAAACAAATTTTAAAAATCACACTTTCCGCACCACCTATTCAACCCCCCCTTCTAGTGGTGCCTTGCAGATCCTACAAGTGGTATCAGAGCGCAGGAACACTCACTTCAAAAAATCCAACGATTCAGTGAGATGGCAACCACAAATCTCAAAACCGAGCAAGAAGGTATGTCGAGCCAAAGGCCTCCACTTTTTGATAGTGAGTCGTGTATTCAGTGGAAACTTAGGATGAAGTTTTTTCTTATGGCTATAGACATAGATCTTTGGTCGATAATAGAAGGTGGTCCTTTTGTCCCATCTAAGTTATCTACCGTAGACGGAGTCACATTAGAAGTTGTTAAATCTAGACAAGGATATACGAGTGATAATAAAAAGAAACTTAGTATGAATGCTAGGGCTATGCAATTGCTCCTAAACGGATTAAGTAAAAGTGAGTCTAGTTATGTCTCAAACTGTTCGAGTGCACAAGAAATATGGAGGATACTAGAAATGAAACACAAAGGCACGAGTCAAGTAAAAGAGTCAAAAATAAACATGCTTGTGTCCACACTTGAGACGTTTAAATTGTTGCCTAATGAGTCTATTGTTGATATGGATCTTTGTTTGGCTAACATCTACAACTCTCTTGAGTCTCTTGGTAAATCTTTTACCATGCAGGAAAAGGTACAGAAAGTCTTACGGAGCCTTCCATCCGAGTGGGACCCTAAAGTGACTGCAATAGAAGAAAGCAAGGAAACTAAGTCAATAAAGATGGAAGAATTAATCGGATCACTTAAGGTCTATGAGAATAAACTCACCATACGGAAATCGGAATCATCTAAACAAGACAAAGCTATTGCTTTTAAATCAAATGAATACGTCTCTTCTCCTTCCGATCACATAGATGATAGTGATTCTGAATCGGATAACGATGACCTAATTCTATTGGCTAAAGGCTTAATAAAATTTATGAGTAGGTCATTCAGAAATAAGAACAAGTCAAATGATAAAGATGTTAAATGTTATGAATGTGGCAAACTCGGACACTTATCATATGACTGCCCCAATAAAGAAAAGCAAACAACTAAATACCCTGACAAGGAGCGGAACAAAAATAGACTCGTCTCAGAACCCAAGCAAAGGAAACGTGCTCTAAAGGCCTCCACCTGGAGTGATTCATCGGATTCTGAAACTGAGACCGAAGAGGAGACTGCACAAGTATGCTTTGCATCCGAAGCAACTAATGAGGTATCATCTGATTCTGACTCTAATCTTAACCTTCTTATGATGATCTCTTTAGTCAGTATTTAGAATTGCATAAATTCACTAAGACTCTCGCTAAGGAAAAGAAGCGATTAATTTAAGACAAGAAACTGTTAGAATCTTCTAACGAGAATCTTGTCGCTCAATTAAGCGATTCAAAGAAAGAGTCATCATGTGTCATTACTGCATTAAAGACAGAGATTTCGTCATTGACCACTCAAAATAATGAAATGAAATCCGAGATTTCAAGTTTGAAATCAAGGAATAGAGACTTAGAGAAAATGATGAAACAGTTTGATACGGGATCCAACATGCTACATCGTATTATATTATCACAAAAGCATGACAGTGACAAAACGGGTTTGGGATACGTTGATACTAATGAAGTATCAACCAAACCAACTAAGTTTGTGGTGTCTAAGAAAGTAGACACTCCAAAGCCCCAAGTGGCGTCTAAGATGACGCAAAAACCGTCACTTCCCTTATCACGTCCCACTACATCTTCATATCACGTGAAATACAAATTTGTACCATATAGATATGAAAAGAAAAGAGTGATGGATACACAGCATTCGTTTCATCCACGCACTACACACACAAGGACATATCAAAAACGTCATTCATACAAAGAGTATAGAGGAGTCATTGGACAAAGGCCCAAAATGCATTCACCACATGTCTACTATATCGCACCTTCATCTACATTCTTGCCATTTGATAGACCGAGAAAGATCACCCAAATATGGGTACCAAAAGGTACTTTTACCAAGAGGTGATTAACTAACTCGAAAGGAACCAAAGTTAAAAGGGTACCTAAATTATTTTTACACATTACAGGGAACCACACATCAAAAGAAACAACTATAAAGTGGTTCCTTGACAGTGGATGCTCGAGGCACATGACGGGTGACCCGAGCTTGTTCACCAAATTAAAGAAGGTCATAAAAGGCGGATCCCTGACCTTTGGAGACAACAACAAAGGCAAGATCATCGGAAAATATACGATTGGAAATCCAAGCACTCTCTAAATCTCCAACGTCTTTTTGGTAAGCAACTTATCCTACAATCTTCTTAGCATTTCTCAATTTGTTTACAATGGTTTTAATGTATGTTTTACTCACCCTTATTGCAATACAATAAATAAAAATGGAGAAACTGTTTTAAAAGGAAAACGAGAAGGTAATATTTTTACGCTTTCTATGGATGATGTGGTAGACGCTAAAGTTAAGTGTTTTATGTCAAATGAACTCAATGTGAATTTATGGCATAGACGTTTAGGACACATTGGTATCTCCACACTAGAAAAACTTCAACGAAAGAACCTAGTACGAGGATTGCCTACGCATGATTTAGACAACTTTCAGTTGTGTGAATCTTGCATAAAAGGCAAACAAACACGTGAGTCACTTAAGCCTAAAAATGAAATAAACACAACTAGAGTCTTAGAACTATTACATATTGATTTGTTTTGTCCTAGTCGCACTACAAGCCTTGCTGGGCACCACTATGCATGCGTGATTGTTGATGATTTTTCTCGTGATACTTGGACTTTATTCCTTGCACATAAGGATGATAGTGCCATTGAGATTGCAAAATTAATTAAACAACTTTAAAATCAATACGATGTAAATGTGAAAAAGATAAGAAGCGATAGATGCGGTGAGTTTAAAAACAAAGAGATGATTTCATTTTGCGAAGAGAAGGGAATTAAGCATGAGTTTTCGCCACCTAGAACTCCACAATTAAATGGAGTAGTAGAAAGAAAGAATCAAACGTTACAAGAAATAGCTAGGATTATGTTATGTGAAAATAAATTGCCTAGATTTCTGTGGGCGGAAGCCGTAAATTGTGCATGCTATATTGTAAATCGCCTATCTATAACAAGACGCCTTATGAGATTTTGAATGATCGCATGCCTAAGATTGACTATTTTCGTGTGTTTGGATGCAAATGTTTTGTTCTAAATACAAAAGATAATTTAGACAAATTTGAATCCAAATCAATTGAGTGCATTTTTGTTGGATATTCTATAAATTCAAAGGCATATAGGTGTTATGATCCTCTCACTAGACAAATCATAGAATCTATTCATGTGAAATTCAATGAATTTGGTGAGATTGATAAAGATAAAGAATATGACGATGACTTTGAATTGAAACCCGTGTTGAATGAAGATGATGGTACATTTGATATGCATGATATGAATGACACACTAGAAATGCATGATCACATAGAAATGCATGATAACATAGAAAATAATCAACCAAGATGGCATAGAGATCACCCACATGATCTCATCATAGGCGACCTCACTCACGGTGTGCGACCACGTAGAAGAATTACTTCGGACGAAATAAATGAATTTCATGCCATGATTTCTGAAATTGAGCCCAAAAATGTGCATGATGCTTTGAGTGATTCTTCTTGGATTGATGTCATGCATGATGAACTTAATCAATTTGTTAGAAATGATGTATGGGATTTAGTGCCACGACCACAAGATAAGACTATAATAGGCACAAAGTGGGTGTTTAGGAATAAAATGAATGAAGAAGGAAAGGTCGTTAGGAATAAAGCGAGACTTGTAGCACAAGGCTATAATCAAGAGGAAGGAATTGACTACGATGAAACATTTGCACCCGTAGCACGTTTAGAAGCTATACGACTATTACTTGCTATTGCTTGTATGAAAGATTTTAAATTATATCAAATGGACGTAAAAAGTGCATTCCTAAACGGATTTATACAAGAAGAAGTATACGTGTACAAACTAAAGAAGACACTATACAGCCTAAAGCAAGCACCGAGAGCATGGTATGATCTTTTTGCTACTTTCCTTTTAGAAAATGATTTCAAACGAGGTACTATAGATAGTACACTATTTTTGAAACAAGATAATTTAGATTTACTTATTATCCAAATCTACGTTGATGACGTTATTTTCGGTTCTACCTCACATAGACTTGTTGAAGATTTTGAAAATTGCAAGAAATCCGAATTTGAAATGTCTATGGTTGGGGAACTTAATTATTTTCTTGGCTTACATATTAAGCAAACGAGTAATGGGATTCACATAAGTCAAGCAAAATATGTCAATGACATGATTAAAAAGTTTAACTTTGAAAATTTGAAACCATCCCCCACCCCTATGAGTGTCACTACTAAATTGGACAAAGATGAACATGGTAAAGACTTTGATAACGACTTGTATCGATCTATGATAGATTCTTTGCTATATTTAACTGCTAGTAGGCCTGATATCATGTTCAGTGTATGCATGTGTGCACGATTTCAGGGTCAACCTAAGGTGTCTCACTATAATGCGGTAAAAAAAATATTTCATTATATTAAGCACACGCCCACCTTAGGAATTTGGTACGATAAGGATTCCACATTTGACTTACATGCTTATACTGATGCAGATTATGGTGGCTGCAAAATAGATAAAAAGAGCACGAGTGGGACTTGCCAATTTATAGGAAACTCACTCATTTCATGGTTTTCCAAAAAGCAAGCAAGCGTTGCTTTGTCCACTACTGAGGCTGAGTACATGGCACTTAGCCTTTGTTGCACACAGTTGTTGTGGATAAAACAACAACTCTCGGACTTTAGAATTACCGTAAATAGAATTCCTATATATTGTGATAGTATGAGTGCCATTAATTTGTCTAAGAACCCCGTGTTACACTCTAAGGCTAAGCATATAGAAGTACGCTATCACTTTCTTCGTGATCACGTAAACAATGGTGATATCGTTATAGATCACGTACGCACAGAAGCACAAGTAGCAGACATCTTTACAAAAGCCTTAAATCAGGCCACGTATGAATCTCTTCGTTCTAAGTTAGGCATGATTCCAGTTGATATGATTTGATTTGACGTGATTTGATTTTCTTATTTACAGGAATCTTTTGATTTACTTTCCAAAATAAAGAGGGAGAGAAAGCATGATTTAAGGGGGAGAGAGACACTAATTGATATTGATTGCACAAATCAAGGGGGAGCCGGATTTGAAATTTGAAATTCAAATTTCAAATTTATGCATGTTTGAAGGGGGAGCGATAGTACTTAAATCATGTGCATAAGTTATTTTGAAAATCATCAAAAGGGGGAGATTGTAGAGAAAAGAGGGTTTGAGTGATTTCAAAATATGTGATTTAAATGCATGACATACACAAAAACGTGCATGATATATACATGTATGCATAATACGTTGCTTACTACTTGCCTTATTTAGCTTGTATATAATGTTGCCGTACTAACGAGCCATGAAGCGTTAAAGCTTACATCATATGGCAAACATTTGTTGTGTTTATATTATTTTCAGTTGCCACCATTAATGAACAAAACTAGTTCATTAAGTGAAGTACTTAGTTAATAAAAATAAGTAGTTCATTAAAGGAAGCCACATTTGAAAAAGGCACAAAGGCAACAAGGCTAAGGAAGGAAAGTCTGCTCCTCCTCCCCTCATTAATATATACACGGCATACACACATATATATACATATATTTTCAGATTTTTTAAAAAGGCACATACACATGTATTCCAACGTACTACCGACATGTTATATATTCTACGTACGTACGTTAACGTCACACCACTATACTTAACTCATATTTATGAGTATATTCTGGTCTTATATCATATGATATAAGTCATTGTGATGACAAATTAAATACGATACGTTAAAAGGTTCTAAACCAAAAATTGTCGTATCGGGCGAATACCGAAACTTCGCCAACGTGTCACGTATTTGCCATAAATAGATGGCCAGCCCCTACATCTCAAAAATCATCAAAAATTTTGTGGGGTTGAGAATATTTTCATCCAAAAATACTTTCAATGTTGGCACACACAAATCACCCCACATTAAGGCAAAAATGTGAAGATTCCAATTTTAATTTTGACACATGTTAATGGCGCCACTTTAGACCAGCCAAGTGCTGAGATTTAAAGTATATATTATATATATTATGTGTAACATAATATATATAACATGTGCAAGAAGTTAGAATTTAATTAGAGAAAAATCGGGTAATCGATAAATATCGAAAATTCGGTTTTTTATGCACACAACACATGGAACGTTTTTGGTACATCATATGACACGTATCTAGACACTTGTTACATATTTTGTACATCTTAAAGTGTTCTAGAAAATTAAATTAAGTGCTGATTGCAATATAACATGTGTGTATTATTAAATGTGCACTATTTTACAAAGTTAGCAAAAATAATTTTCAGCACATGTATATACACTATACACGCATATCACAGCTGAGATAGAGCTTATTTGGAGCCTTGTTGACATATTGATTGGTCAAGAATCAACCATGCAATGTTGGTGAATTAAAGAGAGAAGCTACAAATGGTAAGATTTCAAACTTTGTCTCACTTATAACACATGCTGAAAATTTCAGCATGTGTAAGTATGGTGGCCGAAATTTTCACATTAAAAGGCTATATTTTATCATCTTGAATTATGTGATTGATTGGGAGAAGAAATGGAAGTAATTTGAATATTTTTTTAAATTCATAAATTGTGATATTTTATATATCACACATGCTAAAAATTTTTCAGCATGTGTGAAAGGTGTCATGGCCGAATTCATGGGCATAAAGTTGTCCAAATTCATTTCTAATGTGATAAGGATATTTTCCATCAATTGGTGATTCATTTTAATTAGAAAAATCAAAGAAAAATGGAATTATTTTGAATTGTACAACCATGTAACACATGCTGAAAATTCAGCATGGCAAATTCTCATTATGGCCGATTTTCATACCTAGTGTGGGAGAAATTTTGTCTTGCAACATTTATGTGACAATCTTGTGTATTATGGAATTAATTTTATGATTGAGTTTGGCACATGTTTGAGTGATATATTCAGATTTTTCCAAGTCATCAATGATGACAACATTCAACCTATCATGAAGTGCCAAGTAAGCAAAGCTTAAATGATCATCCAATGAGAAGGTGACAAGTAAGCAAGACCATGTCACAATGATGTCTTACATTCTCCCAAGGACTTAGAAGATAATTTTCAAGAGGGGGAGGACATAAGGGGGGACTGTTAGGAAATCAACCGAGATCACTGCCAAACGCGCAGCGGAAAACAAAAACTTGAACTCCGATTTCCTACCAAGGATCCATGTTGTTCGTTTAATTCGACAAAAGAAATCAAAAACTACCTCCGTAGATTCGAAGTCTGCAGATGGAAGATGTGCGAAATCACGAACACCATCTGTCGGTATCCACACGAACGCTTCCGCCCGGAGTGCTAGCTCTTCAAACGGCGCGGCTGAAGAACTCGTTTTTCTCAAAAACAATTCTAGGGTTTCGTTTTCTGTTCTTTCGTTTTTTCTAATTGCTTGGTGTATTAGATACGCCAAGCTCCATACATATATATAGATATCAAAATCCGATTGCAGATCGGATTTGTTAACGCTATCAAAATCCGTACCAGATACGAATTCTGTTAGGATTATATAAAACAAGTCAAAATCCATATCAAATATGGATTCTCTGTTATTATCCGTTGATATAAATATATACATAAAAAAACGAAATTAATAATAATAATAATTAATATCCAATATTAATATTATTAATATTAAAAAACGATAATAATAATAATAATAATTAATATCCAATATTAATATTATTAATATTATTAATCTCAGCCATACGCATTCTTGTGTGTGACCCAATAGGCCCATATTAATTGGAAGTTGATTAAATCTCTATTAAACCAACAAGTCGTAATTGGCCTCTAGCAAGGCATTACAACTACCCAATTAATACAAGTAAAGTCCAACTAGCCTAATAATAGTACATGCATTAATCCCTTTGTCACACGATATCTAGTTTGAACATAAGTCATGATCAGCGTCATACTTATATAGTTCAAACATATGATTACTCGATCTCTAAGTAGACTGATAAAACAAATGATATTGATCACACTATCAATTCATTTGAGCACGGCCATGCATTTCACAGCCTCACTAATCGAGGGGCCCAAAGATATCTCTCTCAAAAGAGAGGGACAAATTCTATCTTGATTGTTCAATATCCTCTACATAATTTCTATCACATTCAATCATGACCTTTATTATTATCCAGTTACGGATAACGTTTGATCATGTCAAAATATAATAGTCCTTATGTTGGAAACTATGACAATCTCAAGTCAAAGGATTAAAACATGACTATCATGAGATTTACTTATGACGCTAATCCATGTAGCAATTTATGATGGGTCTATCCAATACACTGTTCTCTAACAAGTATCTATGAGATTGATTCGTATCACCATACACATAATCATCTCATGATTATCAAATCAATACTCATACTGATTATAAATTATTTTATCTCCATAACAATAATGAATCAGGGACATATATCAAAATTGTGTAACATACTAACCAACAATAATGATAATAAAACCTCTTTTATTAATAATAAATGCATAACATAAATATCCAAATCATGGCCTAGGGCACATACACTAACAATCTCCCACTTGCACTAGGCCTACAAATATCTGAGACCCATAGATCTAGTGTGCTGATCATGCTTGACCCGTGAGAGAGGCTTAGTCAATGGATCCGCTATGTTATCGTTTGTGTCAACTTTGCATATCTTGACATCTCCTCTATCGATGATGTCTCGAATGGGATGGTAGCGTCTGAGTATATATTTAGATCTCTGATGAGACCTAGGCTCTTTTGCTTGTGCTATGGCAGCATTGTTGTCACAATAAATGTCCACAGGATTTGCAATGCTAGGTACCACTCCTAGCTCAGTAATGAACTTCTTCAACCAAACTGCTTCTTTAGTTGCATCTGATGCTGCTATATACTCAGCCTCTGTTGTAGAATCAGCCACAGTGCTTTGTTTTGAACTCTTCCAACTAACAGCTCCACCATTCAATGTGAATACAAAACCGGACTGCGATCTGAAATCATCTATGTCGGTTTGGAAGCTAGCATTTGTGTAACCATTTACAACTAACTCGTCATCCAAACCTCCATAAACCAAGAACCTCTTTAGTCCTTCTGAGGTACTTAAGAATATTCTTGACAGCTGTCCAGTGACCTTCACCAGGGTCAGCTTGATATCTACTTGTTGTGCTCAATGGATATGAGACATCTGGTCTAGTACATAACATGACATACATGATCGATCCTATAGCAGAAGCATAAGGAATTTTATTCATTCGATCTCGCTCATCAGATGTCTGAGGACATTGATTCTTGCTAAGATGAATGCTATGCAACATAGGCAGGAATCCTGTCTTGGACTCTTGCATGTTGAACCTCTTCAACATTTTATCTATGTATGTACTCTGACTCAAGCCTATTATCCTTTTAGATCTATCTCTATAGATCTTGATACCAAGGATATAGGTAGCCTCGTCCAAGTCCTTCATTGAAAATGAATTCCCTAACCAAGCCTTAACCTTTTGCAAGGTAGGGATATCATTCCCAATAAGCAATATGTCATCCACATATAAGACCAGAAACACTACTGCACTCCCACTAACCATCTTGTAAACACAAGGTTCATCTTCATTCTTGATGAAACCAAAGTTCTTAACTGTTTCATCAAAACAAAGATTCCAGCTTCGAGATGCTTGCTTCAATCCATAGATGGACCTTTGAAGCTTGCAAACCTTCTTTGAATTCTCAGGATTTACAAAACCCTCAGGTTGTTTCATGTACACATCCTCGAGTAAATTTCCATTAAGGAAAGCAGTTTTGACATCCATTTGCCATATCTCATAATCATAGTATGCTGCAATGGCAAGGAGAATTCGAATAGACTTAAGCATAGCTACTTGTGAAAAGGTTTCATCATAGTCTATACCATGAGTTTGCTTGAAACCTTTAGCCACAAGCCTTGCTTTGTAGGTTTGCACATTTTCATCCATGTCAGTTTTCTTCTTGAAAACCCATTTGCAACCAATAGTCTTAATACCCTCTGGAGGATCAATTAAAGACCAAACTTGGTTATCAAACATGGATTGCATCTCAGAATTCATGGCTCCAAGCCATTTATCTGAATCTGGACCTGACACAGCTTCCTGATAGGTAGTAGGCTCATCTTGATCTATGAGCATAACTTCACTATCATCAGTCACAAGAAATCCGTATCTCTCTGGCTGACGATGTATCCTATCAGATCTGCGTTGGACTTGCGTTACATTTTTAGGCTCCACAACTGTTTGTGGTTCTGAAATCGTCTCTAAAGACGGTTCAACGATATCTTGTGGAACTTGAGTTTCCTCAAGTTGTACTATACTCCCACTTGTTCTCTTGGAGAGAAACTCCTTTTCCAAAAAGACTCCATTTCGAGCAACAAACACTTTGTTCTCTGAGGAAATATAGAAATAGTACCCTTTAGTTTCTTTAGGATACCCCACAAAAATACATTTGATAGATTTTGGAGCTAGCTTATCTGACATTAATCTTTTCACATAAGCTTCACAACCCCAAATCTTAAGGAAAGACAAACTGGGTCTCTTACCAGTCCACATCTCATATGGTGTCTTTTCAACCGCTTTAGATGGTACACGGTTCAAAATGAATGCAGCTGTCTCCAATGCATAACCCCAAAAGGATAAAGGAAGATCTACTTGACCCATCATAGATCGAACCATATCCAATAAAGTCCGATTTCTCCTTTCAGAAACACCATTCCATTGTGGAGTTCCTGGAGGAGTCAACTGTGAAGCTATTCCACAATTTATTAGATGTTGGTCAAATTCTTGGCTCAAATATTCACCACCTCGATCTGATCGAAGCGTTTTAATTGTCTTACCAAGTTGATTTTGTACTTCATTTTGAAAAGTTGTAAACATTTCAAAAGACTCATGCTTATGTTTCATTGGGTAGACATAGCCACACCTACTGAAATCATCAGTAAAAGTAATGAAATACTGAAATCCTCCCCTGGCACTAATGCTGATTGGGCCGCATACGTCTGTATGTACCAAGCCCAATAAGTCATTAGACCTTTAACTATGTCCAGTAAAAGGAGTCTTTGTCATCTTTCCAAGCAAACAAGACTCGCAATTTTCAAATGATTCAAAATCAAATGAATCTAATAATCCATCTTGATGGAGTTTAGATACGCACTTCTCATTTATATGGCTAAGGCGACAATGCCATAAATATGCAGGGTTTAGTTCATTTGACTTAGTTCTCTTTGAAGATATGTTATAAATATTACCGTCATTGGAATCATCAAGGTTAAGGACATAAATGCCATTATAACTACTTGTAATACAATAAAGCAAGTCATTTTTATCAAAAATAGAACACTTCTTATTTTTAATTAAAAATGAATAACCTTCATCATCCAAAACAGACACTGAAATAAGATTCCTACTCATAGTAGGAACATAAAAGCAATTGTTTAAAACTAACAAAAGCCCATTGGGCAAGACAAGCTCATAGGTCCCTACAGCTATAGCAGCAACTCTTGCTCTATTGCCAACACGTAGGTCCACCTCGCCCTTCTTCAGCATCCTACTCCTTTTGAGCCCCTGCATATTTGTACAATATGGGATCCACATCCAGTATCTAATACACAGAAAGAAGAAGTAGATAAATTAATTTCTATAACATAAATACCTGAAGATGTAGTCGTACTACCCTTCAGCTTCTTCAACTCCTCCACATAAACATCACAATTTCTTTTCTAATGCTCAGGGTTGTTGCAATGGAAGCAAGTTCCTTCCTTAGGAACCTTTGCCTTGGGACCAGGTTTCGGTTTCGCCTGACCCTTTGCCCCTTTTGCACCCTTTGCACTTTTAGCCTTTCCCTTGCCTTTAGCTTTCTTTTTCATTAGCTTGGTATTGACACTCAATACATGGGTAGGCTTCTTGATATTCCCCTCAGTAGTTTTGAGCATACCATGTAGCTCAGGAATGGACTTTTCCATATTATTCATATTGTAGTTCCTGACGAACTGAGAAAAACTGCTAGGCAAAGAGTGTAGGATCAAATCCGTGGCGAGTTCCAAACTCAGGGGATATCCAAGTCTTGCAAGGTGATCTATATAGCCTTTCATCTTCAGAACATGAGCGCTAACAGATTCACCTTCAGACATCTTACAGTCAAAAAGTGCAACAGCGGTGTTGAACCTATCCTGCCTAGCCTGTTGTTGGAAAGCTTGTTTGAGATGCACACTCATCTCATAAGCTTCTAAGTGTTCCAGGTCTTTCTGAAGTCCTGGACACATAGTTGCCAACATTAGACATCCTATGTCATTGGAATCTTCAACATGCTTCTTATACTTGTTCTTAACAGCAACAGAAGCATCAGTAGGAGAGGGTTCAGGGACAGGGTCATCGAGCACGTAGGACTTCTTTTCTTGCTTGAGAACAATTCTCAAATTTCGAAACCAGTCAACAAAATTAGTCCCACATTCTTTTAGTTTTTCCTTCTCAAGGATAGATCGCAACGATAAGGTGGAATTGTTATTAGCAGCCATTTATGATCTACAAAACATGCAAAGTAACACTTTATTAATAATGAGGTTAAAATTTATAAAACTCCCACTAAAATACAACCCTCAAAAGAAATATTTTAGTGAGCTAAGATCCATATTTGACTTAATTCTAAACTCAGCTTTGGCATGACGATTAAAATTAAGTTATTTAGGTAGGTAACATCTTTACCAATTACATCTCATGTAACTCTTAGAATTTATGGAATAATGACATCATCTATCATTGTATGTTAGATTCCATCTAATGCCTTGGGCCCAAAACCGTTTTGATAGCCCAATTAAGTCTAACCAATTTTAAACATATGAGTAGCACTATTACTCATCCTACGTAGCTAGGAATGTTTAAAGCACATTTCTTTCGCAATACCTACTTTAATACAATCCCAGTTTTAATAGGTGTTTAAGACATGGATGGCATCAAGACTTAAATTATTAATGAGGGTTCAACTTAGTTTATGTCTTGCATTGCATATCATTATATCGTAGCATCCTATATGCATATATAATATATCATCTACGCATCTCATACAAAATGATAAATATGTAAACGTGACATAGCATGGCCAAACTAAATATGATCTTCATGAGACCAGATGAAGATCATAAAAGAAACCCTATGTGAAAGACTTCCTATTACAACATTTGCAATGATACATATCTTCTTGTCTTGAGCCCGTGCCTCCATCTCCATGGAATCCACTCATCCTTGGTGTGTGTCGCCATCACCATTTTGTAGCTTGATTCTTTATTTATTACAATAACAAAGAAAAACCTAGCTACTTGTATAATAAAATACAACAAAAACTACAGCGGCACGCAGGCCATAATAACCCAAAACAAAAATATGACTAAGTCAATCACATAGGTCCTGAGGCCATGCTATGCACCATGCAAAGACATCAACAATTATAATATATCTTACATAAACATATTATAATAAATATATATTGACATTCTTAATGTCACGGTAACGAACTATAGGGCATACGCATACAGCGGTCCCGATCTGTCCCGATCAATCATATTAACGATCTTACTGTTTTGAATACGTGTAAGCCCTTATAGAAGCACCGATCGAACCGAGAGTTATCATTCAAAACCCAAAACAGAATCATCAATTGAATTGATAATCTGCTGTTCGAAATCCGAAACAGAATCAATCTACCATTCGAAATCCGAAAACAGAATCATCAATCGAATTGATAATCTGTCTGTTTTGAATATGCATAACTCTTACAGAATCATTATCGGTTGTTCATATCAATATAAACATAATCGTTTTGAATAATCACATGAAAAACGAAAACTTTATATCACATATAACAATCTCGAATCATAACGTCTCATGAAAACGAATTGAAAACATCAATCCGCTCTCACCAGATGAGATTCGAATAGGGTTTTACACATAGCGTATGTTTATATCTAATATAAACAGAATCGGTTTTGATCATCACATGACAAACGAAAACCACCATATACAAATCATCTCATGAAAATGATTTGAAAAACACCATTCTTCTCTCATCATATGAAATCCGAGTTGGGGTTTTTGTACATATCATGCCATACGAGAAACAGTAAACATATAATCACATAAGCATGATATAATCAATTTAAACGAAATCAACAAGTGTCTTTGATACCACTGTTAGGAAATCAACCGAGATCACTGCCAAACGCGCAGCGGAAAACAAAAACTTGATCTCTGATTTCCTACCAAGGATCCATGTTGTTCGTTTAATTCGACAAAAGAAATCAAAAACTACCTCCGTAGAATCGAAGTCTGCAGATGGAAGAGGTACGAAATCACGAACACCCTCTGTCGGTATCCACACGAACACTTCCGCCCGGAGTGCTAGCTCTTCAAACGGCGCGGCTGAAGAACTCGTTTTTCTCAAAAACGATTCTAGGGTTTCGTTTTTTGTTCTTTCGTTTTTTCTAATTGCTTGGTGTATGAGATACGCCAAGCTCCATACATATATATAGATATCAAAATCCGATGGCAGATCGGATTTGTTAACGCTATCAAAATCCGTACCAGATACGGATTCCGTTAGGATTAGATAAAACAAATCAAAATCCATATCAAATATGGATTCTCTGTTATTATCCGATGATATAAATATATACATAAAAAACGAAATTAATAATAATAATAATAATAATAATAATAATTAATATCCAATATTAATATTATTAATATTAAAAAACAATAATAATAATAATAATTAATATCCAATATTAATATTATTAATATTATTAATCTCAGCCATATGCATTCTTGTGTGTGACCCGATAGACCCATATTAATTGGCAGTTGATTAAATCTCTATTCAACCAACAAGTCGTAATTGGCCTCTAGCAAGGCATTACAACTACCCAATTAATACGAGTAAAGTCTAACTAGCCTAATAATAGTACATGCATTAATCCCTTTGTCACACGATATCTAGTTTGAACATAAGTCATGGTCAGCGTCATACTTATATAGTTCCAACATATGATTACTCGATCTCTAAGTAGACTGATAAAACAAATGATATTGATCACACTATCAATTCATTTGAGCACGGCCATGCATTTGACAGTCTCACTAATCGAGGGGCCCAAAGATATCTCTCTCAAAAGAGAGGGACAAATTCTATCTTGATTGTTCAATATCCTCTACATAATTTCTATCACATTCAATCATGACCTTTATTATTATCCAGTTACGGATAACGTTTGATCATGTCAAAATATAATAGTCCTTATGTTGGAAACTATGACAATCTCAAGTCAAAGGATTAAAACATGACTATCGTGAGATTTACTTATGACGCTAATCCATGTAGCAATCTCATGATGGGTCTATCCAATACACTGTTCTCTAACAAGTATCTATGAGATTGATTCGTATCACCATACACATAATCATCTCATGATTATCAAATCAATACTCATACTGATTATAAATTATTTTATCTCCATAACAATAATGAATCAGGGACATATATCAAAATTGTGTAACATACTAACCAACAATAATGATAATAAAACCTCTTTTATTAATAATAAATGCATAACATAAATATCCAAATCATGGCCTAGGGCACATACACTAACAGGGACGGCTACACAAGCTTAAAAGGAAAGAAGATGAGCAAAAACAAGACAAGCACAAGCATTGCAAAATAAAAGTGGTCAAACGCCTAGCTCTTCCTCTTCTACATTCTCTTTCTTTCTTTCTTCTTGAAAGCCTATTGTATTCATAATTTTCAATCTTGAATAGGCTTGATATAGACCACCACATATTCCATATCTTTGTAAAAGATTGATCAAGGTGTGATCAATCTTCATTCTTGAGAGGTGGTTGTGTTCGTACGAATTGTATTCATTGTACAAGGTTTGTAAAGGGTTGGAGTTAGTGTGTAACTATATCAACCCTGTGGTAAGATGTATTGCGTGTGTGTGATTAGTGTGAACCAAGAAAGGTGTTCCTTGAAGACTGGAGTAGGTTGTTTATAACCGAACCAGTATAAAATTCTTGGTGCCATTTACTTTCAGTACTTACTTTCTGTTATTGCACAGTTTACTCTTTTTGTTGGCATTCGTAAAAATAGTAAACGACTTTCAAAAATCGCAAAAATTTTCAGAAACATATCCACACGTTCTAGGGATAATTTGGCACAAGTTTTAACCCTTTTGGATAAGTATAAGTCGATCAAACATCAAAAGTTCTGAGACTAGTGCAGTCTGATTTTCAGACTTGCAAAGGTTGAGACTTTGATTGTAATTGACCTACTTCCCAAATGAATTTTGCAAAACTGTTTCAACCCACTTAAATATAGTATATAAGGAGTTAGTGGTTAAAATTTCAGAGCATTTGGACTTACACGCAAATAGGAATAACTTTTTCAATACCGTCTACCGTTTCTGGCAGATTCGCGCAATCTGATCACCAACGGTTTTTGAAGGGGTTAAAGGTTGAATTTTAATTTGAAAATTTTAGGGGGCCCTCATAACATCTGAGGCTAAGTTTTCTCTCAAAATTGCAGAATTTTTGGAGACCTCTAATCTGGTTTTAAAAACGTTTTAAAACTGGTCCTGGAAACAGAATCTGTTTTCAGAAGTTGAGTTGTTTAGTTTTAAACAAATTTTAAAAACCACACTTTCCGCACCACCTATTCAAACCCCCCTCTTCTAGTGGTGCCTTGCAGATCCTACAAAGACATGGTTTTAAGGAGGAAAAAGGAGAAATATTAGTCACCATTATAAATGTGAAATAGATCTAGATTAGGACTAGTTTAACTTACCAAAATGAGACTTGGATGGATTTCAAACCACCAAGGAGCTAACACCACTTAGGAGCTTGGAAAGTTTGGACCTAGTGACCATGAGGGTCACAGTTTTGGCAAGCATAAGAGAGGCAAATGTGAGCTTCATTCTAGGAATTATGAAATTCAACTAAATAGCTAGACATTCCACTTACCTAGAGGATTCTTGAGGCTTGAAGATGAAAAGGATTTTGATCTTCCTTGGCTCAAGTTGGCCGTGTGAGGGGGTGAAAGAGTTCTTGTTCCTTTTGCTTTTGTGAATTTTTGAGGGGTTGAGTTTAAGAGAGTTCTAGAGTTCTTGGAGAGAATATTTTCTCAATAGGCTAAGTGTTTTAGCCATTGGAAGCCAAGAGAGAATAAGGGAGTTCCCTTTGCATGGTTAGACTAATTAGAGTTAACTAACTTGTGTTACTTTAGCCAACTAAGGTTACTTTATTGCTAACTTGAGTTACTTTAGCAAACTAGGGTTACTTTATTGCTAACTTGAGTTACTTTAGCAATGTGGTTAGCATAAAGTAACCATGGTAAAGTTTGAAATGTCTCTTGGTTGTCCCATGGAGGAATCCGGCGGTTTAAGGGCAATTAGTAGGCTTCACCATGCTTGAGTTACTTTTCAAGAGTGTTTAATGGAAAGCTACTAGGTAGTTGTCTCTTTTTTCTTAATTAATCCCCTTTTCTTGATTTTCCTTATAAAATGTAATTAGGAAAAATCATGAGTCTTCTTGGACTCATGGGGCCAAAAGTAGTGGGATTGGGAGGGAAACTACCCCACTACTTGAAACCCCTAGTTGCTATTTGGGCTTGATTTTAAGAAGGCCCCTTTTTGGATTAATCTCTTCTAATTGGAAGGCCATACCCAAGCCCCTTTAAGGCCTTAGGGCCGAAACCTTCTATGTTATTGGCGTGATTTGGCCACTTTATATAGTCCATAATTCATGCTTGAATAATTATACCATATTTTCCTTAACAAATATCTAATTAAGGAAGTAATTACAAACTAAATAAAATGTACTTGAAGATGCAACTTTTCATTAATTCACTTATACAAGTCTCATGTACAAATGTGATTTTTCGTTAGGTACAACAACCAACTTAAAGTGTCTCATTATAATGCTGTAAAATGGATTTTTCGATACATTAAGCACACCCCGCCTTAGAAATTTGGTATGATAAGAATTATGAATTTGATTTGCATGCATATACTGATGCGGATTATGGCGGATGCAAGATAGATAGAAAAAGCACAAGTGGCACTTGTCAGTATATAGGAAATTCATTAATGTCATGGTTTTTGAAAAGCAAGCAAGTGTGTATTATCTAATACTGAAGCTAAATACATGGCATTTAGTCTTTGTTGCACACAACTCTTATGGTTAAAACAATAACTTTCTGCTTTTGGAATCACGGTAAATCTTATTCCCATTTATTATGATAGTATGAGTGCTATAAATCTGTCTAAGAACCCCGTACTACACTCTAAGGCAAAGCACATAGAAGTACGATATCACTTTCTTCGTGATCATATGAATAATGGTGATATGTTATAGAACATGTACGCACTGAAGCACAAGTAGCCGACATATTCACTAAAGCACTAAATCAAGCCACGTACAAAAATCTACACTCAAAATTAGGCATGATTTCTGCTGATTTGATATATTTTGATATGTCTTTCCATCTTTACATGCACTTTTGATTTTATTTCCCAAATAAAGGGGGAGAGAGAGTGCATGATTTAAGGAGGAGCGAGAGTGATTGATTGCAAAAATCAAGGGGGAGAGAATTCAAAATTCAAAATTTGAATTTGTGCTCGATTGGATGGGGAACGGTTAAATTTAAATCATAAACTAAGGTAATTTTGTAAATCATCAAAAGGGGGAAATTATTGAAAAAAAGAGTTTGAATGATTGATAAAATACATGATTTAAATAAAGCGTGTTTAAGAAATGCATGACAAAATTTATTACTTGACATGTTTTTTTGACAAACTTGCCTTATATACTTTATATATAATGTTGTCGTACTAACAAACCATGAAGCTTTAAAGCTTACATCAAATGAAAAAAATTTGTTGTGTTTGAACTAATTTCAGGTGCCACCATGAATGAACTAAACTAGTTCATTAAGTGAAGTAATTAGTTTAATGAACTAACTAGTTCATTAAATGGGGATATATTTCGAAAAGGTATGATGGCAACAAATTGAACAATGGAAAGTCTCCTTAGTCATCCATATCACACTCCATTTATATACCTTATATATATTTATATTTTTGCTAAAAGGCACAATACACATATATTCCAACGTACTACCGACAAGTTACATATATTACAAACGTACGTCAACGTCACACCACTATACTTACCTCATATTTATGAGTACATTCAGTTCTTATATCATATGATATGAGTCATGGTGATGACAAAATCATTACGACACGTTACAAGGTTGTAAACCAAAAGTTGACGTATTGGGTGACTACCGAAACTTTGCCAACGTGTCACGTACTTGCCATAAATAGATGGCCAGCCCATATAAATTAAAAAGAGCCAAAATTTTTGTGGCATACATGGTATATTCAACCATAAAATCATTTCATGTTGGCACACACATATCACCCCCAATTAAGGCCAAATCGTGGAGATTTCAAATTCAAATTTTTGTCACATTGGGCCCCACTTTAGTACAGCCATTACAGCTGAATGTCTACTAGATTTTATGTATATTATGTGCGACATAATATATATATAACATGTGCAAAAGTTTGAATTTCATCGGAGAAAAATTGCATAATCGACAAAAGTCGAAAATTTTGTTTTCTACGAACACAACACATGGAACATTTTTGGCATGACATGTAACATGTATCTAGAAAATTTTTTACATATTCAATAAATGTTAAAGTGTACTAGAATATTCAAATTAGGGCTGATTGGAAAATACCATATATGTTTAATTATTATGCAATATTTGACAAAGTTTACAAAAGTGAAATTCAACACATGTTGGAGAATTTGTACACGCATTCCAACCTTGGTGGAACTTATGTGGAGCTTAGTTGGCATCTCAATTGGTGGAGAATAAACCACACAAGGTTAGTGACATAATGGAGGGAGATACACAAGGTAACAAATTCAAATCTTTTAGCAAATCTAACACATGCTGAAAATTCAGCATGTGACACTTTGAGTGTGGCGCCCCGCACCCTGGCCCCGCCGAGGTCGGTGCACCCGCCATACTTCACTAAGGAGAGTACTAGGCGTCGTCCATTCGTGTTGTGATCCATGGTGTAAGTGCATGGATTTTAACACTTACATATCAATAGGCAAGCGAAACCGTGGCAGAATTTAAAACTTCGAAATTAAAGCATCATCACCATCATTCAAAGTTTACAACCCCGATCAAATGTTTCAGAAAGTAATAAAGGTAATTGTTTTTCCAGCACAATACATAAATTAGTCATCCCTTAAAGCTGGCAAGTCCGGTCTCCTAATCATGTCCTTCCTTCACTGTGCTCACGGGTAGGGAACCCTAGGTTCGTCATCGATCCACTCTACTTTGTCTTCTGCAACCTCTGGGAGGAAAAATAAGGGTGAGTGACAATGTCACCAGCAAGTATACCATAATAATCGAGGGTTAAATGGAAAGTGCGAACAAGAACCAAAACCCAAAAATATTTTGGTTAAGAAGCATACCTGTCCTCCACCCGACACTCAATAGGGATCATTCCTGAGCGTAGCAAGATCATAACTTAAATAGGATCGTTACTTAAAGCAGAATATAACATTAAGGACTACAACTTGTATTGATGAACAATCATAACAAAAATCGTCACTTAAGCACTACGAAGTCGTCACAACTTAAATGTCATGTGTCCCTTCATGAATGCAACATGCATGCATATGCTCGTGTAATGCGTCGAGATGAAAAATAAAATATGATCTTTTCATGCTTTTCTTTCCAATCATCATCGTCATAAAACAATAGAAGGTTCAGATCTATCTCCCGGATCTGAGGTGGTAACGTCATCTTCTTCTTGTCAGGTCTATTATATCTGGGCCCGCACGGCCTACTGTTTCTTCTCCTCGGGTCTATTATTTCCGGGCCCGCATGGCCTACTGTCTCTTCTCGTCGGGTCTATTATATCCGGGCCTGCATGGCCTACTGTTTCTCTTTGTCGGGTCTATTATATCCGGGCCCGCACGGCCTACTGCCAGATCACTTAACCCTGATCTGATGGGTTCTTACTGGCCAAGTTCATACTCACACACGGTACCAGTGGGGAATCATTCTTTTCAAAATCATCTTTTGAAAATGCTTTTCATCTTTCTTTCTCATAAAAAGTCATGCTGTAAATCTTGTACGTGACGATGATGCAATGTATGACATGCACTATGCAACTCGTGAACACATACATCATAACATACATGCACGGACTTGTCTTTTAAAGCTGGAAAACTGTCCAGCAATTACATTCGGTTCATACAGTCCCATGCTCCTCAATTCATGATCACATTCATAGACTCATGCCATATATGTGCATAATGAAGACTTAGACACATGCCATAAGAATTTCGTAACATTCCGAAATGTCTAAAGTCCTCAAAACATCATACTATCATCAAAGGTACTGCTGAAATCAGCAGGTCATACCGCATTACCTCGGGTTCATAGGTCATAAAACCTTATTCCTTCTAATCCATCACCTGAAAAACATAGCTAATTTACCAAGGAACAATATTCATAAGGCTAAACATCTCATTCAATCCTAAATGATCAGGATCGAAGCCTTACGACATAAGACATTAAACTGTCCTATTTTCCAATTTTATCCCACTAACTTCAACTTAGTTGTTAACCATCAAAATGGTGGTTTTAGGCTGGTTTCTTTACATGAACATGCACATCTATGCCCTAAGTAATTACCATAAAATTTCCAAGGCAATTCAATAAGTTTAACGGGGTCATCTAATTACTTTCCCAAATTAGGTACATGCAGAGACTGGATTGACCAGTTGTATCACGAAATAAAGTGTGAGCAAACCACAACTCCTTTTTCCAAAATTCCAACACACAGATGTCATAAACACATCAATCTATCATCATACTAAAATTCAGCTCATTTGCATGTCCCTAAGGTGTATTTTTGAGCCACACAACTTACTACTCAAAACTGTCCTGTTCCAGCAACTCTGTTTGAGCAGTTTCACCAAAAATTTCATTAATAATAATTCACAACTCCTTTTATCAACATTCCACCTCTCACATTGCATATACACATAAGTCTATCACCATACCAAACATTAGCCAATTTGAACACTCCTAAGATTCATGTTCAGGTCGTTCAACATAACACATAAATCTGTCCAGTGCCAGTACTTCTGTTTGACCACTTCTTACTAAGAACTTCATTAAGGACAATCCACAACCCCTTTTATTGAAATTCTAACTCATAAATTTCATATACATATGAGGCTAACATAACACCAAAAATTAGCCAATTTTAATACTCCTAAGATTCATTTTCAGGTCATGCAAAATGTCACACTGTTCTGCCCAGTTCCAGTAATTTCTTCTTGAGCAGTTTTACCAAAAGATTTATTAAAAATAAACCATAACTCTTTTTACTGCAATTTCAACTCTCACATCTAATATACACATAGAACTAATAGCATACCAAGAATCAATGGATTTGAGAGTCCTTAAGGTCCCTTTTCTGGCTTCACAAAACAGCCAAAGTTTCTGTCCGGTTCCAGTAATTTTCCTAGTGGTCATATATTCTTTTTAGGTGTCCTTGACTTACATTTTCTTGTCACAAACACTTAGCAACAATTTTGGGTGCACACACGCACTCTTCACCAACGGCCCTATTTTTCGGTATATGCAAGAAAATGATGTTCCAAGAGTATGTTAAGCATAACACGCAACAAGGACCAAGCTTATCTCCATTTCTTTACTAAACTAACATTTTCATGCAAAATCACACATGTCTCCCTCACCCCTTCCACCGTGAGTCCCCATCATGGAAAAGAGAGAATATTTAACACATCTATCCTAGATTAACACATAATGATGCATGTAATCCACAAAGATCACATCTTTGAAACAAGACTTCACTCTTACACCCCAAATGGCCCTAGGCCAAAAGTTATAGCACTCAAGCTTAGCATAATACAAATAAGATTAGATCTTAAGTATATCTAGCCATTCATGCACACACTTTCACATTCAAACCACAAAGAGTATAGTGTACTTGCCTTCTTTGCTTACTCTTCTTGGAGAGGTGTAGAAAATTGAAATCTTTCTCTTCTCTATGCATGCATTCCCACGGTGGTGAAGAGAAGGAAAGAAGCAAGGTTAGTTTACATCTCCAACCAAAATATACTCTTAAAAAAACCTAGATGACTTACCAAAAAGAGTTTGAGGGGTTTCCAAGCTCCTCTAGCTTAGAATCCTTAAAAGCTTGAGACTTGAGCCTAATATCTCTTAGTCCTTGGAAATGCCTAGACTTCCTTGCTTATCTCCTTGGCCGAATGTTTTGAAGGGAAGGGAAGAGATAGAGATCTCTTGCACTTGAAGTTCTTAAGGGTTTCAAGTGTGATATTGGAGGGGAAATCTTTTTCATTTTGGCTAGGTTTAGCCGTTGGAGAAGGGTAAAAGGGAGGAGTGGAGACCTTACCTTAGTATGGATTAACCTTGATTCACCCTTTAATCAAGGTTACTTCCTCTAATCATAGTTACTTTTTGAGACTAACCCTAGTTACTTCCTCTTAACCTTAGTTACTTTTTGTTAATCTTGGTTAGTTTAAGCTTGGTTAGGTTATCACTAACTATGGTAGGAAGATGGCCCTCTTAATTGGCCTCCTCCCCTTAATTAACCGGCGGTTGGGGGGTCTTTAATGCCCCCAACCAAATTATATTTCTATTTTTCCTTCTTTTCTTTATTTATCATATTCATTTATCTATGTATTTGTTTATTTGCATAATTATAATATAGAAAAATATGGTGTGTCTTCCTTGGGCTGTTGAAACTTACAAGGCCTTGGACGAAAATTGGGTCCTTTCCCCATGGTCCGATATCCACTCTCAAGTACTACATGCATATTGCAATTATCCACAATGAAATTTATAGTAGTAGTCATCGATTCAATTACACTGTAATTAAAATAAATCATGAGTACAAAAGGATCCCCTATTGGGTTACAACATCCTCCCCCCTTAATATAAGTTTCGTCCTCGAAAGTTGAAAGTGCTCAATCAAAGAGGCGCGGGTACAAGTTCTTCATGTGTTCTTCCATTTCCCAGGTAGACTCATCCACAGAATGATTCTTCCATTGCAATTTGACCATTGGTATTGATCGTTTCCTTAATACCTTTTATCTACGATCAACTATCTGCTCTGGTTCTTCCTCATATGTCGTATCGGTCTCTAATTTCAAAGGTTGATCCTTTATGACATGGCTAGGATCGTGTACATATCGTCGTAGTTGAGATACATGAAACACATCATGTATTTGAGATAGGGTGGGCGATGGAGTGAGTCGATAAGCCACTTCTCCAATCTTTTCCAGAACCTCGTATGGCCCAATAAATCTTGGGCTCAACTTCCCCTTAATACCAAATCTTTTAACTCCTTTAGCTGGCGATACTTTTAGAAATACTTTTTCTCCAATTTGAAATTCTAAGGGTCGCCGCTTTTCATCCGCCCAAACCTTGCTTCTATCTTGGGCCGCTTGTAACCGTTGCCTTATGATTTTTATTTTCTCTCGAGTCTACTCTACTAGGTCAGGTCCAATGAGAGTACTATCTCCTATTTCATCCCAGTAGAGTGGAGAACGGCATTTCCTTCCATAGAGTGCTTCGTAAGGGGCCATCCCTATGGATCGGTGATAACTGTTGTTATAAGAAAATTCTGCTAGCTTGAGACTTCTATCCCAGCTCCTCCCAAGTCAAGGACGCTGGATCGCAACAGGTCTTCCAATGTTTGAATGGTCCTTTCTGATTGACCATCCGTTTGAGGATGAAATGCCGAGCTCATGTGAATCTCAGTGCCCATTGTTTTCTGAAAAGTTGTCCAGAACCGTGATGTAAAACGGGGATCACGGTCACATACGTACTTAGTGGTACTCCATGGAGACTCACAATTTGTTCCACGTACATCGTAGCCAATTTCTCCACGGGAGCTTTGATTGTCATAGCCATGAAATGGGCAGACTTGGTTAGTCAATCAACTGCCACCCAAATCGCATCATAACCGCTCTTCGTTCTAGGCAAGTCAGTGACAAAGTCCATCGTGATGTGGTCCCATTTCTATTCAGGGACTTCGAGAGGCTGTAGCAACCCAGCGGGTTTCTGATGTTCTGCTTTCACCTTTTGGTAAAAGAGGCATTTTCCCACAAATTCCACAATCTGTCTTTTCATGCCACGCCACCAAAATCGTTGTTTTAAATCTTGGTACATCTTATTTGCTCCAGGGTGGATGGATAATCGCGAGTTATGTGCTTCCTTAAGGACTTCGTTCAGTATGTCTTCGTTATTGGGTACACACAATCTTTCTTGAAACCACAAACTATTGTCGTTTCGAACCTTAAATTCCCCGGTGGGTTTCATTCGCACCCGGTCCTTTATCTTCCTTAGGGTTTCATATTTTTCTTGCTCCACTTTAATTCTGTCTATTAGTGAAGGAATTATCACCAACTTTGCTAGCATGCCTTTGATTGAATCAACCTCTTCTAGATCAAATTCTTCCATGTCACGTTGTAAAGGTGGTTGGCGTGGATGACTTGTTTTTCTACTTAATGCGCCCGCTACCTTTTTGGCTTTCCCCGGGTGATACTGAGTTGATAGGTCATAGTCCTTCATTAGTTCCAGCCATCTTCGTTGTCGCATGTTTAGCTCTTTTTGTGTAAATAGATACTTGAGACTTTTGTGATCTGTGAAAATTTCGCACCTTTCACCGTATAGATAGTGCCTCCATATTTTTAGTGCGAAGACTACAGCTGCCAATTCGAGGTCGTGTACATGGTAGTTTTGTTCAAATGGCTTCAACTGTCGGGATGCGTATGCAATCACTCGATCTTTTTGCATTAGCACACATCCCAGCCCGTTCTTAGAGGCATTACAATATACAACAAAGGTTTCCCCAGGGATGGGTTGTGCTAAGACTGGGGCGGAGGTCAGTTTCTTCTTCAATTCAGTAAAGCTATTTTCACAATCTGAGGTCCATTCAAATTTGGTTTTCTTCTGGGTCAACCGGGTCAGAGGCATAGCGATGCGAGAGAATCCTTCCACGAACTTTCGATAGTAACCGGCGAGACCGAGAAAACATCGTACCTCTGTAACATTTGTCGGTCTGGGCCACTCCGTGATTGCCTCAATTTTCTTGGAATCTACTGATATACCTTCCTCGGATATCACATGCCCCAAAAATGCTACACTACATAGCCAGAATTCGCATTTACTAAACTTTGCATACAGTTGTTTCCTTCGTAGAATGTCCAGAGCGATCCTTAAATGGGCTGCATGGGTCTCTTCATCAGGTGAATATATCAAAATGTCGTCGATGAAGACTACGACGAATTTGTCCAGTTGGTCTTGAAAAACTCGATTCATTAGGTCCATGAATGCTGCAGGGGCGTTGGTCAGTCCGAACGGCATTACTAGAAATTCGTAATGTCCATAATGGGTCCTGAATGCAGTCTTCTGGACATCTTCAGCCTTGATGTTCAACTGGAAATATCCTGAGCGAAGATCAATTTTACTGAAAATCCATGCCCCCCGAAGTTGATCGAACAAGTCGTTGATCCTTGGCAAAGGGTACTTATTCTTTATAGTGATCTTGTTGAGCTCCCTATAGTCAATACATAACCGCATACTTCCGTCCTTTTTCTTGACGAACAGTATAGGAGCCCCCCAAGGTGAAACACTTGGGCGGATCAGTTTCTTTTCCAACAATTCACGTAGCTGCTCCTTCAACTCTTTTAGCTCTGCAGGGGCCATTCTGTAGGGAGTCTTTAATATTGGTTCTGCTCCCGAAACCAAGTTGATTTCAAAAGATATCTCCCGTTCCGAAGGAAGACCTGGCAATTCCTCCGGAATGACATCGGGGTATTCTCGAACTACTGGAACTTGGGTCAGGTCTGAGGGTGCTTGGTCAATGTTGATGGCATAGACAAGATATCCTTCATGTCCTTTCCTTAGTGCTTTACTAGCGCGGATCGCATTTACCAAAATGTTCTTAGGATTCTTTCGTAACTTTGATCCTCCTTGAAAGGTTACATCTTTACGTGTGGGGTTTTTAAAGGTAACCTGTTTTTCATTACAATCGATGTTGGCATAATTCTTGGAGAGCCAGTCCATTCCAAGAATTACATCGAATTCCGTCATGGGTATGGAAATCAAATCGACGTCAAACCGATGATTATCAAACTCAAGTTCGCAACTCTTGAAAACATGATGAGCCACAAGCACCTGTTCCCCAGCTGCTTGAATTCTATAAGGTGCATCACTATAGGTTGGGTTTTTCTCGATATTCTTTGCAAATCTCTTTGATATGAAAGAGTGGCTAGCGCCACTGTCAAATAGCACGTTGGTAGGTATTGAACATACTAATATAGCTCCTGAATCATACAATATTTACTAAGCAATCATATGGCAATAGTATTGTAAAAGGAAAGTTAGTGCGGTTTTCTGAAAATACCTGTCACCACGTCGTTGGCCTCTTCAGCAGCTGCGTCAGTCATAGCGTGAACTCGCGCGTTGGTATGCAGACGCTGAGGTTTTGGTGGCTGTTGTTGTTGCTGGGCCCCCTTCTCCGGACACTCTCTCGCTATATGTCCTGCTTTCTCGCATCCAAAGCAGGTGGTTCCTTGGTTTGGACAGTTCTTAAAGATGTGTCCAGTCTGGCCGCATCCAAAACATTTCCTGGCCTGGATATAGCATTCTCCTACGTGGCGGTTACCACAATGAGAGCAGTTTGGAATGGCTGATTGTTGTCCCTGATTCTGTGATTGATTCTTTTGGGAGTGGCGTTGAAATTGATTCTTCCCTTGACGCCCTGGGCCCTTTGTGTTTTGCTTTGTGGACTTTCGAGGCCCTCCGCTTCCGGAAAGCTCCCTTCCTCTCTTTTGACCAAACTCATCCCGGCGGATGATATCTCTTTCAATTCTGTAACAGGCATCTAGAAGGGCACCAAAGTTTGCTGGGTTGGTATTAACCAACCACGTTCGGATTCTGGGGTTCAGTCCTCTCTCGAATTTCAACATTTTAGTTTCTTCATCATTCATTGTGGATGGTTGGAATCTTCCCAGAGCTATAAATTTGTTAGCGTAGTCAGCAACCGTCATTCCAGATTCTTGCATTAGGGATTCGAACTCATGTCTTTTCTGCAGTTTAACTGAGGGTGGTATATAAAACTTGTTAAATTCCTGGAGGAACCTCTCCCAGGGAATTGGTCTTGGCAGGGCTTGTAGGTTGGCCTTCCACCATTGGTTGGCTTCTCCTAAGAGAAAGGGTCTAACTGCTTGAGTCTTTACTTCTTCGGGGGCTCTGATTAGTTCAAAGCAATTTTCTACCACATCGAGCCACTTCTCAGCAGCATCAGAGTCTGTCTTTCCTTCAAACGGCGGAACGTTTGCTCTTTTCAGTTTTTCAAAATAATACTGAGCATCTCTGTCCGGCTCGTGAGGTTGGGGGTTATTCTGTTGCAACATTACTTGCCCAACCTGGGTGACTGTTTGGCAAAAGTTCTGAAAAGCGTTAATATCTGGCATCATAGGTGGAAAAGGTTCTTGTGGTGGAGGGACGTTCTGAGCTGGAGGTGGATTTTGGCCTTGAGGCGACGGGGGTGGTGGGGCCTGAGCGAGTGGAGGTGAGTTAGACTCCTGCACCTCGGGCCATACTCTGGCTGGTCTTCCTCTTGGTCGCACCATCTGCAGTATGCAGTGTCGGCTTTATTCAGTACAGGAACGTCACAATAAATAGCAGAATTTATCTTTGCATATTGGAAGAGCATGTATGTATATAATTCAAAAATTTTCGATTGATCATTAATTAGGGCATCTCATTGGGTCGTACCCTAATTTGCCAGTCTAAGTCGTCCTATTCTAAGATGAACTCTCATCTAAGATCAGAACTTAGATCTAAGATCAAACTTAGTTGACTATGATCATGACTTAGTTCTACATTCTGTCCGGATCTGGAACCTTCGCTCTGATACCACCTGTGGCGCCCCGCACCCTGGCCCCGCCAAGGTCGTTGCACCCCCATACTTCACTAAGGAGAGTACTAGGCGTCGTCCATTCGTGTCGTGATCTATGGTGTAAGTGCATGTATTTTAACACTTACATATCAATAGGCAAGAGAAACCGCGGCAGAATTTAAAACTTCGAAATTAAAGCATCATCACCATCATTCAAAGTTTACAACCCCGATCAAATGTTTCAGAAAGTAACAAAGGTAATTGTTTTTCTAGCACAATACATAAATTAGTCATCCCTTAAAGCTGGCAAGTCCGGTCTCCTAATCCTGTCCATCCTTCACTGTGCTCACGGGTAGGGAACCTTAGGTTCGTCATCGATCCACTCTACTTTGTCTTCTGCAACCTCTGGGAGGAAAAATAAGGGTGAGTGACAATGTCACCAGCAAGTATACCATAATAATCAAGGGTTAAATGGAAAGTGCGAACAAGAACCAAAACCTAAAAATATTTTGGTTAAGAAGCATACCTGTCCTCCACCCGACACTCAATAGGGATCATTCCTTAGCGTAGCAAGATCATAACTTAAATAGAATCGTTACTTAAAGCAGAATATAACATTAAGGACTGTTGTATTGATGAACAATCATAACAAAAATCGTCACTTAAGAACTACGAAGTCGTCACAACTTAAATGTCATGTGTCCCTTCATGAATGCAACAAGCATGCATATGCTCGTGTAATGCGTCGAGATGAAAAATAAAATATGATCTTTTCATGCTTTTCTTTCCAATCATCATCGTCATAAAACAATAGAGGGTTCAGATCTATCTCTCGGATCTGAGGCGGTAACGTCATCTTCTTCTTGTCGGGTTTATTATATCCGGGCCCGCACGGCCTACTGTTTTTTCTCGTCGGGTCTATTATTTCCGAGCCCGCACGGCCTACTGTCTCTTTTTGTCGGGTCTATTATATCCGGGCCTGCACGGCCTACTGTCAGATCACTTAACCCTGATCTGGTGGGTTCTTACTGGCCAAGTTCATACTCACACACGGTACCGGTGGGGAATCATTCTTTTCAAAATCATCTTTTGAAAATGCTTTTCATCTTTCTTTCTCATAAAAAGTCATGCTGTAAATCTTGTACGTGACGATGATGCAATGTATGACATGCACTATGCAACTCGTGAACACATACATCATAACATACATGCACGTACTTGTCTTTTAAAGCT
Organism: Eustoma russellianum; assembly: GCA_036186865.1. Taxonomy (NCBI): domain Eukaryota; kingdom Viridiplantae; phylum Streptophyta; class Magnoliopsida; order Gentianales; family Gentianaceae; genus Eustoma; species Eustoma russellianum. The sequence continues at coordinate 17,428,664 of AP025049.1, forward strand.
GGAAAACTATCCAGCGATCACATTCGGTTCATACAGTCCCGTGCTCCTCAATTCATGATCACATTCATAGACTCATGCCATATATGTGCATAATGAAGACTTAGACACATGCCATAAGAATTTCGTAACATTCCGAAATGTCTAAAGTCCTCAAAACATCATACTATCATCAAAGGTACTGCTGAAATCAGTAGGTCATACCGCATTACCTCGGGTTCATAGGTCATAAAACCTTATTCCTTCTAATCCATCACCTGAAAAACATAGCTAGTTTACCAAGGAACAATATTCATAAGGCTAAACATCTCATTCAATCCTAAATGATCAGGATCGAAGCCTTACGACTTAAGACATTAAACTGTCCTATTTTCCAGTTTTATCCCACTAACTTCAACTCAGTTGTTAACCATCAAAATGGTGGTTTTAGGCTGGTTTCTTTATATTAACATGTACATCTATGCCCTAAGTAATTACCATAAAATTTCCAAGGCAATTCAATAAGTTTAAGGGGGTCATCTAATTACTTTCCCAAATTGGGTACATGCAGAGACTGGATTGGCCAGTTGTATCACGAAATACAGTGTGACCAAACCACAACTCCTTTTTCCAAAATTCCAACTCACAGATGTCATAAACACATCAAACTATCAGCATACTAAAACGCAACTCATTTTCATGTCCCTAAGGTGCATTTTTGAGCCACACAACTTACTACTTAAAACTATCCTGTTCCTGCAACTCTGTTTGAGCAGTTTCACCAAATATTTCATTAATAATAATTCACAACTCCTTTTATCAAAATTCCACCTCTCACATTTCATATACCGATAAGGCTATCACCATACCAAAAATTAGCCAATTTGAACACTCCTAAGATTCATGTTCAAGTCGTTGAACATAACACATAAATCTGTCCAGTGCCAGTACTTCTGTTTGACCACTTCTTACTAAGAACTTGATTAAGGACAATCCCCAACACCTTTTATTGAAATTCCAACTCACACATTTCATATACATATGAGGCTAACATAACACCAAAAATTAGCCAATTTGAATACTCCTAAGATTCATTTTCAGGTCATGCAAAACGTCACACTGTTCTGCCCAGTTCCAGTAATTTCTTCTTGAGCAGTTTTACCAAAAGATTTATTAAAAATAAACCATAACTCTTTTTACTGCAATTTCAACTCTCACATCTAATATACACATAGAACTAATAGCATACCAAGAATCAATGGATTTGAGAGTCCTTAAGGTCCATTTTCTGGCTTCACAAAACAGCCAAAGTTTCTGTCCGGTTCCAGTAATTTTCCTAGTGGTCATATATTCTTCTTAGGTGTCCTTGACTTACATTTTCTTGTCACAAACACTTAGCAACAATTTTGGGTGCACACACGCACTCTTCACCAACGGCCCTATTTTTCGGTGTATGCAAGAAAATGATGTTCCAAGAGTATGTTAAGCATAACACGCAACAAGGACCAAGCTTATCTCCATTTCTTTACTAAACTAACATTTTCATGCAAAATCACACATGTCTCCCTCACCCCTTCCACCGTGAGTCCCCATCATGGAAAAGAGAGAATCTTTAACACATCCATCCTAGATTAACATATAATGATGCATGTAATCCACAAAGATCACATCTTTGAAACAAGACTTCACTCTTACACCCCAAATGGCCCTAGGCCAAAAGTTATAGCACTCAAGCTTAGCATAATACAACTAAGATTAGATCTTAAGTATATCTAGCCATTCATGCACACACTTTCACATTCAAACCACAAAGAGTATAGTGTACTTGCCTTCTTTGCTTACTCTTCTTGGAGAGGTGTAGAAAATTGAAATCTTTCTCTTCTCTATGCATGCATTCCCACGGTGGTGAAGAGAAGTAAAGAAGCAAGGTTAGTTTACATCTCCAACCAAAATATACTCTTAAAAAAAACTAGATGACTTACCAAAAGAAGTTTGAGGGGTTTCCAAGCTCCTCTAGCTTAGAATCCTTAAAAGCTTGAGACTTGAGCCTAATATCTCTTAGTCCTTGGAAATGCCTAGACTTCCTTGCTTATCTCCTTGGCCAAATGTTTTGAAGGGAAGAGAAGAGATAGAGATCTCTTGCACTTGAAGTTCTTAAGGGTTTCAAGTGTGATATTGGAGGGGAAATCTTTTTCCTTTTGGCTAGGTTTAGCCGTTGGAGAAGGGTAAAAGGGAGGGGTGGAGACCTTACCTTAGTATGGATTAACCTTGATTCACCCTTTAACCAAGGTTACTTCCTCTAATCATAGTTACTTTTTGAGACTAACCCTAGTTAATTCCTCTTAACCTTAGTTACTGTTTGTTAATCTTGGTTAGTTTAAGCTTGGTTAGGTTATCATTAACTATGGTGGGAAGATGACCCTCTTAATTGGCCTCCTCCCCTTAATTAACCGGCGGTTGGGGGGTCTTTAATGCCCCCAACCAAATTATATTTCTATTTTTCCTTCTTTTCTTTATTTATCATATTCATTTATCTATGTATTTGTTTATTTGCATAATTATAATATAGAAAAATATGGTGTGCCGTCCTTGGGCTGTTGGCCGAAACTTACAAGGCCTTGGACGAAAATTGGGTCCTTTCCCCATGGTCCGATATCCACTCTCAAGTACTGCATGCATATTGCTATTATCCACAATGAAATTTATAGTAGTACTCATCGATTCAATTACACTGTAATTAAAATAAATCATGAGTACAAAAGGATCCCCTATTGGGTTACAACATTGAGCTGGCCAATTTTTTGCATAATGTGTTTGACTAATTGCTTCCCAAATTGAAGGGATTAATTGTTAATTATTCGGCAATGTTTTGAACTTTATTTGGCACATGTTTTTACATTTTAATTTCAGATTTTTACATCTACTAATTGGTCAAAAGACTCATCCAATCATAAAGTGTCAAGTAAGCAAAGCCTAGACATTCATCCAATCATGGTATGCCAAATGAGCAAAATGATGTCATCTCTAAACACGATAATCTTCCAAGGGAATTAAAGAGAATTCTCAAGATGGAAGAAAAGCCCTAGGGGGGCAGCCAAGACTAAATAAAAAGAAGAGAAGAAAGCAAACCAAGTCAAGACTACTCTCATATTCCATCATGTGCAGAGAAGCCTCTATTCTCTTCTTCTACATGTCTTTCTTCTACTTCTTCTCTCAAGCCTATTGTACCTATATTCAAACATATTGAATATGCTTTGTTTATACCACCATACATGCCTCATTGTTGTAAAAGATTGATCAAGGTGTGATCAAACCTTCATCCGTACGGTGGTGGTGTTCGTGATCAGTGTGATTGCTTGTATTGTTTATTTAAGGGTGGAGTTGGTGTGTAACTCCAACAACCCTTGTGGTAAGGTGTTATTTTTGTTTAGTGATAACTGAGGAAGGTGTCCTCGAAGACTGGAGTAGGTTGATTTAACCGAACCAGTATAAAATCCTTTGTAGCGCCCCGCACCCTGGCCTAGCCAGATACGGTGCCCCCGCCGTACTTCACTACGGAGAGTACCAGACATCAATCCATAACATGTCGTAGTCCATAACAAAATATACGACCTTTATGCTTACACATCAACAGGTAAGCAAAAATCAAGACAGAATAAAAACTTTTAAATAAAACAATCTAAACATCCGACATTAGTCTTACAACCATGTTAGCGAAATAAGGAAATTCGAAAATCAATGTTCCCAACATAAGTTCATAAAAAGTCCATCAAGCATGACCATCATGTAGAGAAAAAGGGGTTTGAGTGATTTCAAAATACATGATTTAAACGTGCTACAAAGAAATGCATGACATATTGCATATTACTTGCCTTATATAGTTCATATATAATGTTGCCGTACTAACGAGCCATGAAGATTTAAAGCTTACATCAAATGGCAAACATTTGCTGTGTTTGAACTATTTTCAGGTGTCACCATTAATGAACTAAACTAGTTCATTAAGTGAAGTACTTAGTTAATTAAACTAAGTAGTTCATTAAAGGAAGCAATATTTGGACAAGACACAAAGGCAAAAAGGTGAAGAAAGGAAAGTCTTCCACTCTCCTCTCCACACTAAATTACACGCCTTAACATACATATATATATTTTCAGATTTTTGAAAAAGGCACATACACATATATTCCAACGTACTACCGACACGTTATATATTTTACATATGTACGTTAACGTCACACCATCATACTTAACACATATTTATGAGTATATTTAAGTCTTATATCATATGATATAAGTCATGGTGATGACAAATTGAATACGACACCTTAAAAGCTTGTAAACAAAAAATTGTCGTATCGGGTGAATACCAAAACTTCGCCAACGTGTCATGTACTTGTCATAAATAGATGGCCAGCCCCTAAAATTCAAAAATATCTACAAATTTCGTGGTTTTTATGCTATATGTAGCCATAAAATCATTCCATGTTGGCACACACAAATCACCCCACATTAAGGCCAAATTGTGGAGATTCCAATTTCAATTTTGTCACATGTCTAGGCGCCACTTTAATCAGCCTTATGAGCTGAATATTAAAGTTTAATTTATGTATATTATGTGTAAAATAATATATATAACATGTGCAAAAATTTGGAATTTAATTAGAGAAACATCGGGTAATCGATAAACAACAAAATTCGGTTTTCTACGTACACGACACGTGGAACGTTTTTGGCATATCATATAACATGTATCTAGACACTTTTTACATATCATACATCTCAAAGTTTTCTAGAAAATTCAATTAAGGGCTGATTGGAATATACCATGTGTGTACAATTAAATGTGCACTATTTTACAAAGTTTGCAAAAATAAAATTCAGCACATGTACATTATGTGCACACGCCTAAACCAGCTGAATTGGAGTATATGTGGAGCTTTGTTGGCATTTTGATTGGCCAAGAATGAAGCATGCAATGTTGGTGACATAAAGAAAGGAACTAGAAAAGGTAACATTTCAAACTTATGTCACATTTGTAACACATGCTGAAAATTTCAGCATGTGTAATGAGCTGGCCAATTTTTATCACTTTAATGAGCCATATTTTGTTGTCTTGAATCATGAGGATAATTGGGAGATAGTATGGAAGTATTTTTGATGTATTATGGAATTAAAATGGTGATATATTTGAATATCACATATGCTGAAAATTTCAGCATGTGTGTAATGTGTTGGGCGAAATTTTATGGCTTATTGGTGACTAATTTTTATTCCAAAAATTGATAAGGTGTCTTGTACTAAATGGTTATTGATTTCTTGGATTAAATCAAAGTAAACTTGGCAATATTTTGAATGAAATGAGAATGTTACACATGCTGAAATTTCAGCATGTGCAAAAGGAGCTTATGGCCGATTTTAATGTAGTAAGTTGTGACAATTTGTCTAGCTAATTTTGTGTGATGATCTTATGAGTTATGGTAACTATTTTATGATGATTTTGGAACATGTTTTAAGTGTTATTCTCAGATTTGTCTAGTCATCAAGTAATGACAACATCCAACCAATCAATGAGTGTAAAGTCAGCAAGAGCTTAATGATCATCCAATGAGGAGATACCAAGTAAGCAAAGACATGTCACAATGATGCCATATACTCTTCCAAGGACTTGAAGATAATTTTCAAGAGGGGAAGAGAAACATAGGGGGCCGCCATAATGATTAAAAGGAGAGAAGAAGAGCAAACAAAAACAAGACAAGCCTCACAAGTTCAAAAGTGCAAAAGGAGTCTTCCATTAACTTCTTCTTCTACATCTTTCTTTCTTCTCTCTAAAAGCCTATTGTACTTACATTCATATACTTGAATAGGCTTCATATATTCCACCACATATTCTTTTCATTGTTGAAAAAGATTGATCAATTTGTGATCAATCTTGCACTTGCTAGGTGGTGGTGTTCGTGACAATTGTATTATCATACAAGGTTTGTACATGGTTGGAGTTGGTATGTAACTCCATCAACCCTGTGGTAAGGTGTTACTTTGTGTTGTGTGATTAGTGTGAATCGAGGAAGGTGTCCTCAAAGACTGGAGTAGGTTGTTGATAACCGAACCAGTATAAATTCTTGGTGTCATTTACTTTCAGCACTTACTTTCAGTTTCAGCACTGTTTATCGTTTTTTATCACATTCATAAAAATAGTAAACGGATTTCAAAAATCACGAAACTTTCAGGAAACATAGCCACACGTTTAAAGATTCGTTTGACGCAAGTTGCAACTCTTTTGGACAAGTATAAGTCATTCAAACGTCCAAAGTTCTGAGACTAGTGCAGTCTGATTTTCAGGCTTGCAAAGGTTGATACTTTGATCTTATTTTACTAACTTCCCAAAAGAATTTTTCAAAAATGTTTTCAACCCATTTAAATAGAACTTATAAGGGGTTAGTATTTAAATTTTCAAAGCATCTGGAGTTACGTACAAATAGGAATTAATTTTTCAAATCACACTATCGTTTCTGGCAGATTTGCGCAATCTAATCACCAACAATATTTGAAGAGGTTAGATGTAGAATTTAATTCTGAAATTTTTATGATATACTCATAACATCTGAGGCTAATTTCTCTCCAAATTTCAAAATTTTGGAAGACCTACAACCTAGTTTTCAAAATGTTTTAAAACTGGTCTTGAAAACAGAAATTGTTTTCAGAAGTTGGTTTTTGGTTTAAACCTATTTTAAAAACCACATTTTTCGCACCCACTTCAATCCTCCCTTCTAGTGGTGCCTTGCAGATCCTACAATTGGTTCAGAGCACAGGAACACTCACAACAAGAAGATCCAACAATCTGTGTGAGATGGCAACCACTAGCCACGAAACCGAGGAAACAGATATGTCAAGCCAAATGCCTCCACTATTTGAAAATTAGGTAAATTCTGATTCTAACTCGGATTCTGAACTATCATACGATGATTTATATGTTGAATATCTTGAATTACATAAGTTTCCTAGAACTCTTGGAAAAAAAGAGACGGTTAATTGAAGACAAGAAACTGTTAGAATCTTCTAACACAAATATTGTGTCTCAATTAAATGATTCAAAGAATACGGATTTAGAGAAAATGGTGAAGAAATTTGATATGGGAACAAACATGCTAGATCACACTATTTCTTGCACATAAGGATGATAGCGCTATTGAAATTGCTAAACTGATAAAACAACTTGAAAATCAATATGGCGTTAATGTGAAAAAGATAAGAAGCGATAGAGGTGGTGAATTAAAAAATAAGGATATGATTTTATTTTGCGAAGAAAAAGGAATTAAGCACGAGTTTTCGCCACCTAGAACTCCACAATTAAATGGAGTAGTAGAAACAAAGAATAGGACATTACAAGAAATTGCTAGAACTATGTTATGCGAAAATAAATTACCTAGATATTTGTGGGCGAAAGCCGTAAACTGTGCCTGATACATAATAAATCGATTGTCCATTAGAAAGAAAATAAATAAGATGCCTTATGAGATATTTAATGATCTCATGCCTAAAATTGACTACTTTCGTGTGTTTGGATGCAAATGCTTTGTTTTAAATACAAAAGACAATTTAGATAAATTTGAATCTAAAACAATTGAATGCATCTTTGTTGGATATTCTGTAAATTCAAAAGCATATAGATGTTATGATCCTCTCACTAGACAAATCATAGAATCTATTCATGTGAAGTTTAATGAATTTGGTGAGATTGATAAAGATAAAGAATATGACGATGATTTTAAATTGAAACCCGTGTTGAATGATGATGATGGCACGTTTGATATGCATGATATGCATGATACACTAGAAATTCATGATCACTTAGAAATGCATGAGAACATAGAAAATAATCAACCAAGATGGCATAGAGATCACCCACATGATCTCATTATAGGCGATATCACTCACGGTGTGCGACCACGTAGAAGAATAACTTCAGATGAAATAAATCAATTTCATGCTATGATTTCCGAAATTGAACCTAAGAATGTGCATGATGCTTTGAGTGAATCTTCTTGGATTGATGCTATGCATGACGAACTTAATCAATTTGTTAGAAATGAAGTATGAGATTTAGTGCCACGACCACATGATAAGACCATAATAGGCACAAAGTGGGTGTTTAGAAATAAAATGAATGAAGAAGGAAAAGTTGTTAGAAATAAATCTAGACTTGTAGCACAAGGCTATAATCAAGAAGAAAGAATTGATTATGATGAGACATTTGCACCTGTAACACGATTAGAAGCTATATGACTTTTACTTGCCATTGCTTGCATGAAAGATTTTAAACTCTCTCAAATGGACGTGAAAAGTGCATTCTTAAATGGATTTATACAAGAAGAGGTATACATGAAACCACCACCCGGTTTTAAAGATTTGAAACATCCCGATCACGTGTACAAACTAAAGAAGGCACTATACGGACTAAAGCAAGTACCTAGAGCATGGTATGATCGTTTTGCTACTTTCCTATTAGAAAATGGTTTTAAAAGACGTACTATAGATAGTACATTATTTTTGAAACAAGATAAATCGGATTTACTTATTATTCAAATTTATGTTGATGACATTATTTTCGGCTCTACTTCTCATAAATTTGTTGAAGATTTTGAAAATTGCATGAAATCTGAATTTGAAATGTCTATGGTTGGCGAATTGAACTACTTTCTTAGCTTGCAGATTAAACAAACGAGTAAAGGCATCCACATAAGCCAAGCCAAATATATAAATGATATCATTAAAAAGTTCAATTTTGAGAATTTAAAACCATCCCCCACCCCTATGAGTGTTACTACCAAATTAGATAAAGATGAACATGGTAAGGATTTTGATAATGCCTTGTATAGATCTATGATTGGCTCTTTGTTATATCGTACTGCTAGTAGTCCTGATATCATGTTCAGTGTATGTATGTGTGCACGTTTTCAAAGTCAACATAAGGTGTCTCACTATAATGCGGTAAAAAGAATATTCCGCTATATTAAGCACACACCCACCTTAGGCATTTGGTTTGATAAATATTGTGAATTTAACTCACATGCCTATACTGATGCAGATTACAGTGGCTGTAAAATAGATAGGAAAAGCACGAGTGGCACTTGCCAATTTATAAGAAACTCACTTATTTCATGGCTTTCCAAAAAGCAAGCAAGCGTAGCTTCATCAACTACTGAAGCTGAGTACATGGCACTTAGTCTTTGTTGCACACAATTATTATGGATAAAACAACAACTTTCGGACTTTGGAATTACCGTAAATAGAATTCCTATATATTGTGATAGTATGAGTGCGATTAATCTATCTAAGAACCCAGTGTTACACTCTAAGGCCAAGCATATAGAAGTACGCTATCACTTTCTTCGTGGTCACATAAATAATGGTGATATTGTCATAGATCACGTACGCACAGAGGCATAAGTAGCGGATATCTTCACTAAAGCCTTAAATCAAGCCACGTACGAAAATCTTTGTTCTAAATTAGGCATGATTTCTGCTGATTTGATTTGACTCTATTTCCATATTTACAGGCATATTTTGATTGAATTTCCAAAATAAAGAAGGAGAGAATGAATGATTTAAGGGGGAGAGAGAAACTGATTGCATAAATCAAGGGGGAGCAATAAGATTTAAATTATGATTGTAGGTTATTTTGAAAATCATCAAAAGGGGGAGATTGTAGAGAAAAAAGGGTTTGAGTGATTTCAAAATACATGATTTAAATGTGTTACAAAGAAATGCATGACATATTGCATATTACTTGCCTTATATAGTTCATATATAATGTTGCCGTACTAATGAGCCGTGAAGCTTTAAAACTTACATCAAATGGCAAACATTTGTTGTGTTTGAACTATTTTCAGGTGCCACCATTCATGAACTAAACTAGTTCATTAAGTGAAGTACTTAGTTAATTAAACTAAGTAGTTCATTAAAGGAAACAATATTTGGACAAGGCACAAAGGCAACAAGGTGAAGAAAGGAAAGTCTTCCACTCTCCTCTCCACACTATATTACACGCCTTAACATACATACATACATATATATATATATATATATATATATATATATTTTCAGATTTTTTGAAAAAGGCACATACACATATATTCCAACGTACTACCAACACGTTATATATTTTACATATGTACGTTAACGTTACACCATCATACTTAACTCATAGTTATGAGTATATTCAGGTCTTATATCATATGATATAAGTCATGGTGATGACAAATTGAATACGACACCTTAAAAGGTTCTAAACCGAAAATTGTCGTATCGGGCGAATACCGAAACTTCGCCAACGTGTCACGTACTTGCCATAAATAGATGGCCAGCCCCTAGACATCACAAATATCCACAAATTTCGTGGGTTTCATGCTATATGAAGCCATAAAATCATTCCATGTTGGCACACACAAATCACCCCACATTAAGGCCAAATTATGGAGATTCCAATTTCAATTTTGTCACATGTCTAGGCACCACTTTAATCAGCTTTATGAGCTGAATATTAAAGTTTAATTTATGTATATTATGTGTAACATAATATATATAACATGTGCAAAAATTTGGAATTTAATTAGAGAAAAATCGGGTAATCGATAAACATCGAAAATTCGGTTTTCTACGTACACGACACATGGAACGTTTTTGGCATATTATATAACATGTATCTAGACACTTTTTACATACTTCATACATCTCAAAGTGTTCTAGAAAATTCAATTAAGGGCTGATTGGAATATACCATGTGTGTATAATTAAATGTGCACTATTTTACAAAGTTTGCAAAAATAAAATTCAGCACATGTACATTATGTGTCACACGCCTAAACCAGCTGAATTGGAGTATATGTGTAGCTTTGTTGGCATTTTAATTGGCCAAGAATGAAGCATTCAATGTTGGTGACATAAAAAAAAGGAACTACAAAAGGTAACATTTCAAACTTATGTCAGATTTGTAACACATGCTGAAAATTTCAGCATGTGTAAAGTGCTGGCCGATTTTTATCACTTTAATGAGCCATATTTTGTTGTCTTGAATCATGTGGAGAATTGGGAGATGGTATGGAAGTATTTTGAATGTATTATGGAATTAAAATGGTGATATATTTGAATATCACATATGCTGAAAATTTCAGCATGTGTGCAATGTGTTGGGCGAAATTTTATGACTTATTGGTGACTAATTTTTATTCCAAAAATTGATAAAGATGTCTTGTACTAAATGGTGATTGATTTCTTGGATTAAATCAATGTAAACTTGGCGATATTTTGAATGAAATTAGAATGTTACACATGCTGAAATTTCAGCATGTGCAAAAGGAGCTTATGGCCGATTTTAATGTAGTAAGTTGTGACAATTTGTCTAGCTAATTTTGTGTGATGATCTTGTGAGTTATGGTAACTATTTTGTGATGATTTTGGCACATGTTTTAAGTGTTATTCTTGATTTGCCTAGTCATCAAGTGATGACAACATCCAACCAATCAATGAGTGCCAAGTAAGCAAGAGCTTAATGATCAACCAATGAGGAGATGCCAAGTAAGCAAAGACATGTCACAATGACGCCATATACTCTTCCAAGGACTTAGAAGATAATTTTCAAAAGGGGGAGAGCAACATAGGGGGCGGCCATAATGATTAAAAGGAGAGAAGAAGAGCAAACAAAAACATGACAAGCCTCACAAGTTCAAAAGTGCAAAAGGAGTCTTCCATTCCCTTCTTCTTCTACATCTTTCTTTCTTCTCTCTAAAAGCCTATTGTACTTACATTTATATATACTTGAATATGCTTCATATAGTCCATCATATATTCTTTTCATTGTTGAAAAAGATTGATCAAGGTGTGATCAATCTTGCACTTGCTAGGTGGTGGTGTTCGTGACAATTGTATTATCATACAAGGTTTGTAAAGGGTTAGAGTTGGTGTGTAACTCCATCAACTTTGTGGTAAGGTGTTACTTTGTGTTGTGTGATTAGTGTGAACCGAGGAAGGTGTCCTCAAAGACTGGATTAGGTTGTTGATAACCGAACCAGTATAAAATTCTTGGTGTCATTTACTTTCAGCATTTACTTTCAATTTCAACACTGTTTATCGTTTTTGATCACGTTCACAAAAATAGTAAACGGATTTCAAAAATCACGAAACTTTCAGAAAACATAGCCACACGTTTTAAGGTTCTTTTGGCGCAAGTTTTAACCCTTTTGGACAAGTATAAGTCATTGAAATGTCCAAAGATCTGAGACTAGTGCCGTCTGATTTTCAGGCTTGCAAAGGTTGAGACTTTGATCGTATTTGACTAACTTCCCAAAAGAATTTTTTAAAAATGTTTCAACCAATTTAAATAGAACTTACAAGGGGTTAGTCTTTAAATTTTCAAAGCATTTGGAGTTACTTACAAATAGGAATTAATTTTTCAAATCACACTACCATTTCTAGCAGATTTGCGCAATCTGACCACCAACAATGTTTGAAGGGATTAGAGGTTTGATTTAAATATGAAATTTTTAGGAGATACTCATAACATCTGAGGCTAAGTTCTCTCCAAATTTCAGAATTTGTGAAGACCTGAAACCTAGTTTTCAAAACGTTTTAAAACTGGTCCTGAAAGCAGAAACTGTTTTCAGAAGTTGGGTTTTTGGTTTAAAACTATTTTAAAAACCAAATTTTCCGCACCCACTATTCAACCCCCCCTTCTAGTGGTGCCTTGCATATCCTACACATCATATCAAAAATCCTTAAGTCGTCCTCCGCTCGCTCTTCTATGGATAAGGAACCCTAGGTTCATCCTCGATCCACTCAACCCTGTTTCCTGCAGGTTCTGGGAGGAAAAAATAAAGGGTGAGTGACAACGTCACCAGCAAGTATACCATAAATATTCATGAATTAAATTGAAGTGTACACAAGAACCAAACCCCAAAATTTGGTTTCATGACATACCTGACCTCCATCCAGTATCCGTAAGTAACAAGATCATAACTTATACGAAATAACATTAAAATCATAACTTAGGGGATATCAAGTCATAACATCCTAGCCTAAGTAATAGTGTACCAAACATACGAATAGCCATTAAATGCAACATGTATGAATATGCACGTGTGATGCAGTGTGACAAAATAAGGACAAATTCGTTCATTCTTTCTTTCAAAACATCATCGCCGATAAAACAAGAGAGTATTCAGATCTATTATATTCGGATCTGAGGCGGTCGTGTCCATCCCTTCGAATCTATTATTTCTGGATCCGAAAACGGTCATATCATCAATCATAGTCATCAGGTCTATTCTCTCCGGGCATGTACGGTTATAATCGTCACAATCAGGTCTATTCTCTCAGGGCCTGTACGGTCATAATCATCACAATCAGGTCTATTCTCTCCGGGCCTGAACGGTCATAATCGTCACAATCAGGTATATTCTCTCCGGGCCTGAACGGTCATAATCATCAGATCAATTAACCCCAGATCTGGAGCGGGTTATACTGGCCAGAAATAAATGGTACCAGTGGGGAGCGTTCTTTTCAAAACTAAAATCTTTTCTTTAAAAACGCTTTTCATCATTCTTTGGCACAAAACTAGTTTCATAAATCATGTAACATGACGATGATGCAATGTATGACGTGCACTATGCAATTCTTGACAAAATGCATCACATACATACAAGTATGTTCTTATTCTTTAAGCCAGAAAAATTTCCATAATTAACGTTCTGTATACACGGCCTCAAAGCCTCATAATTCGGGCCTATTTTCATGATCTTTTGACAAACATATGCATAAGGGTGTCTTGTCTACTTACCATAAAAATTTCGTAACGTTTCAAGACATATAAAACCCTCAAATTATTATAAAATAGCCAAACAGGGCACTGCTGAATTCAGCAGTGCGGTACCCATCTTTTACCTTTCTTTCAAGCCCATAAAGTCTTATTTAATTTCGGTCAATATAGGGAAAACACTGCAGACATTTCAAAAATAATGTTCATAAGGCCAAACCGTTCAAACAAGTCTAAATCCACAAGAATGAAGCCTCCCAACTAATTCCGTAATTCATCCCAGTTTTCAAGTTTAGTAGCACCAACTTAAATTCAGTAGTTACCCCTTTAAAACAATAAATCCAATCTGATTAATTACATGGACATGCTCATCTATGTCCTAAGTAATTACTATAAAAATTCCAAAGCAATACAATAACTTTAAAGAGGTCATTTACTCACTCTCCCAAAACTCGTTACATGCTGATTCTAGAGTGACCAGTTTTACTAACAATTTTATTGTAACTAAACCGTAAGTCTTTTTTCCAAACTTCTAACTCACAGACTTAGTAAGCACACAAGGCTAGCATCCTACCAAAACTCACTGCATTTTTCTAAGGTCCATTTTGGGGTCCAACAACACATCACTTAATTCTGCCCAGTTCCAGTAATTTCAGATTGACCAGTTTTACCAAACATTTTATTAAGGATAAACCAAAACTTCTTTTACCAAAATTCCAACTCTCGTATTTACTACACACATAAGGCTAACATCATGCCAAAAATCAGCTTATTTGAATAGCTCTAAGATCCCTTTTAAGTCATGAAAAACGTCACATAAATTTGTCATGTTCCAGTAATTTTTCCTTTTTGTCACTTTTCTTGCTAAAAGTGTACCAACTAAAATTATTCTTTAAAAATGGCTTACTAACCATCAAATACACTTTTTAACATACACATTACAGGTTCTAATATATACTAAAAGTCACATACAAATCTCTTCAAAAACAGTTTTGAAAATTACACATAGCATATTTTTATATTGCACATTTTGTACATAAGAAAATCTGCTTTTGGCACAACTAAATTTATGTGCTACCTTACCCAAACAGCCCGTTATTACACTTGAAAGGGCCTATATTTCATTTTCGTAATGAACATAACATATCCAAGCAATAAAACATTCAAACATACAACTTCCATATATCTTTCACCTCCCAAAACATATTCTTTCACCTGGAATATTGTTCCACCCTATCTCCTTCCTCCACCGTCCCCTTTTCATGGTGAGAAGGAGAAATTTTACCCCATTTATCTTAGATATGCAACATATTCATATTCTAAGGAGGTAAAGAACTCATCTTTGCGGGGACTTCACACATGCAAGTCACCTTTGCTAAGGAACACAGAACTTTCATGCTTCAAACTTAATATTTTCCATCTAAGATTAAATCTTAATAATAGCTAGACATTCAAGCATATACTTCCACACATAAGTCAAGAGCATTTATAGTGTACTTGCCTTTTTGGATCTTAGATCTTGCTTGAAACTTGTTGAAACAAAGAAATGCTTCCTTGAACCCCTTTCTAACATACATGGTTTTAGGGGTAGAAATATTTGTTAGCCACTATTTAAACACACAATACAACTTAATTTGAGGCTTAGATGGTCTTACCAAATTGAATCTTGAATGGATGTTGAGCTGAATCCAACCCACTAAGAGGCTGTCCTCACTTAGTGTCTTGAAACCCTTCACCTAAGGACCATTTGGGGGCCACGGTTTCAACAAGGAAGGAAGATACCATGTGAGCTTCACCATTTGAGGTATGTAATTCACTAGAGAAGGATAATATGTGACTTACCTAGACAAGACTTGACCTTGAAGATGGCTCTTGGACTTCATTGGCTCAAGTTGGCCGTGTGAGAGGGACGAGGGAGGGAAAATTATTTCTACTTGCTTGGAAATTTCTTGAGTTAGTAGGTGAAAGATGGATTAAGAGGCTTCCTTATTAAATAAGAAGAAAAAGCTTCTTGGTTAGGGGAGGGGGGCCGACGCATGCTAGGGGGAAAGGGGAACAAGGTTGCAAGAAAAGTAAGAAAAGGCAACCTTGAGTCTTGTACTTAGCATCTTTTTGTAGGATCTGCAAGGCACCACTAGAAGGGGGGGTTGAATAGATGGTGCGGAAAATATGGTTTTTAAAATTTCTTGAAACCTAACCAATTCAAGTTCTGAAAACAGATTCTGTTTTCAGGACCTGTTTTAAAATGTTTTTAAAACTAGGTTAGAGGTCTCCAAAAATTATGAAATTTTGAGAGAACTTAGCCTCAGATGTTATGAGGGTCCCCTAAAAATTTCAAATTAAAATTCAACTTTAACCCCTTCAAACACCGTTGGTACTCAGATTGTGCAAATCTGCCAGAAACGGTAGATGGTTTTAAAAAATTAATTCCTATTTGTGTGAACGTCCAAATGATCTGAAAATTTGACCAATTACTCCTTATATACTATATTTAAATAGGTGGAAACAGTTTTGGAAAAATCTTTTGGGAAGTAGGTCAAATACAATCAAAGTCTCAACCTTTGCAAGTCTGAAAATCAGACTGCACTAGTCTCAGAACTTTTGATGTTTGACTGACTTATACTTATCCAAAAGGGTTGAAACTTGTGCCAAATTAACCCTAGAACGTGTAAGTATATTTCTGGAAATTTTTATAATTTTTGGAAATCGTTTACTATTTTTTACAAACGTGACCAAGAAGTATAAACAGTGCAGTAACTGAAACGTAAATGCAGAAAGTGAATGGCACCAAGAATTTTATACTGGTTCGGTTATAAACAACCTACTCCAGTCTTCAAGGAACACCTTCCTTGGTTCACACTAATCACACAAACGCAGTACACCTTACCGCAGGGTTGATAGAGTTACACCTAACTCCAACCTTTTACAAACCTTGTATGTCGAGTACAATTCACACGAACACCACCACCTCGCTAGAATGAAGATTGATCACACCTTGATCAATCTTTTACAAAGATATATGAATGGTGGTTTATCTCAAGCCTATTCAAGATTGAAAGAATATCAATACAATAGGCTTTACAAGAAAAGAGAAAGAAAGAAGATGTAGGAGAAGAAGAGATTGGCTATTTGATCTCTTTAGAATGCAATTCTTGTTCTTGTTTTTGTTTGCTCTCCTCTTCTCTTTTTAATTTGTGGCAGCCGTCCCCCTTGAGCCTTCCTCCCCTCTTGAAAATTTCCTTTTAAGTGCTTGAGAGAGTGTAAGACATCATGGTGACAATGCTTTGCTTACATGGCATCATTCTATTGGATCATCATTTAGTCTTCGCTTACTTGGCACCTCTTTATTGGCTCAATGTTGTCATCAAGATGACATGGAAATAATCTGAAATTAACACTTTAAACATGTGCCAATATCAATCATAAAATCATACCATAAGTCAAATATTTCATCATAAATTGTAAGACCAAAAATTCTTCCCCTTTCATGCCTAAAAATCGGCCAAGACCCTCCTTGCCATGCTGAATTTTTCAGCATGTGCAACCTTCCATTTCCTTCAAAATAATACCCATTATTCTTTGATTTTTCACCATAAAAATGAATCAAAAATACATGGTAAGTCTTGCTATCAATTGAGAAATGAATTTGGACATACTATAGCCATCACATTCGGTCACCATAACTTCACACATGCTGAAAAATTTCAGCATGTGTGATATGTAGAATATCACACTTAATTACCTTACATAATATTCAAATCATTTCCATAACATCTTCAATTAATCCTCACAATTCAAGACACACAATATATGTATTTTAATCTTAAAATTTCGGCCATGATAATGTTAGTGTGCTGAAATTTTCAGCATGTGACATAAGAGAGATATATGTTGAATACTTACCTTTTGTAGCTTCTCTCTTTGATTCATCAATATTGTATGATTGATCCTTGACCAATCAATATGCCAACAAGGCTCCACATGTGCTCCATCTCAGCTGTATGTAACGTTGGAAGATGTATATACATGTGCTGAAATTTATTTTTGTTAACTTTGTAAAATAGTGCACATTTGATAATACACACATGTAATATTCCAATCAGCTTTTAATTTAATTTTCTAGAACACTTTAAGAAGTATATCATATGTAAAAAGTGTCTAGATACGTGTCACATGATGTACAAGAAAAACGTTCCATGTTATGTGCGTAGAAAACCGAATTTTCGATATTTATCGATTACCCGATTTTTCTCTAATTTAAATTCCAACTTTTGCACATGATATATATATTATGTTATACATAATATATATAATATATACTTTAAATCTCAGCACTTGGCTGGTTTAAAGTGGTACCATTAACATGTGACAAAATTAAAATTGGAATCATCACATTTGGCCTAAATATGGAGTAATTTGTGTGTGCCAACATGGAAAGTATTTTTGGCTGAATAAATCATGTATATCACGAAATTATCATCAATGTTTGATGTATATGGGCTGACCATTTATTTATGGCAAGTACGTGACACGTTGGCGAAGTTTCGGTATTCGCCCGATACGACAAATTTCGGTTTAGAACCTTTTATCGTGTTGTATTTACTTTGTCATCACCATATCTTATATCATATGATATAAGACCTGAATATACTCATAATTATGAGTTAAGTATAGTGGTGTGACGTTAACATACGTATGTAGAATATATAACGTGTCAGTAGTACGTTGGAATACATGTGTATGTGCCTTTTTCAAAAAATCTGAAAATATATACATTTATATATGTATAGGCGTGTGTATATATTAATGAGGAGAGGAGGAGAAAACTTTCCTTCCTTAGCCTTGTTGCCTTTGTGCCTTTTCCAAATGAATCTTCCTTTAATGAACTACTTAGTTTATTAAACTAAGTACTTCACTTAATGAACTAATTTAGTTCATTAATGGTGGCACCTGAAAATAGTATAAACACAACAAATGTTTGCCATATGATGTAAGCTTTAATGCTTCATGGCTCGTTAGTACGGCAACATAATATATAAGCTAAATAAGGCAAGTAATGGCAAGTTATCATGCACACATACGTTTATATATATATATATATATATGCATTCAAATTTCTTATTTTGAAATCACTCAAACCCTCTTATTTCTACAATCTCCCCCTTTTGATGATTTTCAAAATAACTTGTGTACATGATTTAAATGCTATATCTCCCCCTTGAACTATGCACAGATTTGAAATTTGAATTTCGAATTTTAAATCCGGCTCCCCCTTGATTTGTGCAATTAAGATCAATTAAGATCAATCAGTGTGTCTCTCCCCCTTAAATCATGCTTTTCTCTCCCCCTTTATTTTGGAAAGTTAATCAAAAGATTCCTGTCAAAAAGGAAAGTAAATCAAATAATATCAAATCAAATCATATCAGCGGGAATCATGCCTAATTTAGAACGAAGAGATTCATATGTGACTTGATTTAAGGCCTTTGTAAATATATCCGCTACTTGTGATTCTGTGCGTACGTGATCTATGACAATATTACCATTGTTAACGTGATCACGAAGAAAGTGATAGCGTACTTCTATATGCTTAGCCTTAGAATGTAACACGGGGTTCTTAGACAAATTGATGGCACTCATACTATCACAATATATAGGAATCTTATTTACGATAATTCCAAAGTCCGAAAGTTGTTGTTTTATCCACAACAACTGTGTGCAACAAAGGCTAAGAGCCATGTACTCAGCCTCAGTAGTGGACAAAGCAACACTTGCTTGCTTTTTGAAAAACCATGAAATAAGAGAATTTCCTATAAATTGGCAGGTTCCGCTCGTGCTTTTTCTATCTATTTTGCAGCCACCATAATCTGCATTAGTGTAAGCATGTAAGTCAAATGTAGAATCCTTATCGTACCAAATACCTAAGGTGGGCGTGTGCTTAATATAACGGAATATTCTTTTTACCGCATTTAAGTGTGACACCTTAGGTTGACTTTGAAAACGAGCACACATGCATACGCTAAACATGATGTCAGGCATACTAGCAGTTAAATATAGTAAAGAACCTATCATAGATCGATATAATCCATTATCAACGTCTTTACAATGTTCGTCTTTGTCTAATTTAGTAGTGACACTCATAGGCGTGGGGGAGGGTTTCAAATTTTCAAAATTGAACTTTTTGATCATGTCATTTACATACTTAGCTTGGCTTATATGAATTCCTTTACTCGTTTACTTAATCTGCAAGCCAAGAAAATAATTGAGTTCACCAACCATAGACATTTCAAATTCAGCTTTCATACAATTTTCAAAATCTTTAACGAGTCTATGTGAGGTAGATCCGAAAATAATGTCATCTACGTAGATTTGAATTATAAGTAAATCTGATTTTTCTTGTTTCAAAAATAGTGTACTATCTATAGTACCGCGTTTAAAATTATTTTCTAAAAGGAAAGTAGCAAAACGATCATACCATGCTCTTGGCGCTTGCTTTAGGCCATATAGTGCCTTCTTTAGTTTGTATACGCGATCTGGATGTTTCAAATCTTCAAAACCGGGTGGTTGCTTCACGTATACTTCTTCTTGTATGAATCCGTTTAGAAACGCACTTTTGACGTCCATTTGATACAATTTAAAATCTTTCATGCAAGCAATAGCAAGTAAGAGTCGTATAGCTTCTAAACGTGCTACGGGTGCAAATGTTTCATCGTAGTCTATTCCTTCTTCTTGATTATATCCTTGAGCTACGAGTCTTGCTTTATTTCTAACGACCTTTCCTTCTTCATTCATTTTATTCCTTAATACCCACTTTGTGCCTATTATAGTCTTATCTTGTGGTCGTGGCACTAAATCCCATACATCATTTCTAACGAATTGATTAAGTTCGTCATGCATAGCATCAATCCAAGATGAATCACTCAAAGCATCATGCACATTTTTGGGCTCAATTTCAGAAATCATAGCATGAAATTCATTTATTTCATCCGAAGTGATTCTTCTACGTGGTCACACACCGTGAGTGATGTCGCCTATGATGAGATCATGTGGGTGATCTCTATGTCATCTTAGTTGATTATTTTCTAAGTTATCATGCATTTCTATATGATCATGCATTTCTAGTGTCTCATTCATCTCATGCATATCAAAAGAATCATTATCTTCATTCAAAACGGGTTTCAATTCAAAATCATCATCATATTCCTTATCTTTATCAGTCTCACCAAATTCATTGAATTTAACATGAATAGATTCTATGATTTGTCTAGTGAGAGGATCATAACATCTATATGCTTTTGAATTTATGGAATACCCAACAAAAATGCACTCAATTGATTTGGATTCAAATTTATCTAAATTATCTTTTGTATTCAAGACAAAGCATTTGCATCCAAACACACGAAAATAATCAATCTTAGGCATGCGATCATTCAAAATTTCGTAAGGCGTCTTGTTTATTTTTTTTCTTATAGATAGGTGATTTACAATATAGCATGCACAATTTACGGCTTCCGCCCACAGAAATCTAGGCAATTTATTTTCGCAAAGCATGGTTCTAGCGATTTCTTGTAATGTGCGATTCTTTCTTTCTACTACTCCATTTAATTGTGGAGTTCTAGGTGGCGAAAACTCATGTTTAATTCCTTTTTCTTCACAAAACGAAATCATCTCTTTATTTTTAAACTCACTTCCTCTATCGCTTCTTATTCTTTTCACATTTACACCGTATTGATTTTCAAGTTGTTTAATTAATTTAGCAATCTCTACGGCGCTATCATCCTTATGTGCAAGAAATAAAGACCAAGTATAACGAGAAAAGTCATCAACAATTACGCATGCATAGTGACGCCCACCAAGGCTTGTAGTACGACTAGGACCAAACAAATCGATATGCAATAGTTCTAGTATTCTAGTCGTGCTTATTTCATTTTTCGGCTTAAGTGACTCACGTGTTTGTTTGCCTTTTATGCAAGATTCACACAACTGAAAGTTGTCTAAATCAAGCGTAGGCAATCCCCGTACTAGGTTCTTTCGTTGCAATTTTTCTAGTGTGGAAATACCTATGTGTCCTAAACGTCTATGCCATAAATTCACATTGGGTTCATTTGACATAAAACACTTAACTTTAGCGTCTACTACATCATCCATAGATAGCGTAAAAACATTGCCTTCTCGTTTTCCTTTTAAAACGGTTTCTCCATTTTTATCTATTATGTTGCAATAAGGATGAGTAAAACACACATTGAAACCATTGTCAACAAATTGAGAAATACTAAGAAGATTGTAAGATAAGTTGCTTACCAAAAACACGTTGGAGATTTGGAGTGTATTCGGATTGCCAATCGTACCTTTTCCAATGATCTTGCCTTCATTGTTGTCTCCAAAGGTCACGGATCCGCCTTTTGTGACCTTATTTAATTTGGAGAACAAGCTCGGGTCACCCGTCATATGCCTCGAGCAACCACTGTCAAGGAACCACTTTATTGATGTGTCTTTCGAAGTGTGGTCTCCCTGCAATGTGAAAAGGTGATTTAGGTACCCTTTTAATTTTGGGTCCTTTCGAGTTAGTTAATCACCTTTTGGTAAAGGTACCTTTCGGTACCCATACTTGGGTGATCCTTCTCGGTCTATCAAATGGCAAGAATGTAGATGAAGGTGCGATATAATAGACATGTGGTGCATGCACTTTGGGTCTTTGCCCAAGGACTCCTCTATACTCGTTGAATGAAGGACGCTTTTGATATGTCCTTGTGTGTGTGTGCGTAGTGCGTGGATGATATGTATTTCGTGTATGCATTGTTCTTCTCTTTTCATATCTATATGGTACAACGTTATATTTCACACGATATGATGGATTGGGGCGTGAGGAAGGGGGCACTTTTTGCGTCATCTTAGACGCCACTTGAGGCTTAGGAGTGTCCACTTTCTTAGACACAACAAACTTGGTTGGTTTGGTTGATACTTCGTTAGTATCAACGTATCCCAATCCAGTTTTGTCACTGTCATGCTTTTGTGATAATATGATGCGATGCAGCATGTTTGACCGTGTATCAAATTGTTTCATTATTTTCTCTAAATCGGTATTCCTTGATTTCAAGTTTGAAATCTCGGATTTCATTTCATTATTTTGAGAGGTTAATGATGAGATCTCTGTTTTCAATGCAGTGATGACACATGAAGACTCTTTCTTTGAATCGCTTAATTGAGCGACAAGATTCTCGTTAGAAGATTCTAACAGTTTCTTGTCTTCAATTAAACGTTTCTTTTCTTTAGCAAGAGTCTTAGTGAATTTATGCAGTTCTAGATACTGACTAAAAAGATCATCATAAGAAGGTTCAGAGTCAGAGTCAGAATCAGATGATACCTCGTTAGATGCTTTCGAGGCAAAGCATACTTGAGCGGTCTCCTCTTCGGTCTCAGTTTCAGAGTCTGATGAATCACTCCATGTGGAGGCTTTTAGTGCACGTTTCCTTTGTTTAGGATCTGAGACGAGTCTATTTTTGTTCCGCTCCTTGTCACGGTACTTATTAGTTTGCTTTTCTTTGTTTGGGCAGTCATATGATAAGTGTCCGAGTTTGCCGCATTCATAACATTTAATGTCCTTGTCATTTGACTTGTTTTTATTTCTCTTAGATGTAGTGCCCTTGTTTTTATTTCTAAATGCCTTTCTCATGAATCTTCTTAGTCCTTTAGCCAATAGGATTAAATCATCATTATCCGATTCGGAATCACTATCATCTACGTGATCGGAGGGAGGGGAGACGTGTTCATTTAATTTAAAAGCAATGGTTTTACCTTGTTTAGATGATTCCGATTTCCGAATAGTAAGTTTGTTTTCATAAACTTTGAGTGAGCCAATTAGTTCTTCCATCTTTATTGATTTGGTTTCCTTGCTTTCTTCTATAGCAGTCACTTTAGGGTCCCATTCAGAAGGAAAGCTTCGTAGGACTTTCTGTACCTTTTCCTGCGTAGTAAAAGCCTTACCAAGAGACTCAAGAGAGTTATAGATGTTAGTTAAACGAAGATCCATATCTACAATCGACTCGTTAGGCAACAATTTAAAAGACTCAAGAGTAGACATGAGCATATTAATTTTTGACTCTTTTACTTGACTCGTGCCTTCGTGTTTCATTTCTAGAATTCTCCACATTTCTTGTGCACTGGAACAATTTGACACATAACTGGACTCACTCTTACTTAATCCGTTTAAAAGCAACTGCATAGCCCTAGCATTCATACTAAGTTTCTTTTTATCATCACTCGTATATTCTTGTCTAGTTTTAATAACCTCTAGAGTGACTCCGTCTACGGTGGATACATTAGATGGGACATAAGGACCATCTTCAATGATTGACCAAAGATCTATATCTATAGCCATAAGAAAAAGTTTCATCCTAAGTTTCCATTGAATAAAGGACTCACCGTCAAAAAGTGGAGGCCTTTGGCTCGACATACCTTCTTGTTCGGTTTTGAGATTTATGGATGCCATCTCACTGAATCGTTGGATTCCTTGTAGTGAGTATTCCTGCGCTCTGATACCACTTGTAGGATCTGCAAGGCACCACTAGAAGGGGGGGTTGAATAGATGGTGTGGAAAATATGGTTTTTAAAATTTCTTGAAACCTAACCAATTCAAGTTCTGAAAACAGATTCTGTTTTCAGGACCTGTTTTAAAATGTTTTTAAAACTAGGTTAGAGGTCTCCAAAAATTATGAAATTTTGAGAGAACTTAGCCTCAGATGTTATGAGGGTCCCCTAAAAATTTCAAATTAAAATTCAACCTTTAACCCCTTCAAAAACCGTTGGTACTCAGATTGTGCAAATCTGCCAGAAACGGTAGATGGTTTTAAAAAATTATTTCCTATTTGTGTGAACGTCCAAATGATCTGAAAATTTGACCAATTACTCTTTATATACTATATTTAAATGGGTTGAAACAGCTTTAGAAAATTCTTTTGGAAAGTAGGTCAAATACAATCAAAGTCTCAACCTTTGCAAGTCTGAAAATCAGACTGCACTAGTCTCAGAACTTTTGATGTTTGACTGACTTATACTTATCCAAAAGGGTTGAAACTTGTGCCAAATTAACCCTAGAACGTGTAAGTATGTTTCTAGAAATTTTTATAATTTTTGGAAATTGTTTACTATTTTTACGAACGTGACCAAGAAGTATAAGCAGTGCAGTAACTGAAACGTAAATGCAGAAAGTGAATGGCACCAAGAATTTTATACTGGTTCGGTTATAAACAACCTACTCCAGTCTTCAAGGAACACCTTTCTTGGTTCACACTAATCACACACACGCAGTACACCTTACCGCAGGGTTGATAGAGTTACACCTAACTCCAACCCTTTACAAACCTTGTATGTCGAGTACAATTCACACGAACACCACCACCTCGCTAGAATGAAGATTGATCACACCTTGATCAATCTTTTACAAAGATATATGAATGGTGGTTTATCTCAAGCCTATTCAAGATTGAAAGAATATGAATACAATAGGCTTTACAAGAAAAGAGAAAGAAAGAAGATGTAGGAGAAGAAGAGCTTGGCTATTTGATCTCTTTAGAATGCAATTCTTGTTCTTGTTTTTGTTTGCTCTCCTCTTCTCTTTTTAATTTGTGGCAGCCGTCCCCCTTGAGCCTTCCTCCCCTCTTGAAAATTTCCTTTTAAGTGCTTGAGAGAGTGTAAGACATCATGGTGACAATGCTTTGCTTACTTGGCATCATTCTATTGGATCATCATTTAGTCTTCGCTTACTTGGCACCTCTTTATTGGCTCAATGTTGTCATCAAGATGACATGGAAATAATCTGAAATTAACACTTTAAACATGTGCCAATATCAATCATAAAATCATACCATAAGTCAAATATTTCATCATAAATTGTAAGACCAAAAATTCTTCCCCTTTCATGCCTAAAAATCGGCCAAGACCCTCCTTGCCATGCTGAATTTTTCAGCATGTGCAACCTTCCATTTCCTTCAAAATAATACCCATTATTCTTTGATTTTTCACCATAAAAATGAATCAACAATACATGGTAAGTCTTGCTATCAATTGAGAAATGAATTTGGACATACTATAGCCATCACATTCGGTCACCATAACTTCACACATGCTGAAAAATTTCAGCATGTGTGATATGTAGAATATCACACTTAATTACCTTACATAATATTCAAATCATTTCCATAACATCTTCAATTAATCCTCACAATTCAAGACACACAATATATGTATTTTAATCTTAAAATTTCGGCCATGATAATGTTAGTGTGCTGAAATTTTCAGCATGTGACATAAGAGAGATATATGTTGAATACTTACCTTTTGTAGCTTCTCTCTTTGATTCATCAATATTGTATGATTGATCCTTGACCAATCAATATGCCAACAAGGCTCCACATGTGCTCCATCTCAGCTGTATGTAACGTTGGAAGATGTATATACATGTGCTGAAATTTATTTTTGTTAACTTTGTAAAATAGTGCACATTTAATAATACACACATGTAATATTCCAATCAGCCCTTAATTTAATTTTCTAGAACACTTTAAGAAGTATATCATATGTAAAAAGTGTCTAGATACGTGTCACATGATGTACAAGAAAAATGTTCCATGTTATGTGCGTAGAAAACCGAATTTTCGATATTTATCGATTACCCGATTTTTCTCTAATTTAAATTCCAACTTTTGCACATGATATATATATTATGTTATACATAATATATATAATATATACTTTAAATCTCAGCACTTGGCTGGTTTAAAGTGGTACCATTAACATGTGACAAAATTAAAATTGGAATTATCACATTTTGGCCTAAATGTGGAGTAATTTGTGTGTGCCAACATGGAAAGTATTTTTGGCTGAATAAATCATGTATATCACGAAATTATCATCAATGTTTGATGTATATGGGCTGACCATTTATTTATGGCAAGTACGTGACACGTTGGCGAAGTTTCGGTATTCGCCCGATACGACAAATTTCGGTTTAGAACCTTTTATCGTGTTGTATTTACTTTGTCATCACCATATCTTATATCATATGATATAAGACCTGAATATACTCATAATTATGAGTTAAGTATAGTGGTGTGACGTTAACATACGTACGTAGAATATATAACGTGTCGGTAAAATAGTGCACATTTAATAATACACACATGTAATATTCCAATCAGCCCTTAATTTAGTTTTCTAGAAAACTTTAAGAAGTATATCATATGTAAAAAGTGTCTAGATACGTGTCACATGATGTACAAGAAAAACGTTCCATGTTATGTGCGTAGAAAACTGAATTTTCGATATTTATCGATTACCCAATTTTTCTCTAATTTAAATTCCAACTTTTGCACATGATATATATATTATTTTATACATAATATATATAATATATAATTTAAATCTCAGCACTTGGCTTGTAGCGCCCTGTACTCGGCTACCCTCGTACGGTGCGCCCGCCGTACTTTCCCTTCCGGAAAAATACAAAGCGTCGATACTTAACTCATAAAATCCATGAACAAACATGAATTACAAAGTCGCGATCTTAACAGGTTGATAAAATACGGCAGAATTTGAACCTTAATCCGAAAGCGTCAAATCGCTAATACATAGCAAAATTATACAAACTGATCCGATAGTAACTAGTCCATGAAATTAGACCAACATAATCCGAAGGAGGAACAGAAATGGCTATGTCCCATACATCCCAAAGGTTCATCAAAAATTTCCTTCTTCATTTCCTTATCAGCGGCGTCAATAGCCTATGGGTATGGCACTCGGGGCTCATCCTCAATCCACTCGACTTCCTTTTCTGGCTCTGGGGAAAAATAAATGGGTGAGCGACAACTCGCCAGCAAGTATACAATAACTCCATGCAATAGAGAGAAAAGGGCATACAAGAATCAAACCCCAAATCCTTAAGTTAAATCATACCTGACAACACCTTTTCAGAACATCATACTTAAAGTCATCTCAACACTGAGTCAAAGTCTGAATGTCATCACTTAATTTAGATGCTACGTACTATAGTTAACTTCATATTTTCATGAATGAACATCATGCATACTGTGTATGAAAATATGAATGCAATGAGATTTCAATGAAAAACATGCTCATAAAATACTTGTTCTTTCTTTCTTTCTTTCAAATCGTAACCATCATAAAACGAGAAAGAGTGTCAGCCTATTATACCGGGCATGACTCGGTTCTTATAATATGTTCACGTTCAGGTCTATTATACCGGACCTGGTACGGTTCTTATGGTTCGTCAGACCTATTATACCGGGTCTGGATCGGTTCTTATAATCATGATCATCTTCAGACCTATTATACCGGGTCTGGATCGGTTCTTATATTCTTCAGATCAATTAACCCCGGATCTGTAGCGGGTTAAGCTGGCCAGAAGGAACGGAAATTCTTTCAAACTTTATATAAAACTTCATCAAAATCAGGGGCGTGAAACATATGAGCATGCCAATGCAAATGCATGAGATGCAACATGATATAAGACACTTGTGATATCACACACAACTTTCTGCATGAGCTGGAAAAAAATTCAACAATATGTCCTGTGTGGTCCGGCCTTAAAATCAATCTTTTGAGCCTATTTTCCAGAAATTAAAACATGGACATGCACCATATGATCTTGACTATATTCTGTACAAATTTCATGAACTCTTGACAAGTGTAAGTGCCTCTATAAAAATTAACTCCCAACATGGGTGCAACAGAAATTCTGCAGCACCCTTGACTCTATTCCTTACCTTGTCTCTTTCCATAGACTCACTATGGGCTCACTTAGTACCTGGAAATCTTCCCTGTTTCCTCTACGAATAATATTCAGATACCCATTCACCAAAACAAGTCAAAATAAGTATAATACAATTCATATAAACACATAGGGTCAATCTGTCCTGTTTTTCCAGAATATTACACCAACTTCCCCTCAATAGTTTACCATCAAGATCAATAGAGAAAATCAATTTCTTTACATGGAAACTTAGCTCTATGTCTTAAGTGCTTCCAGTAAAAATTTCAGGTCAATCCAAGATGTTTAAGATACTTAAATAATTTTTCTTCCTAAAGTGGTACGTCCAGAAACTGTTTTGACCCACTGGTACTAAAATTTTATTTCTGACCAATCCACAAATGATTTTCCAGAAATTCCAAAGCCACAATAAACTAGACATAATAAGCTATGACCACACCAAAAATAAGCTCAATCCAACGGTTACAAGGTCCTTAACTATGTCCGTCAATTAGGCATACAATCTGTCCAGAATTCTGTTTTTCAGTCAACATGCATAGAAACATCTTTTCTTCCCTAATTTTTGTCCTTTAGCCTATAGTCTAAATTAATGACCATTCAATAGACCTAATAAGACTTTCCTATACAATTTCAAGTCTCCTCTTTAACATGCAAAGGTCATTCACATGAGCTATTCATTCTCCCACAAAACAGTCCCCTACTTTAACAATTTCAAAACATAAAGAGTAGCAACTTTGACATATTTTCACTAAAATCATAACCTAGTCTTCTAGACATTCATGCATGCACATTTCCACATATATTACAAGGAATTAAAGTATACTTGCCTCTTCAACTAAAGCTTTTGCCTTTGTTTGGTTAGGAAGTGAGATGTGGTGAGATCCTTCACCCTTTTCACCAAATAGTCTTGAGATGGAGGTTCAAGCACCTCAATGTATCTCCTCCTAAGAAAGTTGGTAGCCTTCCCCTATCTCCACCTAGATGTCTCTTGAGGTCTTGGAGTGAACTTGAAGTCCTAGCCTTCTAGATGGTAGGACCGAAATCTCTTGATGAGGAAAGATGGAGATTTTTGCTAAGTGTTCTTGGTCTTGCAATATGAGAGAGATGCTTCTAGAATGAGTTGAGTTGAGCTATGTTTGGGAGGCTTAGGGGGGACGGTTTCTTTGGAGGGAATTGGGGAGATTAGGGCTTCTTGTAACTTAACCAAGGTTAATCTAGCTTAACCTTGATTACTTTGCTCAACCATAGTTACTTTTTGCTTTAACCAAGGTTACTTTAGTTTACCATGGTTACATCAACCTTGGTTAGAGAATAGTAATCATGTAAACATTTAAAATTTCTCCATGCCTAGACAAGAAGGTGTCGGCCTTGGTTGGGGTCTTTATGACCTCAACCACACTACTTTTTCCTTAATTGAGGTGTCTTAATTAGTTCCTTAAGTGCATGTATCATTTTTTTTTTATTTCTATTTATTCTTTGTCTAGTCATTACTTATCTTATTATCTTAACAAATAAAATTGGTTAGAAATTCCTAGAGTCTCCATGTATAGGCCGAATTTAGGCTTCTTGGCCAATTGGTATTTCTTGTACTTTAGTTCATGTAATATATTGTTTCACCTATTTTATTGTATTCTCAAATTAGCATATGTATGCATACATATCACACATACACGTGCACACATATATGTTAATATGTATGGTCCATGTAACCCTATCTCTCAAGTGCTATTTTCTTAAAGTTTCCCTTATTTAATTTGGGCTTGGTATCACCTTAATAAGAATTAAGTAAAGAGACTTAAAAGAGCTTAAGTAACATGCGCTAAAAGAAATTTCCGTTTTCATTCCGTCTCATATCCATAGTTTTTCACTTACATGATCATGTGGGTACAACATCCTTCCCCCCTTCAATGAAGTTTCGTCCCCGAAACTTATGAATTGTCGAAGAGATGTGGGTACTTTTGCTTCATGCCCTCCTCTAACTCCCAAGTGGCCTCGTCAACTGTACGGTTCTTCCATTGCACCTTGACCATAGGAATAGACTTATTTCTCAATGCCTTCACCTCTCTACCAATTATCCTTTCGGGTTCCTCAACATATGATATGTCAGCTTCAACCCTCAAGGGTGGATCATCCATAATATGGCTCGAATCGTGCACATACTTACGCAATTGAGATATATGGAACACGTCGTGTAATTGAGATAACGACGGTGGTAGTGCAAGTCTGTAGGCGACCTCTCCAATTCTTTCCAAGATCTCAAATGGTCCAACAAATCTAGGACTGAGCTTTCCTTTCATTCCGAACCGCTTTACTCCTTTCGTGGGCGATACCTTCAAGAATACCTTATCCCCTACTTGAAACTCAAGTGGTCGACGCCTCACGTCGGCCCACGCCTTGCTTCGGTCCTGCGCTGCCTTCAATCTCTGTCTTACGATCATAACCCTCTCTTTGGTTTGCTCCACCAAGTCAGGTCCTGTGAAAATCTTATCTCCAATCTCGTCCCAATACAATGGTGATCGACACTTTCTTCCATAAAGGGCTTCATAAGGAGCCATCCCAATTGATCTGTGGTAGCTGTTGTTGTATGAAAATTCTACCAACTTCAAACTCTTGTCCCAGCTACCAGCAAAGTCCAACACACAGGCACGCAACATGTCTTCCAATGTTTGTATTGTTCTTTCTGATTGACCGTCGGTCTGGGGATGGAAAGCCGAACACATGCGAACTTCCGTACCCATCGCTTTCTGGAATGCCGCCCAAAATCTAGAGGTGAAGCGAGGGTCTCGGTCGCAAACTATGCTCATAGGAACCCCATGCAAACATACAATCTGATCCACATACATCGAAGCCAGTTTTTCCATGGGTGCTCTAATCGACATTGGCAGGAAATGTGCACTCTTTGTCAGGCGGTCCACAACAACCCAAATAGTATCATACCCACTTCTTGTCTTAGGTAAATCTGTCACAAAATCCATAGCGATGTGATCCCACTTCCATTCAGGTACTTCAAGTGGTTGCAATAATCCAGCTGGCCTTTGATGTTCTGCTTTGATTTTCTGACAGACAAGACACTTCTCAACAAACTCGGCTATCTGCTTCTTCATTCCTGGCCACCAGAACTTTTGTTTCAAGTCATGATACATCTTATTTGCTCCTGGGTGGATAGACAAGCGAGAATTATGGGCTTCCTGAAGTACTTCACTCCTTATCACGTCGTCCTTAGGCACACACAATCGGCTTCTAAACCACAAGCTGCCGTCAGTACGGATTTCGAAATCGTCAGATGATTCCTCCTTCACTTTGCTCTTAACTTTCATTAACGCATCATCCTTAACTTGAGTCTCCTTGATTCTGTCGATCAAAGAAGGAACCATTACTAACTTTGCAAGCACCTTGGAAATAGAATCTACTTCCTCTAGACCGAATTCTTCCATATCACGCTGTAGAGGTGGTTGACGGGGATGACTCGTCTTACGACTCAAAGCATCAGCAACCTTATTCGCTTTGCCTGGGTGATACTGAATGGAGATGTCATAATCCTTAATCAACTCAAGCCATCGTCGTTGGCGCATATTAAGCTCCTTTTGAGTGAAGAGATATTTCAGGCTTTTATGATCCGTGAAAATTTCACACCTCTCACCATACAGATAGTGTCGCCAAATTTTTAGGGCAAACACGACTGCTGCAAGCTCAAGGTCATGCACTGGATAATTCCGCTTAAACGGCTTAAGCTGGCGAGATGCATAAGCAATCACTCGTCCATTCTGCATAAGAACACAACCCAATCCATTCTTGGAAGCATCACTGTAGATCACGAATGGTTCTCCTGAGTTGGGTTGAGCCAAAACGGGTGCGGATGTCAACCTTGATTTTAGCTCAGAAAAGCTACTTTCACAATCCTCACTCCATAAAAATTTCGTCTTCTTCTGAGTCAGTCTAGTGAGTGGCATAGCAATCCTTGAAAATCCTTCCACAAACTTGCGGTAATAACCGGCAAGTCCGAGAAAACTCCGTACTTCCGTGACATTGGTCGGCCTTGGCCACTCAGTAATTGCTTCAATCTTTCTGGGATCAACCGAAATCCCATTTTCAGTGATAACATGGCCCAGAAATGACACACTATGCATCCAAAACTCGCATTTACTGAATTTTGCATAGAGCTGATGTTTTCTGAGAATGCCGAGTATTTCCCTCAGGTGAACTGTATGAGTCTCCTCATCGGGTGAATAAATCAGGATATCGTCAATAAAAACTACCACATACTTGTCCAATTGGTCCCGAAACACCCGATTCATGAGATCCATGAACGCTGCGGGGGCGTTGGTCAATCCGAAAGGCATTACGAGAAATTCGTAATGTCCATATCTTGTCCTGAATGCCGTCTTAGGAATATCCTCAGTTCTTATCTTCAATTGAAAATATCCCGATCTCAGGTCCACTTTGCTAAACACCCGAGCTCCCTGCATTAGAATACTTTAGAGATCATTCAGAATTATTATATTGAGATAAGGCTTAGTAATTACTGACCCGAAGCTGGTCAAACAGATCGTCGATCCGTGGTAACGGATACTTATTCTTTACGGTGATCTTGTTGAGTTCCCGATAATCAATGCACAGTCGCATACCTCCATCCTTTTTCTTTACAAATAAAACCGGGGCACTCCACGGTGACACACTTGGACGGATCAGTTTCTTTTCCAATAACTCGTGTAATTGTTCTTTTAGTTCTTTCAGCTCAGCGGGTGCCATGCGGTAAGGAGCTTTAGAAATGGGTTCAGCTCCGGGGATGAGATTTATTTCGAAGGAAATTTCTCGATCAGGAGGAAGTCCTGGTAGTTCTTCTGGAAAGACATCCAGAAACTCTTGAACTACTGGAACTTGTAGAATGTCTACCGCTGTCTGCTCGGTACTAAGAGTATAAACGAGATATCCTTGACCTCCTTTTTGCAACGCTTGGCGAGCCCGAGCTATATTCACAAAAACATTCTCTGACTTCTTCAACTTGGTACCCCCTTGAAAAGATACTTCCTCTTGCTCCGGAACTCTGAAAGTGACTCTCTTCTGATTGCAGTCAATATGGGCATGGTTCTTAGACAACCAGTCCATACCAAGAATAATGTCAAAGTCACTCATCGTAATTGGAATCAGGTCAGCCGCGAATCGATGATCATCGAGCTCGATTGCGCAATTCTTATACAGAAAGTGAGACGTAAGCACTTGATCACCAGCGGCTTGGATCCGATAAGGTGGTTTAAGCCGGATGGGATCACGGTCTATTTCCTTAGCAAATTTCTTAGATATAAAGGAGTGGCTGGCGCCACTATCAAACAAGGCATTTGCGGGTATACAACATACAAGAATGGCGCCTGAATCATACAAAGCTTTAACTACAGAGCAATATAATATTTATCAAATTGACATTGCATAAATTTTAAATCATACCCGCCACGACGTCTCCAGCTTCCTCAACTGCAACATCAGTCATCAGGTGCACACGCGCATTCGAGCGCTGACGTTGGTTCCTTTGTTGCTGGCCACCACGCTCACGACAATCTCTCATAATATGTCCAGTCTTGCCACATCCAGCACAAGCAGCTCCCTTATCAGGGCAATCCCTGATTATGTGACCAGTCTTGCCGCAACCAAAGCACTTACCAGCTTGTACATAACACTCGCCCAAATGATTCTTCTTACAATGGGGGCACGGGGGAATGGCCTGCTGCTGCTGTCCTTGATTCTCTTGATTACCTCTTTGATTACCCTGATTCTGCCCCCGGCGTTGTCCACGATTCTGATTCTGTTGTCTACCTTGCTTCCCATGAAAATTTTGCTTAGTCATTTTCCTTGTTCTCTTTTCACCAGAATTGTCCCTTCCTCTTTTCTGACCCACTGTCGCATCGCGGCGAATGATATCCTTTTCTATCCGATAGCATGCATCAACAAGCGCCTCGAAATCCGCAGAGATAGCATTCACCAACCAAGTACGAATTCTGGGATTCAAGCCACTCTCAAACTTTACCATCTTAGATTCCTCATCATTCATCACAGCCGGAGAAAATCTACCCAAGGCCAGAAACTTGCTCACATACTCAGACACCGTCATACCAGGCTCTTGCTTCAACATTTCAAAATCATGTCTCTTTTGCATCTTAACGGAAGGGGGAAAATAGAACTTATTGAACTCCTGGATGAATCTTTCCCATGGAATCGGTCGGGGCAAGGGTTGAAGTTTAGCCTTCCACCACTGGTTTGCCTCACCAAGGAGGAAGGGTCTCACAGCTTGGGTTTTCATATGGTCGGGGGCTCCATTCAATTCAAAGCAGTTCTCCACCTCATCTAACCACTTTTCAGCCATATCTGGGTCAGACTTGCCTTCAAAAGGTGGTACATTCGCTCGCTTAAGCTTCTCAAAGTAATACTGTGCATCTCTTATTGGTTCATAAGGGGGAGGAGGGGCAACTTGTTGAATCATTCCTTGACCAATTTGTGTTACAGTCTGACAGAATGCTTGGAAATCTGGAATAATAAGTGGTACTTGTGGAAGGGGATTTCCTTGAACTGGTGGAGGATTCTCATTTTGCGGTGGAGGAGGAGGCGGAGGAACTGGATCTTGAGGTTGTGGAGGGTTTGGTTCAGGTGCATGGGTAGCATCTCTGCGAGGCCTACCACGACCGCGAGTCCGAACCATCTGTATACGGAGCAGAAAGATATATATTTATATAAATTGAAATAACTGACTGAATTTAGACATGCTTGGAAAAGAATTTTCAAAGCAGGAAAAGAGATAAGGTATATATGGCATGTCAAGCTGGCGGTCAACTAGGGCCCTATTTCCAGTCTAAGTTGTCTAAGTTAAGGTTACCTCTCTTCTAAGGTCATGACTTAAGTCTAAGATCAATTCTTAGATTTCTAAGATCGTAACTTAGCTTCTATGTTCTGCCCGAATCTAGAGCCTGGGCTCTGATACCACCTGTAGCGCCCCGTACTCGGCTACCCTCGTACGGTGCGCCCGCCGTACTTTCCCTTCCGGAAAAATACAAAGCGTCGATACTTAACTCATAAAATCCATGAACAAACATGAATTACAAAGTCGCGATCTTAACAGGTTGATAAAATACGGCAGAATTTGAACCTTAATCTGAAAGCGTCAAATCGCTAATACATAGCAAAATTATACAAACTGATCCGATAGTAACTAGTCCATGAAATTAGACCAACATAATCCGAAGGAGGAACAGAAATGGCTATGTCCCATACATCCCAAAGGTTCATCAAAAATTTCCTTCTTCATTTCCTTATCAGCGGCGTCAATAGCCTATGGGTATGGCACTCGGGGCTCATCCTCAATCCACTCGACTTCCTTTTCTGGCTCTGGGGAAAAATAAATGGGTGAGCGACAACTCGCCAGCAAGTATACAATAACTCCATGCAATAGAGAGAAAAGGGCATACAAGAATCAAACCCCAAATCCTTAAGTTAAATCATACCTGACAACACCTTTTCAGAACATCATACTTAAAGTCATCTCAACACTGAGTCAAAGTCTGAATGTCATCACTTAATTTAGATGCTACGTACTATAGTTAACTTCATATTTTCATGAATGAACATCATGCATACTGTGTATGAAAATATGAATGCAATGAGATTTCAATGAAAAACATGCTCATAAAATACTTGTTCTTTCTTTCTTTCTTTCAAATCGTAACCATCATAAAACGAGAAAGAGTGTCAGCCTATTATACCGGGCATGACTCGGTTCTTATAATATGTTCACGTTCAGGTCTATTATACCGGACCTGGTACGGTTCTTATGGTTCGTCAGACCTATTATACCGGGTCTGGATCGGTTCTTATAATCATGATCATCTTCAGACCTATTATACCGGGTCTGGATCGGTTCTTATATTCTTCAGATCAATTAACCCCGGATCTGTAGCGGGTTAAGCTGGCCAGAAGGAACGGAAATTCTTTCAAACTTTATATAAAACTTCATCAAAATCAGGGGCGTGAAACATATGAGCATGCCAATGCAAATGCATGAGATGCAACATGATATAAGACACTTGTGATATCACACACAACTTTCTGCATGAGCTGGAAAAAAATTCAGCAATATGTCCTGTGTGGTCCGGCCTTAAAATCAATCTTTTGAGCCTATTTTCCAGAAATTAAAACATGGACATGCACCATATGATCTTGACTATATTCTGTACAAATTTCATGAACTCTTGACAAGTGTAAGTGCCTCTATAAAAATTAACTCCCAACATGGGTGCAACAGAAATTCTGCAGCACCCTTGACTCTATTCCTTACCTTGTCTCTTTCCATAGACTCACTATGGGCTCACTTAGTACCTGGAAATCTTCCCTGTTTCCTCTACGAATAATATTCAGATACCCATTCACCAAAACAAGTCAAAATAAGTATAATACAATTCATATAAACACATAGGGTCAATCTGTCCTGTTTTTCCAGAATATTACACCAACTTCCCCTCAATAGTTTACCATCAAGATCAATAGAGAAAATCAATTTCTTTACATGGAAACTTAGCTCTATGTCTTAAGTGCTTCCAGTAAAAATTTCAGGTCAATCCAAGATGTTTAAGATACTTAAATAATTTTTCTTCCTAAAG
Organism: Eustoma russellianum; assembly: GCA_036186865.1. Lineage (NCBI taxonomy): Eukaryota > Viridiplantae > Streptophyta > Magnoliopsida > Gentianales > Gentianaceae > Eustoma > Eustoma russellianum. The sequence goes on from AP025049.1 coordinate 17,465,868, forward strand.
TGGTACGTCCAGAAACTGTTTTGACCCACTGGTACTAAAATTTTATTTCTGACCAATCCACAAATGATTTTCCAGAAATTCCAAAGCCACAATAAACTAGACATAATAAGCTATGACCACACCAAAAATAAGCTCAATCCAACGGTTACAAGGTCCTTAACTATGTCCGTCAATTAGGCATACAATCTGTCCAGAATTCTGTTTTTCAGTCAACATGCATAGAAACATCTTTTCTTCCCTAATTTTTGTTCTTTAGCCTATAGTCTAAATTAATGACCATTCAATAGACCTAATAAGACTTTCCTATACAATTTCAAGTCTCCTCTTTAACATGCAAAGGTCATTCACATGAGCTATTCATTCTCCCACAAAACAGTCCCCTACTTTAACAATTTCAAAACATAAAGAGTAGCAACTTTGACATATTTTCACTAAAATCATAACCTAGTCTTCTAGACATTCATGCATGCACATTTCCACATATATTACAAGGAATTAAAGTATACTTGCCTCTTCAACTAAAGCTTTTGCCTTTGTTTGGTTAGGAAGTGAGATGTGGTGAGATCCTTCACCCTTTTCACCAAATAGTCTTGAGATGGAGGTTCAAGCACCTCAATGTATCTCCTCCTAAGAAAGTTGGTAGCCTTCCCCTATCTCCACCTAGATGTCTCTTGAGGTCTTGGAGTGAACTTGAAGTCCTAGCCTTCTAGATGGTAGGACCGAAATCTCTTGATGAGGAAAGATGGAGATTTTTGCTAAGTGTTCTTGGTCTTGCAATATGAGAGAGATGCTTCTAGAATGAGTTGAGTTGAGCTATGTTTGGGAGGCTTAGGGGGGACGGTTTCTTTGGAGGGAATTGGGGAGATTAGGGCTTCTTGTAACTTAACCAAGGTTAATCTAGCTTAACCTTGATTACTTTGCTCAACCATAGTTACTTTTTGCTTTAACCAAGGTTACTTTAGTTTACCATGGTTACATCAACCTTGGTTAGAGAATAGTAATCATGTAAACATTTAAAATTTCTCCATGCCTAGACAAGAAGGTGTCGGCCTTGGTTGGGGTCTTTATGACCTCAACCACACTACTTTTTCCTTAATTGAGGTGTCTTAATTAGTTCCTTAAGTGCATGTATCATTTTTTTTTTATTTCTATTTATTCTTTGTCTAGTCATTACTTATCTTATTATCTTAACAAATAAAATTGGTTAGAAATTCCTAGAGTCTCCATGTATAGGCCGAATTTAGGCTTCTTGGCCAATTGGTATTTCTTGTACTTTAGTTCATGTAATATATTGTTTCACCTATTTTATTGTATTCTCAAATTAGCATATGTATGCATACATATCACACATACACGTGCACACATATATGTTAATATGTATGGTCCATGTAACCCTATCTCTCAAGTGCTATTTTCTTAAAGTTTCCCTTATTTAATTTGGGCTTGGTATCACCTTAATAAGAATTAAGTAAAGAGACTTAAAAGAGCTTAAGTAACATGCGCTAAAAGAAATTTCCGTTTTCATTCCGTCTCATATCCATAGTTTTTCACTTACATGATCATGTGGGTACAACATGGCTGGTTTAAAGTGGTACCATTAACATGTGACAAAATTAAAATTGGAATCTTCACATTTTGGCCTAAATGTGGAGTAATTTGTGTGTGCCAACATGGAAAGTATTTTAGGCTGAATAAATCATGTATATCACGAAATTATCATCAATTTTTGATGTATATGGGCTGGCCATTTATTTATGGCAAGTACGTGACACGTTGGCGATGTAGCGCCCCGCACCCGGGCCTCGTCCGGATACGGTGCACCCGCCGTACTTCACTAAGGAGAGTACAAAGCGTCATGCGTAACATGCGAAAATCCATAACATACGTCGTGGACTCCCATGCTAACATTCAACATGGTAGTAAAATTTAGGCAGAATTAAAACTTTTCAAATTAAACACGAAATAACTAAGTCCCCAAAGTAGAAGTCTCACAAAACATCATAGTCAAATTTCCAAAGAGTTCAAACATAGTCATAATACAACCATCTTGGCAGCACAAAAGTCCTTTAGCTTAGCCCTCTTCATATCTCCTCGCCTATGGATATGGTACCCTCGGCTCATCTTCGATCCATTTGATCTTGGCATTATCTGGGGGAAAAATAAAGTGTGAGTGATAAAAATCACCCAGCAAGAATACAATAAACGACCATGAAATACATAAAGAGTCATAACATGAATGTATTACCCCAAAAACCTCAATAATCGTAATTCATATCTGATCTTAAATCCTGAGCTTGCTTGACGAATAAACGACCATGAAATACATAAAGAGTCATAACATGAATGTATTCCCCCAAAAACCTCAAATAATCGTAATTCATACCTGATCTTAAATCCTGAGCTTGCTTGACGTTTGGCTTAAGCATGTTTTTAGGTAATGATATACCAATAGTAACTTATAAACATTAACTGTAACATGCAACATGTCCTCATGATCGTGAGTTATGCAATATGCAATGCATGATGTCATGTCATGCCACGTAAAAACATCATTTTGGTCCCATACGATAACGTGTCATAAAAACAGAGTGTCAGATCAATTAACCCCGGATCTGAGCGGGTCCAGAACAGATATCAGATCAATTAACCCCGGATCTGAGCGGGTCCAGAACAGATATCAGATCAATTGACCCCGGATCTGAGCGGGTCCAGAACATATCATGTCATCAGACCAATTAACCCCGGGTCTGGAGTCGGGTTAGTCGCATGCTTGGCCGGCAAAGGAATCATGAAGCTTTCTTTAAAAACATGGGACCGTAAAAACCTTTCATGCATAACTGAAAACACTTTTCACTTGAAAAGACTTGCTTGCATAAAATTCATAAAATCGGTTTCATGATCATGCAGTGATATGCAATGCAAGTCATGGCATGAATAACATATTATCATGCATGGTTCGGACTTAGGGAAACCCTAAATTCTTATGTCATACTCATAAGCGGACAAATTAATCCTATTTAATGTATTTCCTTGTTCAGCCTAAATTTCAGCTTTAGTATATCAACTTTGCGTCCGTGATTACCCTCCAAAACGTTAGTGTTATCCTAACTAACTCTCGTGACTTATTCATATGTGTCTTGGGGATTTGTCATAAAATTTTCAGATTAGATTGATAACCATAAGGGCTCATTTAATTACTTTTCTGAAACGGTTTAAGTGCTGAAACTGATCTGACCAACATTACTAAAAATTTAATTGCGGCGAATCCGTAATTCGTTTTCCAGAAATTCCAACTCGCCCAAGTCATAAACATGTGGAACTAGTATCCTACTGCAATTTAGCCCATTTGCATATCTCTAAGTCCTCTTTCTGAGGCCTGGAAAGTCGTTACTAATTCCAGGTTGGCTCCAGTAATTTCAGTTGAGCAGTTTTACCAAATAATTCATTAAAAATTAACCATAGCTCATTTTACCAAAATTCTAGCTGGAATCTCTACTACCCACATGGGGCTAGGTGTGTTCCAAAAATCAGATTTATTGAAGGTCCACAAGGTCCTCTTTTAATTCGTTGAAATCAATGGACAATTCTGCTCAGCGCCAGAATTTTCTACTGGAGCAGTTTTACCGCATAATTTCTTAAAACTAATCCTTAGCCTATTTTAATGAAATTCCAACTCATACATGTCATAGACATGTACGAATAGCATCCTACCGAAAACTAGCCCATTTTCATGTCCCTAAGATTCATTTTTGAGTCCATTAACTCGTTACTTAATTTCTGCTCTGTTCCAGTAATTCCCATTGAGCAGTATTACCAATTAAATCATTAAAATTAATCCACAACTTTTTTTACCATGATTCCAGCTGGAGTACTCACTGAACACTTGGTATTGTTATCGTGCCAAAAATCAGCTTTATTGAACCACTACAAGGTCCTTTTTCGAGTCAATCAAAAAGAGATGCAGTTCTGCTCAGTTCCAGACTTTTCAGTCTGAGCAGCTTTACCAAATATTTTATTAAAAATATTCCACAACTTCTTTTACCAAAATTCCAACTTTCACATATTCTATACACACAAGGCTATCCCCACACCGAAAATCAGCTTTATTGAATATCTACAAGATCTCTTTTCAAGCCACTCAAAACGCTACTCTATTCTGTCATGTTCCAGAATTTTCAGTCTGAGCAGTCTCACCAATTATTTTATTAAAAGTTAACCATAACTTATTTTACCAAAATTCCAACTCTCCGCTCTGCTATACACATGGGGCTAGCTCTGTGCCAAAATCCAGATTTATTGAAGGTCTAAAAGGTCTGGTTTTAATCCGTTGAAAATAGTGCTCCATTCTGCCTAGCTCCAGAATTTCTAACTGGAGCAGTTCTACTAAATATTTTATTAAAAATAATCTGTAACTTGTTTTAACAAAATTCCAACTCTCACTTGTGCTACACTCATAAGGCTAACATGGTACCAAAAATTAGCTTCATTGAAGGTCTGTAAGGTCAGTTCTTAGGCCGTTGAAGATGCCATCCCATTCTGTCCAGTTCCAGTGGTTTGCCATTTGTTCTTCTATTCAAGTCAAGGGTTCATCATTCATCTTGTCCTTATGAAATATATGATTGATTACCACTTACCCTCCATTGTAACATAAATGCCCAGGTTGCATGCTTACAATAAAGTCATCATTTCATCATACTAAACAGTTTGTAGATAGTAATAAGGCAAGTGTCATTTATGCACCAAAATAAGTGTTCATCTTTGAGACAATACTCACCTCCTTTTCTTTTCTTTAGGCCGAAACTTAGGGGATGCTTCCATCACATTTTTCAGCACATAATCAAGCATGAAATCATGTTCAAGATTCATCTTAAGCTTACCTTAGCAACCATTTCGTAAAGCTCTTATCCTTCACATGCATACTTTTCCATGGATCTTCTAAGTTTCAACAAGAGTCATTCTTGCCTAGACTCACTTAGTGGTATCATAAATCATCTTAAAAACAGCCTTGAATCTTAATGCATGAAATAAAAGATTCCATCTTTGAGAGAATAAGCCACATGCAATGCATTGTTCTTAAGAAATCTATGAGATATAATCTCAAACTTATGATATTCAACTAAAGATTAAATCTTAAGAACTTCTAGTCATTCAAATCACTAACTCTTTAAATAAATCATGAGATATCATTGTACACTTGCCTCTTCATGCTAAATTTCTTGTCTTTGCTTGGTTATGGAGTGAATTGAGTTGAAATCCACTTCCTTCTTCACTCTTGGTTGCACGGTTTTGATGGAGAGGAAAGAAGAGGGTTAGTCTTCATTCAATAGTGAAAATAGGATGTATTTGAGGCTAGAACATCTTACCAAAATGAAGCTTGAATGGAGCTTGAAATGGATTCAAACCACCAAGATGTTAGCTTCTCCTAGTAGCTTGCCAAATCTTCATCTAGTGACCATTTTGGAGGTCACGTTTTTGGTCATGAAAAGGGAGTATCAATGTGAGTTTCATTCTTTGAAATATAGAACTCACTTAGAAGATTCAACATACACTTACCTAGATGAGTTCTTGGAGCTTGAAGATGAAGACTTCTTTGAGTCTCTTAAGCCTTAATAAAAACGTATGGAAGCTAATGATGGAATGGAATAGCTTAAGTATTCAAGGAACTTTTACTTATCTTGCTTGAGAGATTCTTGAAGGAGTTCCATATTTGGATGAGGTTCTAATCCAAGAGGAAGAAGATGAAGACTTCTTCTTGTAGGGGAAGAGGGGAGGGGCGGCAATCTCATGGACAAGGGGAGAAACACAAGACATGAAAGAAAGGAGAGAATCTTGGGGTCTTGTGTTTTGACCACATTTTGTTCCCCATGCTTAAATTCTCCATTATTTAATCCTTGAATTCCCTTATTTCTTTTATTCTTAATCTAAGAATAGATGGAGCCTTGGATTTTAGAGAGGGTTCTAGAACCCTCTCTTGGTGGCCGAAATATGGGGGGGGGTTGGGAGAGTATTTTGGCCATTTCATTTGTGTCATGTGTGACACACTTATATAATAATATTAAATTTCCTATAATATTTACCTTAAAGTAATTCCATTGGATAATAATAAAATATCATAAATGGAATTTAAATAATTATACCCGGATGACTAATTCTTAGTGACTCATCACATTCGAGTCGGCGGTATCTGTCACTTAATCATAGTTTCAAGTACATGGTTGCCGGGGTACAACATCCTCCCCCCTTATCATAAGTTTCGTCCTCGAAACTTCAGAACTAGTCAAAAAGATGGGGCGTCTACTCCTCACGTTGTCTTCTGTTTCCCATGTGGCTTCTTCTTTAGGTAAATAAGATCGCATAAAGCGTCTATTTAGTTCTCTCAGAACTGCTTTGTTGCATTCATCTTAGAGGTCTCATCAAATGGCAAACATTTGTTGTGTTTATACTATTTTCAGGTGCCACCATTAATGAACTAAACTAGTTCATTAAGTGAAGTACTTAGTTAATTAAACTAAGTAGTTCATTAAAGGAAGCTACATTTGGACAAGACACAAAGGAAACAAGACTAAGAAAGGAAAGTCTCCTCCTCCTCCTTTCACCACATATATACACGCTTATATATATAAATATATATACTTTCAGATTTTTTGGAAAAGCACATACACATGTATCGTACTACCAACACGTTATATATTTTACGTACGTACGTTAACGTCACACCACCGTACTTAACTCATATTAATGAGTATATTCATGTCTTATATCATATGATATAAGTCATGGTGATGACAAATTAAATACGACACGTTAAAAGGTTCTAAACCGAAAATTGTCGTATCGGGCGAATACCAAAACTTCGCCAACGTGTCACCTACTTGCCATAAATAGATGGCTAGCCCCTACATCTGAAAAATATCAATAATTTTCGTGGTCTACATGTTATATGTAGCCATAAAATCATTCCATGTTGGCAGACACAAATCACCCCACATTAAGGCCAAATTGTGGAGATTCCAATTTCAATTTTGTCACATGGTTTAGGCGCCAATTTAAGACCAGCCAAGTGCTGAATATTAAAGTTTATATTATGTATATTATGTGTAACATAATATATATATATATATATATATATATATATATATATATATATATATAACATGTGCAAAAAGTTAGAATTTAATTAGAGAAAAATCGGGTAATCGATAAACATCGAAAATTCGTTTTCTGCATACACAACACATGGAACGTTTTTGGCACATCATACGACATGTATCTAGACACTTTTTACATATGTCATACATCTTAAAGTGTTCTAGAAAATTAAATTAAGGGCTGATTGGAATATACCATGTGTGTATTATTAAATGTGCACTATTTTACAAAGTTTGCAAAAATAAAATTCAGCACATGCATATACAATCATACACGCCTATTCCAGCTGACATGGAGCATATGTGGAGCCTTGTTGGCATATTGATTGGTCAAGAATCAATCATACAATGTTGGTGATTTAAAGAAAGAAGCTACAAAAGGTAATGTTTCAAATTTTATCTCATTTGAAACACATGCTGAAAATTTCAGCATGTGTATTAAGAGCTTGCCGATTTTCATCCTTCATGACGGTATATTTTGTGTCTTGAAACATGGAATTAAATGGAAGACAAATTGGAAGCAATTTGAATAACTTATGGTATTAAAATTGTGATATATTTGAATATCACACATGCTGAAAATTTCAGCATGTGTATGAATGTATCTTGGCCGAAATATTGGCCTTGTTGGTGTCCAACTTCTATTCCATAAATGATGAGAATATTGTCTACTAATTGTTGATCTATTTTTAAGAGAAAAATCAAAGAAAATTTGGCAAGAATTTAAAATAAGAACCATGTATCACATGCTGAAATTTCAACATGTCAAGTCCACATTATGGCCGATTTTCTCACTATGTTTGGAGAAATATTATCTTGCATGATTTGGGTGATAATCTTATGAGTTATGCCAACTATTTTATGTTGATTTTGACATATATTTTTAGTGGAATTCTCAGATTTTCCTAGTCATCAATTGATGACAACATTCAACCAATCAATGAGTGCCAAGTAAGCAAAAATTAAATGATCATCCAATAAGGAGGTGCCAAGTAAGCAAGATCATGTCACAATGATGCCACATATTCTCCCAAGGACTTAGAAGATAATTTTCAAGAGGGGAAGACACCAAAAGGGGGCGGCCAAGACTTGTTAAAAAGAAGGAAGAAGAGCAAAACAAGAACAAGAACAAGAGTTGCAAATTCAAAAGATCAAAAGTGTTCTAGCCTTCTTCTTCTACACTCTCTTTCTTTCTTCTTCCTAAAAGCCTATTGTACTTACATTCATATACTTGAATAGGCTTCTCTTAGACAACCACATATTCTTTATCTTTGTAAAAGATTGATCAATGTGTGATCAATCTTCAATCGTACAATGTGGTGGTGTTCGTGACAATTGTATTCACGTACAAGGTTTGTAAAGGGTTGGAGTTGGTGTGTAACTCCATCAACCCTGTGGTAAGGTGTTTTTGTGTTGTGTGATTAGTGTGAACCGAGGAAGGTGTTCCTCGAAGAATGGAGTAGGTTGTTTATAACCGAACCAATATAAAATTCTTGGTGTCATTTACTTTCAGCACTGATTTTCTGTTTCAGCACTGTTTACTGTTTTTAATTACATTCGTAAAAATAGTAAACGAATTTCAAAAATCACTAAACTTTCAGGAAACATAGCCGCATGTTCTAAGGTTCTTTTGGCACAAGTTGCAACCCTTTTGGATAAGTATAAGTCATCCAAACGTCCAAAGTTCTGAGACTAGTGCAGTCTGACATTTTCAGGCTTGCAAAGGTTGAGACTTTGATCATATTTGACTAACTTTCCAAAAGAAGTTTTCCAAACTGTTTCAACCCATTTAAATATAACATATAAGGGGTTAGTGGTTAAAATTTCAGAGCATTTAAAGTTACGTACAAATAGGAATAAATTTTTTAAATCAGTCTACCGTTTCTGGCAGATTCACGCAATCTGACCACCAATGATTTTTCAAGGGGTTAGAGGTTGAATTTTAATCTGAAATGCTTAGGAGATACTCATAACATCTGAGTCTAAGTTCTCTCCAAATTTCAGAATTTTTGAAGACCTGCAACCTAGTTTTCAAAACGTTTTAAAACTAGTCCTGAAAACTGAAACTGTTTTCAGAAGTTGGGTTTTTGTTTCAAACTAATTTTAAAAACCACATTTTCCGCAACAACTATTCAACCCCCTCCCCCCCTTCTAGTGGTGCCTTGCAGATCTTACAATTGGTATCAGAGCGCAGGAACACTCACAACAAAAGGATCCAACGATCTACGTGAGATGGCATCCACTAGCTATAACACCGTGCAAGAAGGAATGTCAACCATAAGGCCTCTTCTCTTTGACGGTGAGTCTTTTGTTCAATGGAAGGTAAGAATAAAACTTTTCTTTATGGAAATTGATATTGATCCTTTGGTCAATTATAGAAGATGATCCATTTGTTCCATCAAAGTTATCCACTGTAGATGGAGTCACATTAGAGGTCGTTAAGTCTAGACAAGAGTACACTAGTGATGATAAAAAGAGACTAAGCATGAACGCTATGGCTATGCAGTTACTTTAAAATGGACTAAGTAAAAGTGAATCAAGCTATGTTTCAAATTGTTCTAGTGCACAAGAAATGTGTAGAATACTTGAAATGAAACACGAAGGCACTAGTCAAGTAAAAGAGTCCAAGATCAACATGCTTATGTCCACACTCGAGTCATTTAAATTATTGCCTAATGAATCTATCATTGATATGGATCTTCGCTTGACTAACATCTACAATTCTCTTGAGTCTCTTGGGAAAGCCTTTACTATGCAGGAAAAGGTACAAAAAGTCTTGCGAAGCCTTCCATCCAAGTGGGACTCTAAAGTAACGGCTATAGAAGAAAGCAAAGAAACTAAATCGATTAAGATGGAAGAACTGATTGGATCACTTAAGGTATATGAAAACAAACTCTCTTTAAGACATTCTGAGTCTATTTCTAATAATGATAGGGCTATAGCATTTAAATCAAATGAATACGTCGTACATGATAGTGACATAGATTCCGATGATGAGGACTTAATCACGATGGCTAAAAGATTAAGAAAAATATTGAGAAAATCGATTAAACATAAGTCTACCTCATCTAAGGATCATAAAAATAAAAATAAGGAAATAAGCTGCTATGAATGCGGCAAACTTGGACATCTATTATATGACTGCCCTAATAAAGAAAAGCAAACAAACAAATACCATGACAAGGATCGGAACAAGAATAGACTAGTCTCAGAACCTAAGCAAAGGAGAAGAGCCTTCAATGCCTCCACTTGGAGTGACACATCCGACTCTGAGACTGATAATACGGAAGAACAAAAGGCACAAGTATGCTTTACATCTAAGGCATCAAATGAGGTATCTTCCGACTCTGATTCTGATTCTGAATATTCTTATGATGATTTATTTAGACAATATTTAGAATTGCATAAGTTTTCAAAGACTCTTGCAAAAGAAAAGAAAGGATTAATTGAAGACAAGAAGTTGTTAGAATCTTCTAACACGAACCTTGTTTCTCAATTAAACGATTCAAAAGAAGAGTCGTCACGCATCATTAATGCATTAAAATCAGAGGTCTCATCATTGACTATGCACAATAATGAAATGAAATCCGAGATTTCAAACTTGAAATCAAGGAATGCGAATTTAGAGAAACTGGCGAAGAAATTTGATACAGGAACAAACATGCTAGATCACATTATTTCTTCACAAAAGCATGATAGTGATAAAACGGGTTTAGGATACATTGAAACAAATGAGGTATCTATTAAACCAACCAAGTTTGTAGTGTCTAAGAAAGTAGACACTCCAAAACCAAAAACGGCGTCTAAGATGACGCAAAGATCATCTCTCCCATCCTCACTCCCCAATTCTTCCTCATATCATGAGAAATACAATTTTGTGCCATATAGATATGAGAAGAAACAAGTAATGCATACACGTCGTCCATTTCATTCATCTAGATCACGCATCTGGCACACAGACACAAGGACATATCAAAAACGTTCTACATATAATGAGTACAAAGGAGTTCTTGGCCAAAGGCCAGATGCAGGCGCACCTAAAGTATATTATGTTGTGCTTTCATCACCTTTCTCACCTTTTGGAAGACCTAGAAGGGTCACCCAAATTTGGGTACCAAAAGGGACATTTTCAAAGGGTTGAATAAATAATCCTTAACAATGCACCTTTGAGATCATTCAAAATGCATGATTTTCTTTTCATCTTTACATGCCCTTTTGATTGCCTTTCCAAAATAAAGGGGGAGAGAATGCATGATTTAATGGGGAGAGAGATTACTGATTGCATAAATCAAGGGGGAGCGGTTTTGAAATTTAAAATTCAAATTTTGAATTTATGCATGATTGAAGAGGGAGCGATAGGAATTAAATCATGGGTATAGGTTATTTTAAAAATCATCTAAAGGGGGAGATTGTAGAGAAAAGGGGGTTTGAGTGATTTCAAAATGTATGATTTAAATTTGCTTAAAAACGTGCATGATATAAATGTGCATGACATATTGCATATAACCTCCCTTATATAGTTCATATATAATGTTGTCGTACTAACGAGCCATGAAGCGTTAAAGCTTACATCAAATGGCAAACATTTGTAGTGTTTGTACTATTTTCAGGTGTCACCATTAATGAACTAAACTAGTTCATTAAGTGAAGTACTTAGTTAATTAAACTAAGTAGTTCATTAAAGGAAGCTACATTTGGACAAGGCACAAAGGCAACAAGACTAAGAAAGGAAAGTCTCCTCCTCCTCCTTTCACCACATATGTACACGCCTACATATATATAAATATATATACTTTCACATTTTTTGAAAAAGGCACATACACATGTATTCCAACGTACTACCAACACGTTATATATTTTACGTATGTACGTTAACGTCACACCACCGTACTTAACTCATATTAATGAGTATATTCAGGTCTTATATCATATGATATAAGTTATGTTGATGACAAATTAAAAACGACACGTTAAAAGGTTCTGAACTGAAAATTGTCGTATCGGGCGAATATCGAAACTTCGCCAACGTGTCACGTACTTGCCATAAATAGATGGGCAGCCCCTACACCTGAAAAATATCAATAATTTTCATGGCCTACATGTTATATGCATCCATAAAATCATTCTATGTTGGCACACACAAATCACCCCACATTAAAGCCAAATTGTGGAGATTTCAATTTCAATTTTGTCACATGGTTTAGGCGACACTTTAAGACCAGCCAAGTGCTGAATATTAAAGTTTATATTATGTATATTATGAGTAACATAATATATATAACATGTGCAAAAAGTTGGAATTTAATTTAGAGAAAAACCAGGTAATCGATAAACATCGAAAATTCGGTTTTCTACGTACACAACACATGAAACATTTTTGGCACATCATATGACATGTATCTAGACACTTTTTACATATGTCATACATCTTAAAGTGTTCTAGAAAATTAAATTAAGGGCTGATTGGAATATGCCATGTGTGTATTATTAAATGTGCACTATTTTACAAAGTTTGTAAAAATAAAATTCAGCACAAGCATATACAATCATACACGCCTATTCCAGCTGGCATGGAGCAGATGTGGAGCCTTGTTGACATATTTATTGGTCAAGAATCAATCACACAATGTTGGTGATTTAAGGAAAGAAGCTATAAACGGTAATGTTTCAAATTTTATCTCATTTGAAACACATGCTGAAAATTTCAGCATGTGTATTAAGAGCTGGCCGATTTTCATCATTCATGAGGGCATATTTTGTGTCTTGAAACATTGAATTAAATGGAAGACAAATTGGAAGCAATTTAAATAAGTTATGGTATTAAAATTGTGATATATTTGAATATCACACATGCTGAAAATTTCAGCATGTGTATGAATGTATCTTGGCCGAAATATTGCCCTTGTTGGTGTCCAACTTCTATTCCATAAATGATGAGAATATTGTCTACTAATTGGTGATTTATTTTTAAGAGAAAAATCAAAGAAAATTTGGCAACAATTTAAAATAAGCACCATGTATCCATGGTGAAAGTTCAGCATGTCAAGTCCACATTATGGCCGATTTTCTCACTATGTTTGGAGAAATATTATCTTGCTTGATTTGGGTGATAATCTTATGAGTTATGCCAACTATTTTATGTTGATTTTGACATATGTTTTTAGTGGAATTCTCAGATTTTCCTAGTCATCAATTGATGACAACATTCAACCAGTCAATGAGTGCCAAGTAAGCAAAAGTTAAATGATCATCCAATAAGGAGGTGCCAAGTAAGCAAGATCATATCACAATGATGCCACATATTCTCCCAAGGACTTAGAAGATAATTTTCAAGAGGGGAAGACACCAAAAGGGGGCGGCCAAGACTTGTTAAAAAGAAGGAAGAAGAGCAAAACAAGAACAAGAACAAGAGTTGCGAATTCAAAAGATCAAAAGTGTTCTGGCCTTCTTCTTCTACACTCTCTTTCTTTCTTCTTCTTAAAAGCCTATTGTACTTACATTCATATACTTGAATAGGCTTCTCTTAGACCACCACATATTCTTTATCTTTGTAAAAGATTGATCAAGGTGTGATCAATCTTCAATCATACAAGATGGTGGTGTTCGTGACAATTGTATTTACGTACAAGGCTTGTAAAGGATTGGAGTTGGTGTGTAACTCCATCAACCCTGTGGTAAGGTATTTTTGTGTTGTGTGATTAGTGTGAACCGAGGAAGGTGTTCCTCGAAGACTGGAGCAGGTTGTTTATAACCGAACCATTATAAAATTCTTGGTGTCATTTACTTTCAGCACTGTTTACTGTTTTTAATCACATTCGTAAAAATAGTAAACGAATTGGAAAAATCACGAAACTTTCAGGAAACATATCCACACATTCTAAGGTTCTTTTGGCACAAGTTTCAACCATTTTGGACAAGTATAGATCATCCAAACATTCCAAAGTTCTGAGACTAGTGCAGTCTGATTTTCAGGCTTGCAAAGGTTGAGACTTTGATCGTATTTGACTAACTTTCCAAAAGAATTTTTCAAAACTGTTTCAAAACATTTAAATATAACATATAAGGGTTTAGTGGTTAAAGTTTCAGAGCATTTGGAGTTACGTACAAATAGGAATAAATTTTTTAAATCAGTCTACCGTTTCTGGCAGATTCGTGCAGTCTGACCACCAACACTTTTTCAAGGGGTTAGAGGTTGAATTGTAATCTGAAATTTTGAGGAGATACTTATAACATCTGAGTCTAAGTTCTCTCCCAATTTCAGAATTTTTGAAGACCTGCAACGTAGTTTTCAAAACGTTTTAAAACTAGTCCTGAAAATAGAAACTGTTTTCAGAAGTTCGGTTTTTGGTGCAAACTAATTTTAAAAACCACATTTTCGGCACCCACTATTTAACCCCCCCTCTTCTAGTAGTGCCTTGCAGATCCTACAATATCCACACGTTCTAAGGTTCTTTGGCGCAAATTTCAACCCTTTTGGACAAGTATAAGTCATCCAAATGCCCAAAGTTCTGAGACTAGTGCAGTCTGATTTTCAGGCTTGTACAGGTTGAGGCTTTGATCGTATTTGACTAACTTCCAGAAAGAATTTTTCGAAACTGTTTCAATCCATTTAAATATAACTAATAAGAGGTTAGTCATTAAATTTTCAGAGCATTTGGAGTTAAGGACAAATAGGAATAAAGTTTTCAAAATAGACTACCAGACTAGCAGATTTGCGCAATCTGACCACCAATCATTTTTCAAGGGGTTAGAGGTTGAATTTTGATCTGAAATTTTTAGGAGTTACTCAGAACATCTGAGGCCAAGTTCTCTCGAAATTTCAGAATTTTTGAAGACCTGCAACCTAGTTTTCAAAATTTTTTAAAACTAGTCCTGAAAACTGAAACTGTTTTCAGAAGTTGGGTTTTTGGTTTAAAACTATTTTAAAAACCACATTTTCCGCACCCACTATTCAACTCCTCCCTTCTAGTGGTGCCTTGCAGATCCTTCAAATGGTATCAGAGCGTAGGAACACTCACAACAAAAGGATCCAACGATCTATGTGAGATGGCATCCACTAGCTGTAACACCGTGCAAGAAAGAATGTCAACCGTAAGGCCTCCTCTCTTTGACGGTGAGTCTTTTATTCAATGGAAGTTAAGAATGAAACTTTTCTTTATGGCAATTGATATTGATCTTTGGTCAATTATACAAGATGGTCCATTTGTTCCATCAAAATTATCCACTGTAGATGGAGTCACACTAGAGATCGTTAAGCCTAGACAAGAGTAAACTAGTGATGATAAAAAGAGACTGAGCATGAACGCTAGGGCTATGCAGTTACTTCTAAATGGACTAAGTAAAACTGAATCTAGCTATGTTTCAAATTATTCTAGTGCTCAAGAAATGTGGAGTATTCTTGAAATGAAACACGAAGGCACTAGTCAAGTAAAAGAGTCCAAGATCAACATGCTTATGTCCACACTCGAGTCATTTAAATTATTGCCAAATGAATCTATCGTTGATATGGATCTTCGCTTGACTAACATTTACAATTTTCTTGAGTCTCTTGGCAAAGCCTTTACTATGCAGGAAAAGGTACAAAAGGTATATGAAAACAAACTCACTTAAAGACATTCTGAGTCTATTTCCAAAAATGATAAGGCTATAGCATTTAAATCAAATGAATACGTCGTAGATGATAGTGACATAGATTTCGATGATGAGGATTTAATCACGATGGCTAAAAGATTAAGAAAAATCTTGAGAAAATCGATCAAACACAAGTCTACCTCATCCAAGGATCATAAAAATAAAAATAAGGAAATAAAGTGTTATGAATGTGGACAACCTGGACACTTGTCATATGATTGTCCAAACAAGGACAAACAAACGAATAAATACCTTGACATGGATTGGACAAAAACTAGACTCGTCTCAGAACCTAAACAAAGGAGAAGAGCCTTCAAAGCCTCCACTTGGAGTGACACATCCGACTCTGAAACTGATGATACGGAAGAACAAAAGGCACAAGTATATTTTACATCTAAGGCATCAAATGAGGTATCTTCCGACTCTGATTCCGATTCTGAATGTTCATATGATGATTTATTTAGTCAATGTTTAAAGTTGCATAAGTTCTCAAAGACTCTTGCAAAAGAAAAGAAGCGATTAATTAAAGACAAGAAATTGCTAGAATCTTCTAACAAAAATCTTGTGCCTCAATTAAACGATTCAAAAGAAGAATCGTCCTGCATTATAAATTCATTAAAGCCTGAAATTTCATCATTGACATCCGAGAACACTGAACTAAAATCTGAGATTTCAAACTTGAAATCAAGGAATGTGGATGTAGAGAAAATGGTGAAACAATTTGACACGAGAACAAACATGCTAGATCACATCATTTCTTCACAAAAGCATGATAGTGACAAAACCGGACTAGGATACGTTGAGAAAAGTGATTCACTAAATAAACAAACAAAATTCATTCCATCAAAGAAAATGGATGCATCTAAGACATATATGGCATGTAAGAAGACGCCTAGACCTTCCCCTGTGACATCTCATCGTGCTTCATCTTCATATCATACGAGATATAACTTTGTGTAGTACAAATATGAAAAGAGACCATTAATGCATATGCAACACTCATATAGCTCACGCCCCGTGCATGCAAACCGAAATACATAACAAAAACGAAAATCATACTATATGCATGATGGGATTATTGGCCAAAGGCCAAACGCATTTTCCCCTAACGTATATTATGTTTCGCTTTCATCACCTTTCTCATCTTTTGGAAGACCTAGAAAGGTCACCCAAATTTGGGTACCAACAGGGACATTCTCAAAGGGTTGAATAAATAACCGTAAAGAAGGCACTTTTAATATTATTCGAAATGCATGATTTTTTTTCTTTACATGCGCTTTTGATAATCATTCCAAAATAAAGGGGGAGAGAATGCATGATTTAAGGGGAGAGAGAAACTGATTGCATAAATCAAGGGGGAGCGGATTTGAAATTTGAAATTCAAAATTTGAATTTATGCACGATTGAAGGGGGAGCGATAAGATTTAAATCATGAATGTAGGTTATTTTGTAAATCATCAAAAGGGGGAGATTGTAAAGAAAAAGGGGTTTGAGTGATTTCAAAATGCATGATTTAAATAACGTGTTACAAAGAAATGCATGACATATTTTATGACATGACACGTTCCTGCATAAAACTTGCCTTATATAGTTTATATATAATGTTGTCTTACTAACGAGCCATTAATCTTTAAAGCTTACATCAAATGGCAAAAATTTGTTGTGTTTGAACCATTTTCAGGTGCCACCATTAATGAATTGAACTAGTTCACTAAGTGAAGTACTTAGTTAACTAAACTAAGTAGTTCATTAAAGGAAGCCATATTTGGAAAAGGCACAAAGGCAACAAGTTGAAGAAAGGAAAGTTCTCCCTCTCCATATACACGCCATTTTTAATATATATATATATATATAAATATATATATATATATATATTCAGATTTTTTTAAAAAAAAGACACATACACATTTATTCTAACGTACTACCGACACCGTTATATATTTTACATATGTTAACATCACACCAATATATTTAACTCATATTTATGAGTATATTCAGGTCTTATATCGTATGATATAAGTCATGGTGATGACAAATTTATTACGACATGTTAAAAGGTTTTAAACCGAAAATTGTCGTATCGGACGAATACCGCAACTTCGCCAACATGTCACGTACTTGCCATAAATAGATGGCCAGCCCCTGCACTTCTAAAATGGCTACAAATTTCGTGGCTTACATGGTATGTGCAGCCATAAAATTATTCCATGTTGGCACACACAAATCACCCTCAATTAAGGCCAAATTGAGGAGATTCTAATTTCAATTTTGTCACATGGTTAGGCACCACTTTAATCAGCCTTATGAGCTGAATATTAAATTTTAATTTATAAATATTATGTGTAAATAATATATATAACATGTGCAAAAAGTTGGAATTTAATTAGAGAAAAAGCGGATAATCGATAAACGTCGAAAAATCGGTTTTCTACGTACACGACACATGGAACATTTTTGGCATGGAATATAACATATATCTAGACACTTTTTACATACCTCATATATTTTAAAGTGTTCTAGAAAAAATCAATTAAGGGGTGATTGGAATATACCATGTGTGTATGATTAAATATGCACTATTTTACAAAGTTTGCAAAAATAAAATGCAGCACATGCATCTTCATGTCACACGCCTAAACCAGCTATATTGGAGCATCTGTGGAGCTTTGTTGGCATCTTGATTGGTCAAGAATGAAGCATACAATGTTGGTGACATAAAGAAAGGAGCTGCACAAGGTAACATTTCAAACTTATGTCACATTTGTTACACATGCTGAAATGTGTGTAAAGAGCTGGCCGATTTTCTACATTAATGAGGCACATTTTGCTCTCTTGAATTATATGGATTAATTAAAGGATGTTATGGCAATGTTTTGAATATGTTATGGAATTAAAATGGTGATATTTTTGAATATCACACATGCTGAAAATTTCAGCATGTGTGGAATATATGTTGGCCGATTTCTAGGCCTTATTGGTGATCAAATTTTATTCCAAAAATGATAAAAATGTCTTGCACTAAATGGTGATTGATTTCTTGGATTAAATCAAAGTAAACTTGACAATATTTTGAATGAAATGCTAATTTTACACATGCTGAAATTTCAGCATGTGCAAGAAGCAATATGGCCGAAATTTATGAGATGAAATGGAGTTTGTTGTCTTGCTAATTATGTGGGTTGATTATGTGACTTATGGTAATAAGTTTATGGCTAATTGGCACAGGCTTTTTGAGGTTTAATTTTAGATTTATCTAGTCATCAAGTGATGAAAACATTCATCCAATCAATGAGTGCCAAGTAAGCAAGAGCTTAATGATCATCCAATGAGGAGATGCCAAGTAAGCAAAGACATGTCACCATGATGCAATACACTCTTCCAAGGACTTAGATGATAATTTTCAAGAGAGGAAAGAGGGACAAAGGGGGCGGCCACAATGATAAAAGAAAGAAGAGAGAAAGACAAAAACAAAACAAGTCTTATAAGCATACAAGATTGAAATCGTTTTCTAGTATCTCTTTCTACACCTTCTTTCTTTCTTCTCTCTAAAGGCCTATTGTACTTATATTCATATACTTCAATAGGCTTCATATAGACCACCACATATTCTTTTCATTGTTGTAAAAGATTGATCAAGGTGTGATCAATCTTGCACTTGCAAGGTGGTGGTGTTCGTGTTCATTGTATTCTCATACAAGGTTTGTAAAGGGTTAGAGTTGGTGTGTAACTCCATCAACCCTGTGGTAAGGTGTTCTTTGTGTTGTGTGATTAGTGCTAACCGAGGAAGTTGTCCTCGAAGACTGGAGTAGGTTGTTTATAACCGAACCAGTATAAAATTCCTTGTGTTATTTACTTTCAGCACTTACTTTCAGTTTCAGCACTATTTATCGTTTTTGATCACGTTGGTAAAAATAGTAAACGAATTTAATAAATCACGAAACTTTCCAGAGTTATAGCCACACGTTTTAAGGTCCTTTGGCGCAAGTTTCAACACTTTTAGACAAGTATAAGTCATCCAAACTACCAAAGTTCTGAGACTAGTGCAGTCTGATTTTCAGGCTTGCAAAGGTTGAGACTTTGATTGTATTTGACTAACTTCTAGAAAGAATTTTTCAAAACTGTGTCAACCCATTTAAATATAACTAATAAGGGGTTTGTCATTAAATTTTTAGAGCATTTGGAGTTAAGGACAAATAGGAATAAAGTTTTCAAAACAGACTACCAGTTCTGACCGATTTGCGCAATCTGACCACCAAAGTTTTTTCAAGGGGTTAGAGGTTGAATTTTGATCTAAAATTTTTAGGAGATACTCAGAACATCTGAGGCCAAGTTCTCTCCAAATATCAGAATTTTTGAAGACGTGCAACCTAGTTTTTTAAACGTTTTAATACTAGTCCTGAAAACAAAAACTGTTTTCAGAAGTTGGGTTTTTGGTTTAAAACTATTTTAAAAACAACATTTTCCGCATCCACTATTCAACCCTCCTTCTAGTGGTGCCTTGAAGATCCTTCATTTTTGATCTCTAAGTAGACTGATAAAACAAATGATACTGATC
Source organism: Eustoma russellianum (assembly GCA_036186865.1). Classification (NCBI taxonomy): domain Eukaryota; kingdom Viridiplantae; phylum Streptophyta; class Magnoliopsida; order Gentianales; family Gentianaceae; genus Eustoma; species Eustoma russellianum. The sequence continues at coordinate 17,486,202 of AP025049.1, forward strand.
ACACTATCAATTCATTTGAACACGGGCATGCATTTCACAGTCTCACTAATCGAGGGGCCCAAAGATATCTCTCTCAAAAGAGAGGGACAAATTCTATCTTGATTGTTCAATATCCTTTACATAATTTCTATCATATTCAATCATGACTTTTATTTTGATCCAGTTACGGATATCGTTTGATCATGTCAAAATATAATAGTCCTTATTGTAGCGCCCCGCACCCCGGCCTAGCCGGATACGGTACACCCGCCGTACTTCACTACGGAGACTACCAGACGTCAATCCATAACATATCTTAGTCCAGAATAAAATATGTGGACTTCCATGCTTACTCGTCATCAAGTAAGCAAAACCGAGGCAGAATAAAAACTTTTGAAAATAAAAGCATCTAATCATCCATCATAAGTTTTAAAGACATGTTCTTAAATTGCAGAAATACGAGATTCATTGTTTCCAACACAAATTCATATAAGATCATCAATTAAAACCGTCTAGTCAAAAACCCTCAAATCATTCTTCAATTGCTCTTCTATGAATAAGGCACTCTAGGCTCGTCCTCGATCCACTTGACCCTATTTCCTGCGGGTTCTGGGAGGAAAAATAAAGGGTGAGTGACAACGTCACTAGCAAGTAAACTATAAGTAATCGTGAATTAAATGGAAAGTATATGCAAGAATCGAACCCCAAAATTCGGTTTAGAAACATAACTGACCTTCCATCCAACACCCGTAAGTAATCAGCTCATAACTTATCAAAAATCATAACTTATTAAAGATCATAACCCATTAAAGATCATAACTTAGAAGCTACCAAGTCATAACAGCTTAGTCTAGTAACAGGTACCAAATATTCGATGTACCATTAAATGCAACATGCATGAGTATGCACATGTTATGCGTCATGATAAAAATGAGGATACGTTCTTTCGTTCTTTCTTTCAAAACATCATCGTCACTAAAACAAGAGAGTGTTCAGGTCTAATCTATCCGGATCTAAGGCGGTCATATTCTTTCCTTCAAATCTATTATTTTCGGATCCAAAAACGGTCTCATCATCAATCATAGTCACCAGGTCTATTCTCTCCGGGCCTGTACGGTTATTGTCATAATTAGGTCTATTCTCTCCGGGCCTGAATGGTCATAATCATCATAGTCAGGTCTATTCTCTCCAGGCCTGAACGGTCATTATCATCAGATCAATTAACCCCGGACTGGAGCGGGTCCTGCTGGCCAGAAACATATGGTACCGATGGTAAGCGTTATTTTGAAAACGGAATCTTTTCTAAAAAACGTTTTTTCAACATTCTTTCTCATAAAACCAGTTTCATAAATCATGTAAATGACGATGATGCAATGTATGACATATAACATGCAATTCGTGCATGATGCGTTACATACATACAAGTACAAACTTATTCTTTAGGTTGGAAAAAATTTCCAGCATTATCGTTCCGTTTGCACGGCCTCAAAACCTCATGTATTAGACTCATTAACATGATTTCTTGTCATACATACGCATAAGGGTGTCTTTTCTATTCGCCATATAATTTTTGTAACTTTACGAGACGTGTAAGACCCTTAAGTTATTTAATTACTAAACAGGGTACTGCTGAATTCAGAAGCGCATTACCCTTCTTTTACCGTTCTTTTAAGCTCATTGGTCTCATTTAATTTGGGCCACCACCTGGAAAATACTGTAGACCTATTGAAAATTTTAGCTCATAAGCCCAAACCCTACAAATGAGTTTAAGCCCACAAGAATAAAGTCATACAACCAAGTCCTTAATTCTATCCAGTTTTCCAGATTTGTGATACCAACTTAACTTCGGCAATTACCCAATAAAGTAATAATTCCAAGGTGAACAATTTACATGGATGTGTTCATCAATGTCCTAAGTAAATGTCATAAAAATTTTGGAGTAACATAATAACATTCAAGGGGTCATTTATTCACTTTTCCAAAACAATTACATGCTGATTTCTGGAGTGACCAGTTTTACTACGAAATTTATTGTGATCAAACCGTCAGTCCTTTTTCAAAAATTCCAACTCAAAAACTTAATAAACACGTAGGTCTAGCATCCTACAAAAATCAGCCCATTTGCATATTCCTAAGGTCCATGTTTGGGCCATTCAATACGTCACTTAGAATCTGCCCAGTCAAATAATTCCATCTTGACCAGTTTTACTAAAAATTCCATTAAAAATAAACCATAACTTATTTTACAAAAATTCCAACTCTGATATTTACTACATTCATAGAGCTAGTGTCATACCAAAAATTAGCTTAATTGCATGCTTCTAAGATCCATTTTCAGGTCTTGCAAAACGTATCATTATTCTGCCCTGTTCCAGTAAATCCCATTATTGTCACTTTTCCTTACTAAAAGTGTCCCAACTTGAGTTATTTTTCATAAATACCTTACTAATCATCAAATACACCTTTAGAATAAGATTTTGCATGTTCTAATACATTCCAAAGTTCATCTACTCATCACTTCAAAAATAGTTTTGAAGGTTACACAAATCACTCCTTGGTCTTGCACCTTTTGTTCATAATAAAATCTATTCTTGGTATAATTAGTGTATACGTAACATACCCCAAAACAGCCCGTTTTACACACATTCAAGGGCTAAAATATTATTTCCATAATGAACATATTGCACCCCACAAATTACCGTCTACCACAAGAACCACATTTATCCTCAATTTTCATCCAACCGTCCCCCATGCATGTCAAAGAAGAGATCTTTGCCATATTCATCTTAGTTTAACATCATATTCATACTTAAAAGAGCAAAGAATCCATCTTTGAAGGAAATCTCATACATGCAAGCCACTTTACTCATGAATCCAAAAACTTCATGCTTCGAGCTTAGCGTTTTATATCTAAGATTAAAACTTAGTAACATCTAGACATTCAAGCATATACTTTCACATACAAACCATGAGTATTTATAGTGTACTTGCCTTTTTCAAACTTACACCTTTCCTTGGCTTGAAATGTGTATGAAATGAGTGAAATCTTCCTCCTCTTCATTACATATACCCCACGATTTGGAGGAGGAAAAGAGCAAACATTAGTTGTTATCCTAAAATAAAAGATAGAGCTAAATGGGGGCTAGATTGACTTACCAAGATGAAGCTTGAAGGGTGTTTTCAAACCTCTTAAGAACTAGCACCACTTAAGAGCTTGAAAGCTTTGACTAGGGACCATGGAGGTCACGGTTTTTGAGTCAAAAGAGTAGCAAGGTGAGCTTCACTCTATTAAAAATATATAAATTCTCTTAAAGAGTTGAGGATATACTCACCTAGGACAACTTGAACTTGGATGAGTCCTAAACCTTCTCTCAACTTTGGCCGTGTGCCTTAAGGGAAAAAAGAGGGAAAGTTTCTTGTGAATTCTTGAGGGTTGAGGGTGAGGGTTTCTTGGAGAGAATTTCTTTTACTAGGCTATGGTTTAGCCATTGGGAATCAAGAGGGGATAAGGGGGTTACCATGGTATGGTTATGTCAATTAACTTTAGTTACTTTAGCTAATCAAGGTTACTTAATGGTGAAGGAGACTAGGGCGACCACCGGCGCTGGGCAGTCGCCGCTGTCTAGCCCCAGCCGATCACTCAATTTCCGGCATTGCTTGTTTCCCGGCTACTACGTTTTCTGAATCTACATTGGTGATTTCTTCCATCATCCATCTTCCGCGATCGCTGCTTCTATGGAGCCGCCACCGCCCTCCTCTGCGGCAGCCGTTGCAAGCGCTTCTTCTGCACAAAGCATCAACATTTCTCCAAAGACAGTCTCTCGATACAAATGTATCCCCCTAATCTCCTTCTTGGATTCCGAAATCGATGCCCTTGCAGCCCCATTCAAATATTCCTTGGTGGACACTTTCTAGTATGGTCGACCTCCTTTGAAGGTCATACGTGATGTGTTTGAAAAGATAGGATTTGATCATGATCTCCGCATTACTCTACTTGATCAAACGCATATACTGCTGAATTTTCATAATGAGGCAGACTATTTGCGCTGTTTCTATCGTCGTTCTTGCCATATCTCGGGTTGCAATATGCGCATTATGAAATGGACAGTGGATTTGGATCCTACTACTGATGTTCCGATAGTTCCAATCTGGATTGCATTACCGGGTCTCCCCATTCATCTTCATCGTAAAGAGGCGCTTTTTGAAATAGTTCGGTCTATTGGATCCCCGCTTAAGCTGGATGTCGCCACTGCAGAAGGGCTACGGCCGTCGGTGGCAAGAATCTGTGTGGAAGTTGATGTTTCGCAAGACTTGCCTCAAAAGATCTATCTGCAGGCAAAAAACCGATACATTTTGCAGTCTGTCGTCTATGAGGATTTGCCGTTATTTTGTACCTCATGCAGGCGTTTAGGCCATGCAGCTACGTCGTGCCCTCCAGCAAAACCTGCATCGGTCCCGCCGCCTCCGCCGCCTCCGCCTCCCCGTCACCCTATTCAGCGCTGGACACTGGTTAAAAATTAAAAATCTGCGCCTGCGGTCGCAGTGACAGAAGCTCCACCGCTGGCTGATCCAGAGTCACCCCACGATAATACTCAGGAGCATACGGACCATGCGACTGAGTCTGCACCGCTTCATAACGATTTCGATATTGGGGAATTGGGACATACTTCAGATAATGATCTCCCACCAGCTGATCCGCCCTCTGATATTCCAACAGTCCCGGATGAGGTTGTACGTCGCATGCAACTTATGCCACCTACGCCAGACACGGAAATACTTATCTCGCGGTTACAGGATTCTACAGACTCTACAGAGTTTATTCCGGTTGTTGCTCGTAGAAATAGACGCACGAAAAAAGATCTCCCTCCTTTGCCACCATCCACGATTCTTACATGCAGTGCTTCTCACGCCATTCAGGGAAGTGATACTACTCTTTCTCAATGAATATTATGATTTGGAATATTAGAGGCATAACTACCTCTCTGACTAGATTACATCAGTTAATCCGTGATCATCGTTTACATTTACTTTCTTTGATAGAGCCAAAACATCCAGCTTCTACTATTGCTCGTTATGCTTTAAGCTTTGGATTTACGGGACATTTTTCATCACAATCTGAACGAATTTGGTTTTTCTGGCGTGACTCAGATTATCAGTTGGTGACTGTGCAAGACGATGACCAAGTCATTCACTTTACTTTGCTCTTTCGTCCTTTGCAATATTCGTTTGTGCTCTCTGTGGTTTATGGCAAGCATACGATTTTACAACGACGAACCTTGTGGCATGCTTTGAATACATTTTCGGAAATGTCTATATTGACTTGGATAGTAGCGGGGGACTTTAATACCTTTCGCTCATTATCAGATCATGATGGCCGTTCGAATCCATCTCTCTCGGCTTTACAGGATTTTAATGATTGTATTGAGACATGCAGTTTGATGACACCACAATTCCATGGATCAAAGTTTACTTAGACTGATGGTAGAGGACTTGGCAGGGTACGGCGGTGGTTGGATTGGTTATTTATTAACTCTGCTTTCCATGATAAGTTCGACGATTTACAACTCTCCCATCTATCTCGCGTTACTTCGGATCATACACCTATGTTGTTTCTAAGTCGCGTTGGACAGTCCAACCAACATCGTTCTTTTTTATTTTTAGATTCTTGGTTACTACATCCGGATTTCCATTCTTATGCCCAAGATGCTTGGGTGTCTTATTCTACTACGGGAGGCATGTATGGTTTCTACTCCAAGTTATTCCGTTTCAGGAAAGACATCCAGCGGTGGAACAAAAATATTTTTGGCAATATATTTTCTAATGTTCAAATGGCGGAATCGAAGTTGTCACGTGCTGAAACTATTTGGGACGAATCTCCTACTGAAGAGAACGGGATAGAGTATCACAAGGCAAAGGCTGAATATCTGCAAGCATCCTCCTATGAGCTGAATTTTTGGAAACAAAAGTCCCGCATAAGATGGCTACGAGAGGGAGATGCAAATACAAAATATTTTCATTCCATCATCAAAGGTAAACGACTGCAATTACGGATTCAACAAATACACACACAAGCAGGCGGTATTTGTTCTACATCGGACGAAATCATGTTGGAGGCAGTACATTTTTACATATCACTGTTTGCTCGGGAACAAACTCAAGATTATGATGCTATTCTTCGTTATATTCTACGGGTGATTACTTCTGAGGATAATATTTTATTAACTTAAATGCCCATGGAACCAGAAATTAAGGCAACAGTTTGGCATCTTGATCCTGCTAGCGCAGCTGGTCCAGATGGTTTTCATGGTCAATTTTATCGAGCCTGTTGGTCTTTTATTCATACTGATGTAGTAAAAGCAGTGCAAGAATTTTTCTTGGGCATTCCTCAACCTACAGTGATGGCAAGTGCACTTATTACGTTGATTCCTAAAAAGCCATCTCCTGATACCTTCAGGGATTTTAGGCCAATATGTTTAACAAATTTTCTGAGCAAAGTTTGCACAAGAATTATTGCTAGTCGTTTGAGTGCCTTACTCCTGCGATTAATCTCCCAGGAACAAACGAGCTTCCTGCCCGGCTCAAATATTTCCTCTCAAGTACTTATGGCTCGTGAGATGATACATATGTTAGATAAAGGTGGTTCCCAGGCATGTCTCAAGTTAGATATGATGAAAGCATTCGACAGAGTCAGTTGGGAATATTTGGAGCTTTTACTGCGTGCTTTTGGTTTCTCTGATTTCTTCATTCGTCTAATACTGAACCACCTGCACGCTACCACTTTAGCAGTCTTAATTAATGGTCAACCTTTATCAACTTTTCGGCCATTTAGAGGGGTGAAACAGGGGGATACTCTATCACCGCTACTTTTTATACTCTCTTCTGAGGGATTTAGCAGGGGACTGAAATCTTTAACAGATGTTGAACGGTTGCAGCCATTTCGATTGGGGAGGATTCCGCTTCATATAACACACTTGGCCTATGCCGATGACTTATTAGTATTTTTGCGGAACGCAGCAAAACTTGCGCCACTTTCACACCTTCCTTACACAATATGAAATTTCTTCTGGGCAGAAAGTAAACCTTCAAAAAAGCAGTATGATCTTTTCTACTCAGACATCAATGCAGCAGCGACGCAATTTTGAGAGGATAATCAACATGAGATGCTCAACCCTGCCTTTTAAGTATCTTGGCTCTTATTTGCACAAAGGTATTCCTCGTGCCCGACACTGTGTTTCTTTATTGCAGCATATCGATGATAAGCTTCAAGGATGGCACGCTAGATTACTTTCCACAGCGAGACGGTTAGTTCTGTTACACTCTGTCATAGCAGCATTGCCGCTTCATCTCTTCGCGTCAGGGGGATTACCTAAATCTGTTATTAAAGTCATTAATCGGAAAATGGCATGTTTTTATTGGGGCCCTAGACATCACTGGATATCATGGCATACAATTACTACGCCTCAAGAAGAAGGAGGACTGGGGATTCGCGACCTTAGTGTGTTACAAAAAGCTTATCACTGCCGAATTTGGTGGTCATATCACCAAAATTCCACGCTTTGGAGTCAATATATGCATGCCAAATATGGTCATCGTGGAGACTACTTGCCTCGATTACCCAATTCACCAATTTGGAAATTAATTTGCAAGAAACATCCTTTCTGCCTTTCTCAAACATCTGGTCAAGGTACACATTTAATATGGTTACACACACCAACGGGTGAATTTTCTCTACGCAGTGCCTATGAAAATAGTCGCACAACACATCCGCACCTACTATCTTCAAAATTCATATGGTGTAAACAGCACTCCCCAGTCGTTCAGATATTCTTATGGGGACTATTCCATTCGGCAATACCGATGGAGGATTATATTGGCAAGTATATTACGTCTCGCCCTACGCGATGTCCTTTGTGTAAAACTGCTTCGGCAACGGTAGATCATGTCTTTCTTCACTGCCCATATGTGCGGCCGATATGGCATTATTATGCTGGGGAATTGCACTGTCCGCCACAATCATCATTGCACTTGCGATAGTATATTCTTGCTTGGTGGTATCGTTCCTCCTTTTCGTCACTACTTGGGGTATACTATCTGGCGGGGCTACACCTCATTAGTCTATGGCAACCAATATAGCATTACACTCACATCTCTTCAAGCATCTATCCGATATGATCTTACTATTTTGTGCAAAAAAGTAGCGGGAACTAAAATAGCCACTGATCCTAGAAGGTTCTTCGCTTGGTTACCGTCTCTGCCAGTCCCACGACCTTGCCTGATTCGTTGGCTAACACCACCACCTGGACGCCTTAAATTGAATGTCGATGCGGCGGTTGGTCGACAGTATGGAGCAGGGGGAGCTATATTGCGTGATCATATGGGATCTTGTGTGGGCGTAATTTCATTCAGGCTACCAGCAAGTACACCGCTACATGCGGAAATTCAAGCTGCATTATTTGGCCTGTTATATTTTCTCCCACTACATCAAGTCATCATTTTAGAATTTGATTGCAGCCAGATGATTTCTCGTTTGGCCCGCCCGCAGCTGGTACATGGGAATTACTATCTTAGCATGCTTCACAATCTGGTTCATCCCCACCGCCTCGATTATCATCACATTTATCGTGAAGCAAATATGGCAGCACATTATCTAGCCCAGCAGGCAATGTTGAATCCCATCACATAGTACTATTCATCACGTACTCTCCCTTCATTGGTGCGTGCCTCCGTCTCCTTGGATCTCTCCTCCACTCAACTGCGGGTCCTTTGATACTCTCAAGTCTTCCACATGGATTGGCGTTGTTTCTCTCTTTCTCCCTGTACCCTAATGGATACAGGCAGGCTCGGTATGCGTTGCTATCCTCTGGTCTTACATTTATTCTATTCCATACTCAGTAACTTTTTATTTTGTTTGCTTGCCCGGACATGGTATCGATCGGCTACATTTTTTGAGAGGCTTCTTACGGTACCACAACGCCTCTCCTTATGCATTGACGGTCAATACGACTACGCATATCACGACGCATCATCATATCGCAGCGTCACCTTGGCCTAATCTGTGCCAAGGCGGCTACGGTATGTGTTTGGTTTTTCAGTTTCATCCTCACTTGCTTATTGCTATCATTGGTATAACTTCTTATTGGCTATTTTCCGAGGTCTACCTATTCTGGAAGACACTTCATCCAGCTTGCCACAACACACTAGAGCGACTGCAGCCTACATCAACTACTGCATCAACTGTTTATTTTGACACATTTTTACACTCATTTCATATCAATGACAGTCGTATAAATATGTACGCTTTTTCCTTCGCTAAGGTTTTATCCACAAGGGTGGTTTTACTTAGCAAGGTTTTAATGCGGCATATCATATACGACTGGAGATATGACATTATTAGTTCTTTAATTCATTTGTTCTCATACGATGATTTCTTTGTAATATGGTTTTCCTCCGCCACAAGTGAGGCTTTTTAATCAATAAAATGTTTCGATAAAAAAAAAAGCTAATCAAGGTTACTTTAATGCAACTAGAGTTACTTTAAGGGTTAACTTAAGTTACTTTAACCTTGTGGTTAATATAAAGTAACCATGGTAAGATTTTGAAATTCTCCTTGGTTAACCATAGAGGGATCCGGCGGTTTGGGGCCTTAAGTAACCCTTACCATGCTTAATTCTCTTTTAATGAAAAGCTAAGTGGGTAGTTGCCCCCTTTATCTTAATTATTTTCACTTTTTCTCTTCCTAAAATATAATTAGGAACAATTATGATTCTTCTTGGACTCATGGACCAAAACCTTGTGAGAGTTTGGGAAACATTGCCCACTACTTAAGATTGTTAAATTGCTATTTGAACTTATTTAAAGATGGCCTTTAAGATTATCCTTCTTGAAATTTTGAGAAATCTTCTAAGGTCCTCTTTATGCATTGTGGCCGAAATCTCCTAGGCTCTTGGGGGTGAATTGGCCACTTCACATAGTCCACAATTCATGTTTGAATTATTATACAATATTTTTCCTTAACACAAATCTAATTAAAGAAGTAATCATAAAACTAAATAAATGGTACTTGAAGATGCAACTTTTCGTAGATTCACTTAGACAAGTCTCAAGTACAATGTGATCTTTTGTTGGGTACAACATCCTCCTCCCCTTACTACAAGTTTTGTCCTCGAAACTCAAGAGCGCTAATCAAAAAGGCGAGGGTACAGGTTCTTCATGTTTTCTTCCATCTCCTAAGTGGCGTTATCAATTGTGTGGTGCTTCCATTTCACCTTAACCATAGGAATAGATCATTTCCTTAGAACCTTTTCCTTGCGATCAACAATCCTTTCTGGTTCTTCTACGTATGTCGCGTCAGCTTCAACTTTCAAGGGTTGTTCCTCAATAACATGACTAGGCTCATGTACATACCAACGAAGTTGAGACACGTGAAACACATCATGTAGTTGAGATAGTGATGGTGGTAGTGCTAGCCGATAAGCGACTTCTCCAACTCTTTCAAGGATCTCATAGGGTCCAATAAACCTTGGGCTTAACTTCCCTTTGATACCGAATCTCTTAACTCCTTTGGATGGCGATACCATCAAGAATACCTTTTCCCAGCTTGAAATTCCAACAGTCGCTATTTCTCATCTGCTCAAACCTTGCTTCTATCTTGGGCCGCTTGTAATATTTGATTTATGATCATTATCTTTTCTCGAGTCTTTTCTACTAGATCAGGTCCAGTGAAAATCTTATCTCCGATTTCGTTCTAGTAGAGTGGAGAACGGCACTTTCTTCCGTAAAGTGCTTCATACGGAGCCATTCCAATAGATCGATGATAACTGTTGTTATAAGAAAATTCCACCAATTTGAGACTCTTGTCCCAACTCCCTCCAAATTCAAGCGTACAAGATCGCAACATGTCTTCTAGCATTTGGATGGTCCTTTCCGATTGACCATCCGTTTGAGGGTGAAATGCAGAGCTCATTCGTATCTCGGTGCCCATCGCTTTTTGAAAAGCTGTCCAAAATCATGATGTAAAGCGAGGGTCGCGGTCACAAACAATGCTTAGGGGTAATCCATGAAGAGTCACAATTTAATCAACATACATCGTAGCCAACTTCTCCATAGGAGCCTTGATTGTCATAGCCATGAAGTGAGCGGATTTTGTTAAACGATCGACGACTACCCAAATAGCGTCATGTCCATTCTTAGTTCTTGGAAAGTCAGTCACGAAATCCATAGTAATGTGATCCCATTTCCACTCGGGAACTTCTAAAGGTTGTAGAAATCCGGCGGGTTTCTGATGTTCCGCTTTTACCTTCTGGTAAACAAGGCATTTTTCTACGAACTCCGCGATTTGTCTTTTCATGCCTTGCCACCAGAATATTTGCTTTAGGTCTTGGTGCATCTTGTTGGCTCCAGGATGGATAGACAAACGTGTATTATGAGCTTCACAACCCACATCAAATGTATTAGAAAGTTACAGAAGCCAATTTTTTTTCCATCTCAATTACATAAATCAGTCATCCCTTAGAGCTGGCAAGTCCGGTCTCCTAAATCTGTCCATCCTTTACTGCACTCACGGGTATGGAACCCTAGGCTCGTCCTCGATCCATTCTACTTTATCTCCTGCAACCTCTGGGAGGAAAATAGAGGGGTGAGTGACAACGTCACCAGCAAGTATACTACAATAATCGACGATTAAATGGAAAGTGCGTACAAGAACCGAACCCCAAAAAAATTCGGTTTAGAAGCATACCCGACTTTCGTCCAATACTCGATAGGGATCATTACTTAGTGCATCAAGATCATAACTTAAATAAAATCATCACTTAACACAGAATATAACAACAAAAGACTGTACCTCGCATCAAATCATAACATGACAATAATCATTACTTAAGGGAGTCATCCTTAGGGTCTACGAGGTCATTACCACTAGTCTAGGTATCACATGTCACTTCACAAAGAATTAATGAATGTAACATGCCTGCATATGTACATGTGATGCATCATGATAAAAATGAGAATGTGATCTTTTCATGCTCTTCTTTCAAATCATCATCGTCATAAAACAATAGAGTGTTGAGATCTATCTTCCCGGATCTAAGGCGGTAACGTCTCCCCTTCGAATCTATTATTCCCGGATTCGGAACGATAACGTCATCTTCTTGTCGGGTCTATTCTACCAGGCCCAAACCGTCATCCTCAGGCCTATTATCTCCGGGCCTGAACGGTCATACTGTCAGATCACTTAACCCGGATCTGAGCGGGTTCTTACTAGCCAAGTTCATACTCACACACGGTACCGGTGGGGAAGCGTTCTTTTAAAACAAAAATCATCTTTTTGAAAACGCTTGTCATCTTTCTTTCACATAAAAATCATGCCGTAAATCATGTAAGTGACGATGATGCAATGTATGACATGCACTATGCAACTCGTGAACACACATCATAACATGCATACACAGACTTGTTTTTTATACTCACATTATGTTCATACAGCCTCCTGCTCATCAATTCGTGCTCATGATCATAAACCCATGCCATACATATGCATAATGAAGGCTTATCCACATGCTATAAAAATTTCATAACGTTCCGAAATGTCTAACGACCTCAAAACATCATACTATCATCAAAAGCATTGCTAAAATCAGCAGGGCAGTACCGCCTTACCTCAGTTTTGTGGGTCATAAAACCTTAATCATTTTGATCCATCACCTGGAAAATATAGCTAATTCACCAAGGAACAACATTCCTAAGGCTAAACATCACATTCAAGCCTAAATGATCAAGATCGATGCCTTAAAACTTAAGACGTTAAACTGTCCTATTTTCAAGTTTTATACCACTAACTTCAACTTAGTTGTTAACCATCAAAATGGTGGTTTTATGCTGGTTTATTTACATGAACATGTACATCTATGCCTTAAGTAATTACCATAAAATTTCCAAGGCAATCCAATAAACTTAAAGGGGTCATCTAATTACTTTCCCAAACTGGGTACATGTAGATACTGGAATGACCAGTTGTATCACGAAATGAATTGTGACCAAACCACATATCCTTTTTCCACAATTCCAACTCACAGATGTCATAAACATATCAAGCTATCATCATACCAAAACCTAGCTCATTTGCACATTCCTAGGGTTCATTTTCAGGTCACACAATTTACTACTCAAAACTGTCCTGTCCCAGCATCTCTGTTTGAGCAGTTTTACCAAGAACTTCATTAAAAATAATCCACAACTCCTTTTACTAAAATTCCAACTCACACATTTCATAAACATATAAGGCTATCATTATACCAAAAATTAGCCCATTTGAACCTCCTAAAGTTCATTTTCAGGTCGTACAACATGCAACATAAATCTGTCCAACTCCAGTAATTCTGTTTGACCAACTCTTACTACAAATTTCATTAAGGACAAATCACACCTCCTTTTAATGAAATTCCGACGCTCACATCTAATATACGCATAAAACTAATGTCATACCAAAAATCAACAGAATTGAGAGTTCTTAAGGTTCCTATTCAGGTCTCACAAAATAGCCCAAATTTCTGTCCAGTTCCAGTAAATTTTCCTAGTGGTCATATATCCGTCGTAAGTGTCCTTAGTTTACATTTTTGTCACAAACACTTAAAATAAGCGTCAAACTTACTCTTTTTATAGAGAATTTACAGGCTCCACGTGCTACAACCCCACATGCAAATCCCTCATAAAATAGTTTGTACTCCCCTATACATCATTCTTTGGCTCACATGCACATTCCTACTATTACAACACTTATCAACAACTTTGGGTGCACACGCACCCTTCACCAACAGCCTCATTTTCGGTGCATGCAAGAAAAGTAATGCATCCAAGAGCATGTTAAACATAACACATAACGAGAGCAAAACTTGCCTCCATTTTTCCACTAAGTTATTATTTTCATGCAAAATCACCCTTATTCCCTTCATCCCTTTCCACCGTGAGCCCCCATCATGGAAAGAGAAAATCTTTAACATGTCCATATCCTAGACTTTATCGTTGCAATCTTAATATCTGAACATGGATGATTTACTTTGGTATATCGTAAGCTTAGGTTTCTGAAATTCATAAAGTGTCAAGAAATTCTTAAAGTTGTATATTTTTCTATATGGTCCTCTAAGTAGAAGTTTCATCGCGTTGTAGCCCTCTTGAGCCATTTATTACACGGTAGCTCACACTCTAAACGGTACACATACCCATATTCGTACCTTCCAAAATACATATGCATATATCCAATTTACACAACGTGTGATGCCACTTATTCTTTGCCAAATTACATCTACTGCACCTTAAGGGTTTGTATCAAAGTTCTGTTGATCTTACCTCCAAATGTTACCCAACGACCATATTAGGGATGGATGAAGAGGGTTCCTAATTTCTTAAGGGCTTAATTAGGCCCATTGTATATGTATTTCTAGACGTATGCCCATACCATATGTGTATGGGCATGTTATAATCCGACTTCTCATTAAAGTTGCCAATATAATACTTCCTCTATTAGTTCTTTAACACTCATATGTAAATTTCAATCCGCCCTCTTGCTTTATGTTTTACACTTGGGGTATGCAAATTACCTTAAATTCTATATAATCATAGATAAGACGGTGGTGTCCTCCTTTCGAGGTCTCATTCTCTTGCCATGCTTCTCCCCCTACCCCAGTTGCTGTACTTGTTTTGAGCGGGGTACAACATTAAGACTACTACGAATTTGTCCAGTTGCTCTTGAAATACTCGATTCATTAGATCCATAAATGTCGCGGGAGAATTGGTCAATCCAAACGGCATTACGAGAAATTCGTAGTGTCCATAACGTGTCCGGAATACGGTTTTCGGGACGTCCTCGGCTTTGATCTTTGATTGAAAGTATCCGGAACGAAGATCAATCTTACTAAAAATCCGTGCCCCCCAAAGCTGATCGAACATATCATTGATCCTAGGTAATGGGTACTTGTTCTTTATAGTGATCTTGTTGAGTTCTCGATAATCTATACATAACCACATACTTCTGTCATTTTTCTTTACGAACAGTACGGGGGCACCCCAAGGCGAAACACTTGGGCGAATAAGTTTCTTATCTAACAATTCGCGCAAATGTTCCTTCAACTCTTTTAGTTCCGCATGTGCCATTCGATAGGGAGCCTTCGATATTGGCTCAGCTACTGGAATTAAGTTAATTTCAAAAGATATCTCTCGATCCGAAGGAAGGCCCGGTAGTTCTTCTGGAAATACATTAGGATATTATCGGACCACCGAGACTTGAGAAAGGCCGGAGGGCGCTTGATCGACGTTTATTGCATAAACTATAAACCCTTCGTGTCGTTTCTTCAACGCCTTACTGGCGCGAATCGCATTTGTATAAACATTCTTGGGGCACTTCCTTAATTTTGATCCTCCTTGAAAGGTTACGTTCTTACGTGTGGGGTCCTTAAAAGTAACCTGCTTTTCATTACAATCGATGTTGGCAAAATTCTTGGAGAGCCAATCTATCCCAAGAATCACATCGAAATCCATCATGGGTATGGGAATTAAGTCACCATCAAACCTGTGATCATCGAACTCAAGTTCACAGTTTCTGAAAATGTAGTGAGACACAATCACCTGATCCCCAGCTGCTTGAACTCTATAGGGTGTATCACTATAGGTTGGGTTGTGCTCAATATTCTTTGCGAATTTCTTCAATATAAAGGAGTGGCTAGCACCACTATCAAATAGTACATTGGCAGGTACAGAGCATACTAAAATAGCTCCTGAATCATGCAAAATCTACTGAGTAATGGTAGTGCAACAGTATTTGTAGAAATTTAAGCACATCATAAATCTTAAAATATGCCTGCCACCAAATCATTGGCCTATTCAGCAGCTTTGTCTGTCATAGCATGAACTCTCGCATTAGTACGCTGACGCTGGTTCTTAGGTTGTTGCTGCTGTGGGGCCCCTTTCTCTGGATAATCTTTGGCCATGTGTCCTACCTTTCCACATCCAAAGCATGTAGTTTCCTTATCCGGAAAGTCTTTGAGGATGTGGCCCATCTTGCCGCATTCGAAGCACTTTCCTGCCTGATAGTAGCATTCCCCAACATGACGCTTATTGCAGTGAGGACAATTTGGAATAGCAGACTGCTGTCCTTGATTCTTTGACTGATTCTTTTGGGAATGGCGTTGGAATCGATTCTTTCCTTGGCGTCCTAGGCCCCTTGAGTTTTGCTTTGCTGCTTTGCAGGACCCTCCATTCCCTGATGTCTATCTTCCCCTTTTATGTCCTATCTCATCGCGGCGAATGATATCTCTCTCTATCCTTTAGCGAGTGTCCAAAAGTGCACCAAAATTTGTCGGGCTCGCATTGACTAACCAGGTCCTGATCCTAGGGTTTAATCCTCTTTCGAACTTTAACATCTTAGTCTCTTCATCGTTCATAGTAGATGGTTGGAATCATCCCAGGGCTATGAACTTGTTAGCATATTCTGCGACTGTCATTCCTTGTGCTTGTACTAGCGACTCAAACTCATGTCTCTTCTGCAGCTTAACGGAGGGTGATATGTAAAATTTGTTGAATTCCTGGAGAAATCTCTCCCATGGAATCGGCCTTGGTAGGGATTGCATGTTGGCCTTCCACCATTGGTTGGCCTCTCCAAGTAGGAACGGCCTGACAGCTTGAGTCTTTACTTCCTCGGGTGCTCGAATCAACTCAAAGCAATTCTCAACTTCATCCAGCCACTTTTCAACGGCATCCGAGTCTGACTTTCCTTCGAAAGGTGGAACATTAGCTCTTTTCAACTTTTCAAAGTAGTATTGGGCATCCCTGACCGGCTCGTGAGGCTGAGGAGTATTCTGTTGTAGCGTTACTTGCCCGATTTGGGTCACGGTCTGGCAAAAATTCCGGAAAGCATTAATGTCTGGAATCATTTGTGGCAGAGGCCCCTGGGGTTGGGGAATATTCTGCGCTGGGGGTGGAATTTGGTCTTGTGGTGGTGGTGGAGGAGGAGGAACCTGAGCAGGTGGAGGAATAGGTTCATGCACCTCCGGTCTGGCTCTGGCAGGTCTGCCTCATGGTCATGCCATCTGCATTATGCAGTGTCGGGGTTTTATTCAAGGTGGGAGTGTCATAATAAGTGACAGAATTTAATTCATGATCCAAAAGAATTTCTGAGTGGGCATGCAAGTAGATACGTCATGAATCAAATTCTATAAATCGTCATCGACTAGGGTTTTATCATTAGATCGAAACCCTAATTTCCAGTCTAAGTCATCCTAGTCTAAGGTCAACTCACATCTAGGATCATGACTTAGATCTAAGATCAAACTTAGTTTGCTAAACTCATAACTTAATTTAATATTCTGCCTGGATCTAGAGCCTTTGCTCTGATACCACCTGTAGCGCCCCGCACCCCGGCCTAGCCGGATACGGTATGCCCGCCGTACTTCACTACGGAGAGTACTAGCCGTCAATCCATAACATATCTTAGTCCAGAATAAAATATGTGGACTTCCATGCTTACTCGTCATCAAGTAAGCAAAACCGAGGCAGAATAAAAACTTTTGAAAATAAAAGCATCTAATCATCTATCATAAGTTTTACAGACATGTTCTTAAAATGCGGAAATATGAAATTCATTGTTTCCAACACAAATTCGTAAAAGATCGTCAATTATGACTGTCTCGTGAAAAACCCTCAAATCATCCTTCCATTGCTCTTCTACGGATAAGGCACCCTAGGCTCGTCCTCGATCCACTCGACCCTATTTCCTGTGGGTTCTGGGAGGAAAAATAAGGGGTGAGTGACAACGTCACCAGCAAGTAAATTATAAATAATCGTGAATTAAATGGAAAGTACATACAAGAATCAAACCCCAAAATTCGGTTTAGAAACATACCTGACTTTCCATCCAACACCCGTAAGTAATCAGCTCATAACTTATCAAAAATCATAACTTATTAAAGATCATAACTTATTAAAGATCATAACCCATTAAAGATCATAACTTAGAAGCTACCAAGTCATAACATCTTAGTCTAGTAACAGGTACCAAATATTCGATGTACCATTAAATGCAACATGCATGTGTATGCACATGTTATGCGTCATGATAAAAACGAGGATAAGTTCTTTCGTTCTTTCTTTCAAAACATCATCGTCAATAAAACAAGAGAGTGTTCAGATCTAATCTATCCGAATCTGAGGCGGTCATATTCTTTCCTTCGAATCTATTATTTCTGGATCCGAAAATAGTCTCATCATCAATTATAGTCACCAGGTCTATTCTCCCCGGGCTTGTACGGTCATTATCATAATCATGTCTATTCTCTCTTGAACTGAACGGTCATAATCATCATAGTCAGATCTATTCTCTCCGGGCCTGAATGGTCATTATCATCAGATCAATTAACCTTGGATCTAGAGCAGGCCCTGCTGGCCAGAAGCATACGGTACCGATGGTAAGCATTCTTTTGAAAACGGAATCTTTTCTAAAAAAATGCTTTTTCGACATTCTTTCTCATAAAACCAGTTTCATAAATCATGTAAATGACGATGATGCAATGTATGACATGTACCATGCAATTCGTGACATGATGCGTTACATACATACAAGTACAAACTTATTATTTAGGCTGGAAAAACTTTCCAGCATTATCGTTCTGTTTGCACGGCATCAAAACCTCATGTTTTAGACTCATTAACATGATTTCTTGTCATACATATGCTTAAGGGTGTCTTTTCTATTCGCCATATAATTTTCGGAACTTTACGAGACGTGTAAGACCCTTAAGTTATTTAATTACTAAACAGGGTACTGCTGAATTCAGAAGCACAGTACCCTTTTTTTACCGTTCTTTTAAGCCCATTAGGTCTCATTTAATTTGGGCCACCACCTGAAAAATACTATAGACATATCAAAACTTTTAGCTCATAAGCCCAAACCCTACAAATGAGTTTAAGCCCACAAGAATAAAGCCATACAACCAAGTCCTTAATTCTGCCTAGTTTTCCAGATTAGTGGTACCAACTTAACTTCGGCAATTACCCAATAAAGTAATAATTCCAAGGTGAAAAATTTACATGGATGTGTTCATCAATGTCCTAAGTAAATGTCATAAAAATTTTGGAGTAACATAATAACATTCAAGGGGTCATTGATTCACTTTTCCAAAACAATTACATGCTGATTTCTGGAGTGACCAGTTTTACTACGAAATTTATTGTGATCATACCGTAAGTCCTTTTTCAACAATTCCAACTTACAAACTTAATAAACACGTAGGGATAGCATACTACCAAAAATCAGCCCATTTTCATATTCCTAAGGTCCATTTTCGGTCCATTCAATACGTCACTTATAATCTGCCCAGTCCAGTAATTCCAGCTTGACCAGTTTTACTAAAAATTCCATTAGAAATAAACCATAACTTATTTTACCAAAATTCCAACTCTCATATTTACTAAGTTCATAGATCTAGTGTCATACCAAAAATTAGCTTAATTTCATTCTTCTAAGATCCATTTTCAGGTCTTGTAAAATGTATCATTATTCTGCTCTGTTCTAGTAATTCCCATTATTGTCACTTTTCCTTACTAAAAGTGTCCCAACTTGAGTTATTTTTCATAAATACGGTACTAATCATCAAATACAACTTTAGCATAAGATTTTGCAGGTTCTAATACATTCCAAAGGTCATCTACTCATCACTTCAAAAATAGTTTTGAAGGTTACACAAATCACACCTAGGTCTTGCACCTTTTGTTCATAATAAAATCTATTCTTGGTATAATTAGTGTATACGTACCATTCCCCAAAACAGCCCGTTTTATACGCATGCAAGGGCTTAAATCTTATTTCCATAATGAACATATTGCACCTAAGTCATAAATCATGCATCTTGTACACATCCTTTACCCTCAAATTATCGTCCACCGCTAGAACCACATTTATCCCCCATTTTCATCCAACCGTCCCCCTTGCATATCAAAGAAGAGATCTTTGACATATTCATCTTAGATTAAATTCATATTCATACTTAAAATCCGTCTTTGAAGGAAATCTCATACATGCAAGCCACTTTACTCATGAATCCGAAAACTTCATGCTTCAAGCTTAGCGTTTTATATCTAAGATTAAAACTTAGTAACATCTAGACATTCAAGCTTATACTTTCACATACAAACCATGAGTATTTATAATGTACTTGCCTTTTTCAAACTTACACCTTTCCTTGGCTTGAAATGTGTATGAAATGAGTGAAGTCTTCCTCCTCTTCACTACATATACCCCACAATTTGGAGGAGGAAAAGAGCAAACATTAGTTGTTATCTTAAAATAAAAGATAGAGCTAAATGGGGGCTTGATTGACTTACCAAGATGAAGCTTGAAGGGTGTTTTCGAACCTCTTAAGAACTAGCACCACTTAAGAGCTTGAAAGTTTGAACGTAGGGACCATGGAGGTCATGGTTTTTGAGTCAAAAGAGTAGCCAGGTGAGCTTCACTCTATGAAAAATATATAAATTCTCTTAAAGAGTTGAGTATATACTCACCTAGGACAACTTGAACTTGGATGAATCCTAAACCTTCTTGGCTCAACTTTGGCTGTGTGCCTTGAGGGAAAAAGAGGAAAAGTCTCTTCTGAATTCTTGATGGTTGAGTGTGAGGGTTTCTTGGAGAGAATTTCTTTTACTATGATATGGTTTAGCCGTTGGGAATCAAGAGGGGATAAGGGGGTTACCATGGTATGGTTAGGTTAATTAACTTTAGTTATTTTAGCTAATCAAGGTTACTTTAATGCAACTAGAGTTACTTTAAGGGTTAACTTAAGTTACTTTAACCTTGTGGTTAATATAAAGTAACCATGGTAAGATTTTGAAATTCTCCTTGGTTAACCATAGAGGGATCCGGCGGTTGGGGCCTTAGTAACCCTTACCATGCTTAATTCTCTTTTAATGAAAATCTAAGTGGGTAGTTGCCCCCTTTTTCTTAATTATTTCCCCTTTTTCTCTTCCTAAAATATAATTAGGAACAATTATGATTCTTCTTGGACTCATGGGCCGAAACCTTGTGAGATTTTGGGAAACATTGCCCACTACTTAAGATTGTTAAATTGCTATTTGGGCTTATTCAAAGATGGCCCTTAAGATTATCCTTCTTGAAATTTTGAGAAATCTTCTAAGGTCCTCTTTATTCCTTGTGGCCGAAATCTCCTAGGCTCTTGGGGGTGAATTGGCCACTTCACATAGTCCACAATTCATGTTTGAATTATTATACATTATTTTTCCTTAACACAAATCTAATTAAAGAAGTAATCATAAAACTAAATAAATGGTACTTGAAGATGCAACTTTTCGTAGATTCACTTAGACAAGTCTCAAGTACAATGTGATCCCTTGTTGGTACAACACTTATGTTGGAACCTATGACAATCTCAAGTCTATGGATTAAAACATGACTATCATGAGATTTACTTATGACACTAATCCATGTAGTAATCTCATGATGGGTCTATCCAATACACTGTTCTCTAACAAGTATCTATGAGATTGATTTGTATCACCATACACATAATCATCTCATGATTATCAAATCAATACTCACACTGATTATAAATTATTTTATCTCTATAACAATAATGAACCAGGGACATATATCAAAATTGTGTAACATACTAACCAACAATAATGATAATAAAACCTCTTTATTAATAATAAATGTATAGCATAAAACATTCAAATCATGGTCTAGGGAACATACACTAACATCAAGCCTATCAATCTTATATTCCATATACCATATAGGATTTGTTCATACTACCCACATACGTTCATTTCTTCTAAAAGTTTGATCAAGCTATGATCAAGCCTTCATTTGTTCGGTGGTGTTGTTTGTGTTGTTGTGTTAGTTTGTTTGATTGTAAAAGGGTAGAGTTGGTGTTTAACTCGAGTCACCCTTGTGTCAAGGTGCTATTTGTGATTAGTGAATACCGAGGAAGGTGTCCCCGAAGACTAGAGTAGGTTGATTTAACCGAACCATTATAAAAATCTTGGTGTTATTTACTTTCAACACTTTTACTTTCAGTTTTCAGTTTTTTGCATTGTTTTCATAAAAATGGGAAAAATAACAAACGTTTCCAAAATCACAAAATTTTACAAAAACATATCCACACGTCCTAGATTTTATTTTGCACAATTTTCATCGCATTTGGAAAGTATAAGTCAGTCAAACGTTCATAGTTCTGAGAGTAGTGCAATCTGATTTTTAGATTTGCAAAGGTTGAGAACATCAATGTGGTTGACATACATACCAAGAGAATTTTGAAATAATGTTTTAACCCATTAAAGTACACATTTTAAGGGTCATACCATAAAATTTTCAGGTCATTTAGAGTTTTCAATTAATAGGAATAAATTTTTTATTTCAGATCACAGTTTGTGAACCATTGACACAATCTGTGCAAAAACGGTTTTTAAAGGGGTTTCATTTAGAGTTTTATTATGAAATATTTGTGACACATTAGCAACATCTGAGAGCACATTGTCACTAAGTTTCATAGTTTTTGAAGGTCGACAACCTGGTCAAATGGTTAATTCAAATCAGGATCTGAAAACAGAAACTGTTTTCAGAAGTGAGTTATTTGGTCTAAAAAGTTTTAAAAACTAAATTTTACGCATTCACTATTCAACCCACTTTTAATAGGTCCTACAAGTGGTATCAAAGAGTAGGCACACTCACTACATGAAGATTCAACAATCTTTGTGAGATGGCTTCATCTAGTCACAAGACCGAGCAAGAAGGTATGTCGAGCCAAAGGCCTCCTCTTTTCGACGGTGAGTCTTTAATAAAATGGAAACTTCGTATGGAACTTTTCCTTATGGCTATTTATATAGACTTATAGTCCATTATAGAAGACGGTCCTTTTATTCCTTCTAAGTTATCATCGATTGATGGTGTCACTTTAGAAGTCGTAAAACCGAACCAAGAATACACTACTGATGATAAAAAGAAATTAAGTATGAATGCTAGAGCCATGCAACTTCTTTAGTAAAAGTGAATCAAGTTATGTGTCCAATTGTTCTAGTGCCCAAGAAATGTGGAGAATTCTTGAAATCAAACATGAAGGTACTAGTCAAGTTAAAAACATGCTTATGTCTATTCTTGAATCCTTCAAGTTATTACGAAATGAATCTATTGTTGATATGGATTCATGATTGACTAACATTTACAATTCTCTTGAGTCTCTTGGAAAAGTATTTTCGTCACAGAAAAAGGTTCAAAAGGTATTAAGAAGTCTTCCATCCGAATGAGATCACAAAGTCACTGCAATCGAAGAAAGTAAGGAAACCAAATCAATAAAGATGGAGGAATTAATTGGATCATTAAGGTATATGAAAACAAACTCACTCTAAGAAATTCTGAATCTACTTCTAAACAAGATAAGGTTATAACATTTAAATCAAATGAATACGTCTCTGTCTCTTATGATCGCGCAGATGATAGTGACACGGATTCCGATAATGAAGATCTAATCACGTTGGCTAAAGGATTAAGAAAGATCATGAGAAAATTGCTTAGAAACAAACCTAAGCCTACTTCATCTAAGAATCATAGGAATAAGGATAATGAGGATATTAAGTGTTATACTTATGGAAGACTTGGACATATCTCTTATGACTGTTTGAACAAGGACAAGAAAATAAACAAACATCGTGACAAGGAATGGATTGGAACTGTCTCAGAACATAAACAAAGGAGAACAAGAAGAGCCTTTAAATCATCTACATGGATTGAGTCATCCAATTCTGAAAGTCAAGAAGCCAAAGAAGAAACGGCACAAGTATCCTTTGAATCCTAGGCATCAAATGAGGTACATTCTGATTCTGATTCCGAGCCTTCTTATGATGATTTATTTTGTCAATATCTTGAGTTGCATAAGTTTTCTAAGGCTCTTGCAAAAGAGAAGAAACGGTTAATTGAAGACATGAAAATGTTAGAATCTTCTAACACAAATCTTGTATCTCAATTAAACGATTCAAAAAAAGAGTCGTCTTGCATAATAAATTCATTAAAGTCTGAAATTTCATCCTTGACATCCTAGAATAATGAAATGAAAGTCAAGATTTCAAATTTAAAATCAAGAAACGCCGACATAGAATAGATGGTAAAATAATTCCATACGGGTATTCGTATGTTATATCATCTTATTTCGTCTCAAAAGCATGAAAATGATAAAACCGGATTAGGGTATGTTGAAGATAATAAAGTAAAAAATAAGTTTACCAACTTTATTTTATCTTCCTCTAAGAAACCGCATTCATTTAAGCCAACTGTACCGCCTGAGAAGATGTCTAGTGCACCAATCATTATATCTCATCGCACTCTTTCTTTTTCATCACGTACAAAATATAGTCATGTACCATATAGATATGAAAGGAAACATTTGATGCATATGCGACATTCATACAATACCAACGCATCTAGATCACGCACCATGCACACTAACAGAAATGCATATCAAAGACCATACAATGATGATTTCGGCCATAGGCCAAACATAAGTTCTGCTAAAATATATTACATTGCTTCTTCTTCTTTCTTATCACCTTTTGAAAGACCAATAAAGGTCAATAAAGGATACCTACATGATTGTTCACTTTGCAGGGATGATATAAAACAAGAGATGCAGCAAACAAGTGGTATCACACTATAAAGCTGTAAAAGGAATATTTTGATAGAAAAAGCAAACAAGGGGTATCATGACGGGAGATTCGAGCTTGTTCTCAAAGTTGAAAAAGGTTACAAAAGGAGGATCATTAACTTCTGAAGATGACAAATGAAGGTATACACTTCAGGTTTCCAATATGCTCTTGGTAAAGCAACCTGTCCTATAACTTGTTTGGCATACCACAATTTTTTTTGATGGTTTTGATGTGAATCTATGACATAAAAGGAAAAAGCATACACGATGAATATGACTACAAATTCATGATTTCTGCTGATATGCTATAAAATGCTGTTTCTTTTCATTCTTACTAATGCTTTTGATGTGATTTACAAAATGAAAGGGGAGAGAAAAGCATGATTTAAGGGAGAGAGAAGCATGATTTAAGGGGGAAGAGAGCGCTAAAGTTAAGGGGAGCACGATAGCACGATATTACGAAATTTAAATTTTTCGATTTATGCATAATTATAGGGGTAGCGATCACATTTAAATTATCAATAAGTGTTATTTTGCAAATCATCAAAAGGGGGAGATTGTTGAGAAATCGGGATTTGATTGATTTGAAATGCATGATTTAAATGTTACGAAATGCATGAAATAAGTGTTACTTGATATATACACGTGATAAAAATGCTTTACATGTTTATATATAACGTTGTCATACTAACGTGCCATGAAGCATTAATGCTTACATTATGTGGTAAACATTTGTTGTCTTTATACTATTTTCAGGTGTCATAATTAATGAACCAAACTAGTTTATTAAGTGAAGTGCTTAACGAAATGAACTAACTAGTTCATTAAATGAAGAAATATTTGGGACATATTTGAGAAAGCTTTTTGGTTACAAATTTGGAATGGAAAGTTCCCTTTTTCACACCAATATACAAGCCACATACATATACATATAATACATCCATGTTTTTACGGAAAACTATATACTTATATTCCGACGTTCTACCGACACATCATACATATTTCAAACGTACGTCGACATCACACTACTAGATACACCTAATATTTATGAGTATATACAGGTCTCATATCATATATTACATGTCATACTGCCATCAAAGTATATAAAGACATGTCACGAGGTCATAAACCAAAAATTGGCGTATCGGGTGACTACCAAACCTTCACCGATTTGTTACGCACTTGCCATATAAAGATGGCCAGCCTATATACACACTACAAATACTCAAAAATTTTGTGCTCCACATGTCAAATTCAGACCCAAAGTCATACCATGTTTACACACATCAACCACCCTAATTTTGGCTTGAATTGTGGAAAATTAAAACTCAAATATTTTGTCACGTGGGGGCGTTTTTATCTCAGCCATTGGAACATAAAATACACTTCATTTTATATATATTATTTGTGACATAATATATATTACATGTCTAAGATGTTTGAGATTAATCAAAGAAAAATCGTGTAATCGACGAACGTCGAAAATTCGGTTTTCTACACCTACATACATGGGATGGTTTTGGGTGTGTATGTGACATGTATATAGACACTTTTTGCACATTGAAGACATATTAGAGTGTTCTAGAAAAATCAATTTAGGGCTGATTGCAATTTACCATGTGTGTGAAGATTGTGCATCATTATGTGACAAATTTTCAAGAGATGAATTTCAACACGTGCAACTGAGGTGTGATGTTGTAACCTAATAGGGAATCCTTTTGTACCTATGATCTATTTAAGAGAATATTTGACAAGATAAGATTTCAATTATAATTTATTGAGCCGATGACTATCATTATTATAGATTACGTTACGAGAAGTAATATACGTATATGTTATTCGAGTAAGAATATTGGACCATAAGGAGGGAACCAATTCACACCCAAGAGCTTGGAAGGTTTCGGCCCCAAGGTTAGGGAAGGCCCCAATTGAATTTCTTAAAATTGTTAGGACCATCTTCTAAGTAAGATAATAGGCCTTAAAACATGTGGGTAATAGAAAGAGGACTTAGTTACAACCCAAAAATTTTTTCTTTTCTTTCGGCCTTAGCCCAAAAGAGGACTCAAGCATTTTCTAAATTAACCATTTTAAAAGGAAGATAAAGGAGAAGAAAATAAAATAAGTAGTGGAGGGAAAAGGGGATTACTCTAATTAAGGCATGTTGGCCGGCTGGTTAAGGGGGGAGCTATTAAGAGGGTTGTTTACTCTACTATAGTTAATTGGTACCTAACCAAGATTCAAGTAACTAGGGTTAAGTAAAAGTAACTAAGGTTAGTTCAAAAAGTAACTATGATTGGGATAAAGTAACCAAGGTTAGTGAAAAAGTAACCTTGGTTAACTAAAAGTAACCAAGGTTAAAAAGTAAATTAAGGTTAATCTATTAACCTTACTATAGTAAGATCTTCACCCCTCCCTTTACCCCTCTCCAACGGCTAAACATAGCCAAAAGAAAAAAAAATTACCTCCAAGATTATACTTGAAACCTTTCAAAACCCTCAAGAACTTCAAAGTGCAAGAGAGCTCCTTTTCTTCCTTTCTCTTCCAAACATTCGGGCAAGGGAGCAAACAAGGAGGTCTAGGTTCTTCCAAGACTAAGAGATATTAGGTAAGTGTTCTTAGCCTCTTGAGAAGATATTTATATCTTCATGATATGAAACTTATGGTGCTATCCTTCTTGTTCATGATCGTGACCTTCCATGGTCATTAGGCTCAAGTCTCAAGCTTTTAAGGATTCTAGGCTAGAGAAACTTGGATACTACTCAAGCTCTTTTGGTAAGTCCATCTAGTCCTACTAAGTGAATATTTTAGTTAAGGGTGTAAACTAATCTTGCTTCTTTTCCTCTCCACCACCGTGGGATGCATGCATAGGGAGGGGAAAGATTTCAACTTTCCCTACACCTTTCCAAGAAGAGTAAGCAAAAAGGCAAGTACACTATACTTTTTGTGTCTTGAATGTGAGAGTGTGTGCATGAATGGCTAGACATACTTAAGATCTAATCTTAGTTGCACTATGCTACGTTTTGATGCTCAACCCTTCGGCCTAGGGCCATTTGGGGTGTAGGTGTGGGCTCTTGTTCCAAAGATGTAATCTTTATGAATTATATGTATTATTATGTGTTAATCTAAGTTGGACATGTTAAAGATCTTCTCTTTTCCATGATGGGGGCACACGGTGGAAAGGGTGCAGGGAATAAGTGTGATTTTGCATGAAAAATGATAACTTAGTGGTAAAGTGGAGACAAGGTTTGTTCTTGTTGTGTGTTATGCTTAACATGCTCTTGGATACATCATTTTTCTTGCATTCACCAAAAAAGGGGCTGTTGGTGAAGGGTGCGTGTGCACCCAAAATTGTTGCTAAGTGTTGTATTAGTAGGAATGTTGTATGTTAGCAAAAGAATGAGGTATAGGGGTGTACAAACTGTTTTATGAGGGATTTTCATGTGGTTTTGTGGCATGTTGAGCCTGTAAATTTTCTATAAAAAGAGTAAGTTTGATGCTTATTTAAGTTTTTGTGACAAAAATGCAAGTTAAGGACACTTAGGAAGGAAATATGACAACTAGGAAAATTTACTGGAACTGGACAGAAATTTGGGCTATTTTGTGAGATCTGGAAAGGGACCTTAAGAACTTTCAATTCATTTGATTTTTTGGTATGACATTAGTGTTATGTGTATATTAGATGTGAGAGTTGTAATTTCATTAAAAGGAGCTATGGTTTATTTTTAATAAATTTCCTAGTAACATTGGTCCTGCTGAGAACACTGTACTGGACATAATTTAAATAACTCGTTGAACAGCCTAGAAATGAACCTTAGAGGTACACAAATTAGCCAATTTTCAGTATGACACTAACCCTACAAATAAAGTAAAGTTGAAAGTTGGAATTTTGTAAAAATGGGTTACGGTTTATTTTTAATGAATTGTCTAGTAAAATGGGTCAGACTGAAATTCGTTGGACTGACAGAATTAGTGTGGCATGATGCCTAATCTGAAATTGGATCTTAGAAGAGTGCAATGGGGCCAAATTTTGGCAGGATCCTAGTCCAATGAGTTTATTAAGCTGGAGAGTTGTAAGTATCGAAAAAAGAATTAAGGATTGGTCACAATAAATTTTATAGTGAAATTGATCATTCCAGAATTCAGTTTGTACCCGTTTTATGAGAAAGAACAAATGATTCCCTTATCGATATCGTAATTCCATAAAACTTGCATGGCAATCACTTACGGCATATACGAAGGAGTACATACGAACCACTTGGTTTAAAATGGTTATTTTAATAGGAAATCACCAAGGAGAAGTTGACGCCACTAAGCTGGAAATTTTCCAGCATGATTTTATGTGAAAGAAAGATGAAAAGCGTTTTCAAAAAAGATGATTTTTGTTTTTAAAAGAACGCTTCCCCACCGGTACCGTGTGTGAGTATGAACTTGGCCAGTAAGAACCCGCTCAGATACAGGTTAAGTGATCTTGCAGTATCACCGTTCAGGCCCGGAGATAATAGGCCTGATGATGACCGTTCGGGCCCGGAGAGAATAGACCCGATAAGAAGATGACGTTACCGTTTCGAATCCGGGAATAATAGATTCGAAGGGGAGATGTTACCGCCTCAGATCCGGGAAGATAGATCTGAACACTCTATTGTTTTACGACGATGATGATTTGGAAGAAAAGCATGAAAAGATCATATTTCCATTTTCATCATGGTGCATCACATATACATATGCATGCATGTTACATTCATTAAGTCATTGTGTAGTGACACATGATATTTAGACTAAGTTGTGATGACCTCGTAGACCCTAAGTATGACGTCCCTAAGTGATGATTCTTGTTATGTTATGAATTGATGCGAGGTACAGTCTTTTATTTTTATATTCTGTATTAAGTGACGATTTTATTTAAGTTATGATCTTGATGCACTAAGTGATGATCCCTATCGAATATTGGACGGAGGACAGGTATGCATCCAAATCGAAATTTTTGGGGTTCGGATCTTGTACGCACTTTCCATTTAATCCTCAATTATTATAGTATACTTGCTGGTGACTTTGTCACTCACCCCCTATTTTTCCTCCCAGAGGCTGCAGGGGATAAAGTAGAGTGGATTAAGGATGAGCCTAGGGTCCCCTATCCATGAGCGCGGCGAGGAGTGGACGAGTTTAGGAGATATGACTGGCCAGCAATGATTGATGGCTGATGAAGTACTTGGAATGGAAAACATTTGCTTTTGTGACTTTCAATACTTTTGATTTTGGATATAAACTATGAATGATCATGTGGATGTGTTTAATTTGAAGTTTTAAATTCTGCCACGGTTTCGCATACTTATCTGCTTGTAAGCGCGAGAATCCATGCATTATACCATGGATCATGATACGTATGAGACGACGCCTAGTACTCTCCTTAGTGAAGTACGGCGGGTGCACCGACTTCAGCGAGGCCGGGGTACGGGGCGCCACATGTGACATGGCTATTTCAACTTCTTGGAGCCTAGGTGGAGCTTGTTTGACACTTTAATTGGTGGAGGATAAGCCACACATGATTGGTGACATTGTAGAGTGCAAGACACACAAGGAAACATTTCAAAATAAAACACATGCTGAAAATTATTCAGCACATATATGATGGCCGATTTTTCCACCCTTATTGTCTTAACTTTTCTTCCAAAGTTGTGGGGGAATCATATCATGATTAATTTTTAATTAACAACCTTGATTTTGAGCATGTGTTTCAGATTTTTAAGATGAATTTCCAGCTTATTTATGGAGCGAAGGTGATAAGCAATGGCCTATCAAGAAGTGACAACTAAGCAAACACAAGTCATTTGTCCAATCGTATTGCGCCAAGTAAGCAAGGGTGTGTCACCATTTGTACAAAGCAATCTTCCAAGGGTATTTAAGACAATTTTCAAGGAAGACTACAACCCTAGGGGGCGGCCAACCTGTTGAGAAATATGTTTGGATAATTTTTAAGATCGTGATTTTAAAGTGTGATTACTTAAAAATGTCGCACATAGTGTTATAAATTGTTAAAAGTTGAAAAAGTGAAGAAAAATGACATCGATCTCTCAGGTTGTTGCAATTTAATCGATCGATGTACGTCAAACCCACACGTCGATCGATCCATGGAAGGAAGAGAAAATTCAAGACCTTACTGTGAAACATCGATCTCTAAACCTGAGACACATTGATCGGTCGATGTGCACATCAAACCCTCACTTTGATCGATCGATGTAGGTCAGAGACAAACTCTGAAACTCACTATGAGACATCGATCTCTCAAACAGAGGCACTTCGATCGATCGATGTCTAGGGTTTTAGAAAATTTTTATTCTAAAAAGTGATAAAATGGTTTTTTTCATTTGCACATGACTTATATATGTTTATCATGTTCTTATTGTGTTATTTTGATAAATATTATGCGTTGTGACTAACATGCCTTGGGAGTTTCTACAACCTACCAAAAAGAGCCAAATTGGTATTTTGAGTTTGTGTAGGCACGTGGCATGGTGAAAATAATTTAAGGACACATTCATCTCTTATTTATCATCACAAAGGTGTTATTATATCTATTTCTTACCATCGTGGTCATTTCTGGAGTTTTCTCTCACCAGGGTGTTTTGGTCATTTTACCTCTGAGGGACAGTTTTGTATTTTTACTCAAGGAATCTCTTGAGTATCTTATTATCATCATTATGGAGTTTATTTATGGTGTTCTTGAAGATTTATTGGTGCTTCTCTGTTTTATTTCTCTATTTGATGACACTATCAATAGTAGCGGGATATGTGACGGTATTTGATGTCACATTCTATTTTTTTTATGAAGACCTTCTTATATATGTTATTGGAATCTCTCAATCATCATTTTTCAGATTTTATAAGGTGTTCTTGGTGCAAAATTTATCACAACATACAAGGAGAAATTGTGGAAATTTGTGTATTATATGTTGGCATAATCTTGTCAACTATTATTTGCTGGTTTCTCTTTCAAAAATCTGAGTTGATATACATATATAGAGCCTCAAAATGTGTATATACAGGTGGAAATGATGTTTTATTCGTTTTATAACTTTATGCCAAGTGGACCAATCAAATACAAGCTAGTTGTCAAAGTTGCCAACTTGGAATTTTTCAAACTTAACCCAAAGGCTATATTGGTTATTTTGGCTGATGTTTTGAGTCAAATGGCAGCTCTCACATGTCCTATTATCATGCAAAAGAGATGAGGGATTCTTGTGGCATATTCCCTACTTATTATCTTTATTTTGCAAAGTATAATCAAGACAATTTGAGGTGGAAATGTTCGGCCAAGATATGGATGTTAGGTGGACCAATTGTGTTGCTTGATGTTGCCAAGTGTACAAGATGATTATGTGGCCAATAAATGATGTGAAGACAACTAAGACTTGATGATAAAGATGGTGACATATTGGAGGTCTTATCTTCAATGCCTATTTCACACTATAAATCTGAGGCAAATGTGAAGACGAAGAACACACACTTGAAAGCTATAGTTGAAGCTCATTGTCTTGCTATCTTCTCCTCTTCATTCTTGTTTCATTCTTTGTGTAGCCAAGATGTTCTTGTGATATTAATTGAGTAGCTACATGCCCCTTGTTTTTTATTTGTAATATTGGTTAGCCAAATTTTTATGGCTACACCAATAGGTGGTAAAGGTGTTGCAACCAAGAGTTGCATAGATGTGATCATCCAAGTCTTTAATAGGGTTGGTGTTTAACCCAAGGATCAATCTTCGTTCTTGTTGTATTTGTGTTCATTTCATAGTGAAATCCAAGGAAAGGTGTTCCTTGGGACTGGAGTAGGTCACATTACAAAACCAGGATAAATCTTTGGTGTTCTGGTCTTCTTTATACTTTTCTTTGTTTTTCTGCCCGTTTTCACTGCATTTTTCACCCAAATTCACACATCTTGAAAAAATAGCAAAACACTTCCAAAATTCATGATTTTTGGTGGAGTTATACTTTAGACTGTTACCTTTTATTTTCAACAAGACTCACTTGATGTGAGCAAAGAAAAGTTAGTCTCAGTCGTTGCAAGATAACTGCCCCATTCTGGCTGCAATAGGACCATTTTCAAGAAAACTTGAATTCTTTTTTCATCAAGGATAGTTTAAGGTCATGGCCTTCTGGAAACATAAGCTAGACATCCTAAGGAGTGTTTTGATATAAAGATCAACCTTTTTGGTTTAGTGATCAAGGAGAAACACGTTTCCAAAATTTAACACTATTCTGTTCAATTATATCCAGATTGACCATCTGAATCTTTTTATTGGGTTGAAGGGTCAAACTATCTTATTTTTTATCCTTTTTCGACAAATTTTAGTCAAGAAATTGAAGTTAATATCTGGAAAGTTTCATAATTTTTGGAGTTGTATACACTGAGTTTTGAATATTTCAAAAACGGGTACTGAATCTGAGGAGGTGTCAGATTCTGTTTTCAAAAGGGGATTTTAACCAAGGGTAGTAGTGTAATTTCCACTAACGACTATTCATCCCCCCTCTAGTGATGTTTACTACAGCCGTACAGTCCAACAATTGGTATCAGAACGAGATCAACACCTCTCTAAGAAGCAAGATTCAACAACATACGAAGAAGACAAGGTCAAAAAACAACACTTCAAAGCAGCTTCCTTATCTCAAATCAAAGGTACATAAAATGGCTATTGTTTCTCACAAAAGTGAGTTGGACGGTATGTCTACTCAACGGCCTCCTCTTTTCGATGGTAATAATTTCATTCATTGGAAACTTAGGATGAGGCTATTCTTAATGGTTACAGACATCGATTTGGGGTCCATAGTTGAAAATCGGCCGTACATTCCAATGAAGGTTGTACAAGTAAATGGAGTAACACAAGATGTTGAGAAATATAAAAGTGAATGGTCATCTGAAGATAAAAATAAAATATCAATGAATGCTAAAACTATGGAATTACTGTTAAACAGACTAACGACTTCTGAAGCAGGTTGTGTATCAAATTGTCCTAGTGTACACGATATGTGGGAATCATTAGAATTAAAGCATGAAGGTACTAGTGGTGTAAAAGAGTTTAAAATAGACATGCTTATGACTGAACTTGAGTCATTTGAAATGTTATCGAACAAATCCATAACATCTATGGATTTGCGAATTACTAACATTTTCAATGCACTTGAAGCTCTAGGTAAATCCTTTGCCAACAATGAGAAAGTCCAAAAAGTGCTACGGAGTCTTCCTGCTAAATAGGATCCAAAGGTAATAGCAATCGAGGGGACAAAGTCAATCATTAAAATAGATGAATTGATCTGTTCACTTAGACTTTACGAGGTAAAATTGAACCAACGAAAGTCCAAATCATCTAAATCATCCGGTAAGTCTATTGCTTTCACATCAACTGAGTCACATACAAATAATGATTAAAATAATACCGATAGTGAATTAGATGATGATTTAATATTAATAGCTAGAAAACATAGAAAGTTTTTCAAACGATCTAGATAGGAATAGAGAACAGTGTTCTTCTTCTTCTACTTCTCAACCTAAGGAAAAAAATTAATAACAACAAGTGGTATAATAAAGAGTTAACAAAAGAGTCTAAGTCAAGAAGAGGCAAATGGGCAATAAAGGCGAGCATGTGGAGCGACTCGTCCGACTTAGAATCTGACACTGAGGAAGCTCAAGTCTGCTTTGTATCCAATGAGGTAAGTTCTGTTAGTGTATGTGCCCTAGGCCATGATTTAGATATTTATGTTATACATTTATTATTAATAAAAGAGGTTTTATTATCATTATTGTTGGTTAGTATGTTACACAATTTTGATATATGTCCCTGATTTATTATTGTTATAGAGATAAAATAATTTATAATCAGTATGAGTATTGATTTGATAATCATGAGATGATTATGTGTATGGTGATACAAATCAATTTCATAGATACTTGTTAGAGAACAGTGTATTGGATAGACCCATCATGAGATTACTACATGGATTAGCGTCATAAGTAAATCTCATGATAGTCATGTTTTAATCCTTTGACTTGAGATTGTCATAGTTTCCAACATAAGGACTATTATACTTTGATATGAACAAACGTTATCCGTAACTGGATAATCATAAAGGTCATGATTGAATGTGATAGAAATTATGTAGAGGATATTGAACAATCAAGATAGAATTTGTCCCTCTCTTTTGAGAGAGATATTTTTAGGCCCCTCGATTAGTTAGACTGTGAAATGCATGGCCGTGCTCAAATGAATTGATAGTGTGATCAGTATCGTTTGTTTTATCAGTCTACTTAGAGATCTAGTAATCATATGTTTGAACAATATAAGTATGACGCTGACCATGACTTATGTTCAAGCTAGATATCGTGTGACAAAGGGATTAATGCATGTACTGTTAGTAGGCTAGTTGGACTTTACTCGTATTAATTGGGTAATCGTAATGTCTTGCTAGAGGCCAATTACGACTTGTTGGTTTAATAGAGATTTAATCAACTGTCAATTAATATGGGCCTTTCGGGTCACACATAAGAATGCGTATGGCTGAGATTAATAATATTAATAATATTAATATTGGATATTAATTACTATTATTATTATTATTATTATCGTTTTTAATATTAATAATATTAATATTGGATATTAATTATTATTATTTTTGTTTTTTATGTATATATTTATATCATCGGATAATAACAATAGAATCCATATCTGATATGGATTTTGATTGGTTTTTATCTAATCCTAACGGAATCCGTATTTGGTGCGGATTATGATAGGCATTAACTAATCTGAACTGGAATCGGATTTTGATATCTATATAAATGTATATAGCATGGTGTATCTCGTACACTAAGCAATCAACAGAAAAAGAAAACCCTAGAATCGTTTTTGAGAAAAACCGAGTTCTTCAGCCGTGCCGTTTCAAGAGCTAGCACTCCGGGCGTAAGCATTCGTGTGGATACCGACAGAGGGTGTTCGTGATTTCGCACCTCTTCCATCTACAGATATTGAATCTTTTGAGGTAATTTTGCGTTTCTTTCATCGATTAAACGAACAATGGATCATTGGTAGGAAATCAGAGATCAAGTTTTGTTTTTCCACTGCGCGTTCTTGCAGTGATCTTGTCGGATTTCCTAACAAGTTCTTCATCCGATATAGATTCTGATAGTGAAATCTCATTTGATGAAATTTACGAAGAATTTCTAAAGATGCATGCTCACTGTAAAAGGCTATCTAAAGAAAAGAAGAAACTAATTGACGAAAATGACAAGTTGAAGACGTCGAACTTGGAATTTTCTGATCAATTAGAATATTTTAAACAAGAGTCTACTAATACTCTTAATTCTTTAGAGATTAAAAGTGAATCATATAGGAAAAATGAACAAACATTACAAACTGAAAATAGCCTGTTAAAATCTAAAGTAGAAAATTATGAAAACAAATTTCTCAACTGAAATCATCTAAACTAGACTTAGAAAAAATGTAGAACAATTTAAGTCAGGAACTGGCATGCTAGACACACTAATATCGTCATAAAAATATGGAATTGATAAAACCGGGTAAAGAAGAAAACATCAAAGTAGATAAAAATACTAAGTTTGTTTCATCAAGTACTAAACAAACTTATAAAGCAACAAAAATAAAATCAACTTTGCCTTCGACACCTTCTTCGACTCCTTCTTCTGCTTATTCCAAGGTAAAAATGCAACATGCACCCACAAAAGCACAAACGTATAAACGTGCAACTAGGCAAAACGTTGCATCTAGACCACCAAGAAATTATGCCTATATCTATACAAATGTATCTAGACAAAATCAAATGCATCCAACTTATTATTAACATAAATATAGGCAACGTTCATATAAGACTTATAGAAATGCATATGAACACACATACATTGCGCCATTCAAGAAACAAAATCATATGCCTATCAAAATCGGCCACAACATAGTACTTATGAACCAAGATATAACAAATATATGCATACACCTTCATATAATTGGGATGGTCAAGTACGTGTAAATCCTCTTTATTTTCTCAACTATAAAAATGCCAAATCTGTGCCCAAAAGGTACATCCAAGTTTGGATACCTAAGGGATATTTAAACAAGGATGGTGCCCCTAACAGTCAAGGACCCCCGTAAAGCGTACGTAAAACATTCTCTCCATTGTTGGTAAATTGCAAAGAAGACAAACAGGAGACAAAACCAAAGAATCTAAAAATCAAATGGCTTTTTGATAGCGGATGTTCAAGGAATATGACAGGCAACCCCAAACTATTCATAGAAATTGAACATGTTGAAAATGGAGGAAAAGTAACATTCGGTGACAACAACAAAGGAAAGGTTATTGGAAGAGGAACAATTAGAGACCCTAACACATTTCAAATACGAAATGTGATGTTAATAAAGCAATCATTCATATAATTTACTTAGTATAGATTGTGGATACAATCTTTCTTTTCTTCCCAATTCTTGTGATACAATAAATGCTAAGGGAGAAACAGTATTAAAAGGAAATAGGCATAGTAATATTTACACCCTTTCCCTAAGTAATATATTAGATGCTAAGAATAAATATATAATATCACATGACTTAGATGTAAATTTATGGCATAGGCGATTAGGCCATATAGGGATTTCAACAATAGAAAAGTCATCTAAGAAGAACCTAATTAGAGGTATGCCTAAGTTAGACTTAGATAATTTTCAAATTTGTGAAACATGTATTAAAGGAAAACATATTAAAGAAATGTTAAAACCAAAACATGAACTGAGTAATAGTCATGTACTAGAATTGCTTCACTTAGACATATTTGGTCCAAGTAGGACATGAAATCTAGGTGGACACTACTATGTGTGTGTCATAGTAGAAGATTACTCACGATACACATGGGCATTGTTTTTAACACACAAAGACGATGATCCATTGGAAATCGAAACTCTTATCAAGCAACTCGAAATCTTAACGAAGAAAATGTTAAAAGAATTAGGAGTGATAGAGGTAGAGAATTTAAAAATTAAGATGTAACCAATTTTTGTGAATTACATGGAATAAAACATGAATTCTCACCACCTAGAACACCACAACTCAATGGAGTTGTTGAACATAAAAATAGAACGATTCAAGAAATTGCGAGGACAATGTTTTGTGAAAACAAAGTACCTAAATGTTTATGGGCTGAAGTTGTTAGTTGTGCTTGTTATATTATCAATAGACTTCCAATTAGAAAGAAATTAAATAAAACACCATATGAGTTATTAAACAATAGACAACCTAAGGTAGATTATCTTAGAGTTTTAGTTGTAAGTGTTTTTTGTTGAACACTAAGGATAATCTACACAAGTTTGAACAAAAGTGTTTTGAATGCATATTTGTTGGTTATTCAACTAATTCTAGAGCATATAGGTGTTATAATCCTGCATCTATAAAGATAATTGAATCCATACATGTGAAATTCAATGAAAATGTATGTTTTCAACTTAGTGATAAAACTCAACATAAACATGAGAAATGTTGAAAATATGTTTGGTGAAGATGATATATTACTTGAGCTTGTTAATGATCATCTAGAACCAACTCCCCCTAAACAAAACATGCATGAACCTTTAGGAGAAGTAAATGAAGAAATTTTGCAATTAGAAGATAATCCATCTAATTTACAAGATGCTCCAATCATATATGATAGTGTTCACACTAATGAAAAATTTGAACAAGATGAACGTGAATCTAGTCAAACTAGAAATTGGTGGCTTATAAAAGATAAACATAAACACCCTAAAGAGTTAATCGTTAGGAATCCAAGTGTTAGGGTTAGAACATGTAGAAACATAAGTCAATCTAAATGGCATAGCTTAATTTCACGCTCAGAACCTAAGAATGTTAAGGAAGCCTTAGGTGATATATCATGGATATATGCCATGCATGAGGAGTTTAACCAATTCACCAGGACAGCATGTGGGACTTAGTGCCTAAACCAAAAAATAAGTCTATAATAGAAACGAAATGGGTATTTAGGAATAAAATTGATGGACAAGGTAACATTACAAGAAATAAGGCTAGGCTAGTAGCACAAGGTTATAATCAACAAGAAGGAATAGATTGTGAAGAAACCTTTGCACCTGTTGCATGACTAGAAGCAATAAGATTGTTACTTGCTATTGCAAGTCTAAGTAATATCAAACTCTTCCAAATAGATGTCAAAAGTGCGTTCTTGAATGGATACATCCAAGAAGAGGTGTTTATGAAACTACCCCTGGATTCGAAGATCCAAAGAATCCTAACCATGTATACAAGCTTAAGAAACCTTTATTTGGTTTGAAACAAGCTCCAAGAGCTTGGTATAATAGATTTGCAAACTTTCTTATTGCAAATAATTATCAAAGGGGGACCATAGACAACACATTATTTCTAAAAAAGAAAAGATAATGACCTATTAATAGTCCAAATATATGTAGATGACGGAAGTTTTGGATCAACCAACTCTACCTTAGTAAAAGACTTTGAAGAGTGTATGAATTTTGAATTTGAGATGTCAATGGTAGAAGAATTGAATTATTTCTTAGGACTACAAATAAAACAAACTCCTCAAGGAATCCATATTTGTCAACTTAAGTATATCAATTATATCATTAAGAAGTTTGGATTAGAAGAGTTAAAACCAACACCTACCCCTATGAGTGTTAGCACCAAACTAGACAAGGATGAAAATGGAAAACCTTTTGATGACACACTATATAGGTCTATGTTTGGATCACTGTTATATTTAATCGCATCAAGACTTGATATAATGTTTAGTGTGTGTATATGTGCTAGGTTTCAATCTTGTCCTAAGGTATCTCATTACAATGCAGTGAAAAAGATATTTAGATATCTTAAATACACACCTCATTTAGGGCTTTGGTATGATAGAAATGTTAAGTTGGAATTACATGCATATAGTGATTCTGATTATGGTGGTTGAAAAATAGATAGAAAATCCACTAGCGGTACATGTCAATCCATAGGAACCAACTTGATCTCTTGGTTTTCTAAAAAGCAGGTTAGTGTAGCACTCTCTACCACTGAAGCTGAGTATATGGCCTTGAGTGTATGAACTACCCAAATACTTTGGCTTAAACAACAACTTAGTGATTTTGGCATTAAAATGAATAAGATTCAAATTTTCTGCGATAGCACAAGTGCAATCCATCTTTCTTGGAATCAGGTACTTCATTCTAAGGCCAAACACATTGAGGTAAGATATAATTTTCTCTGTGACAATGTGCAAAATGAGGATATAGTCATAAACCATATAAGAACTGATCATCAAGTAGCTGACATCTTCACCAAACCCCTTAATCAAGCCACTTTTGAAACTTTACGAGCCAAGTTAGGTACGGTATCCTACAATACAATCAAATAATTCTATCTTTTGCATGATTTGCAAAATAAAGAGGGAGATAGAATAAGAACAATATTTTAGATTTTAAGTCATGACATGTAGGTTGAACAAAAAATTAAGTTCAATTGGTATAAGTTTCAATTGATGTTAAATTGGCTTAGAGCAGTTAAGGGGGAGAGATAAGTTGAGGGAGAGCACATGTATGAAAATAATTTGAGTTTGAAAGCAATTCGTGGTATAGAGTTGATAAGTTCTTAAAACAATCCAATTGGTATAAAATTGTAGATATGTGATGAACAATTGGTAAAGAGTTGTAACATTAAAATCATGTAGGGATATTTTGAAAATCATCCAAAACGGAGAGAATGTTGAGAAATATGTTTGGATAATTTTCAATGTCATGATTTTTAGTGGTGAACGCTTAAAAAGTCACACATGGTGTTATAAATGATTAAAAGTTGAAAAGTGAAGAAAATGACATCGATCTCTCAGGTTGTTGCACTTCGATCGATTGATGTACATCAAACCTTCACATCGATCGATCCATATAAGGCAGAGAAAATTCAAGACCTTACTATTATACATCAATCTCTAAACCTGAGACACATCAATTGATTGATGTACACATCAAGCCCTCACTTCGATCGATCGATGTAGGTCAGAGACAAACTCTGAAACTCACTGTGAGACATCAATCTCTCAATCAGAGGCACTTCGATCGATCGATGTATAGGGTTTTTAGAAGATTTTTATTCTAAATTGTGATAAAATGGTTGTTTTCATTTGTACATGATTTAGATATGTATATCATGTTGTTATTATGTGATTTTGATAAATATTATGCATTGTGACTAACATGCCTCGGGAGTTCCTATAACTTACCAAAAAGGGCAAAATTGATATTTTGAGTGTGTAGGTACTTGCAATGGTGAAAATTCAAGGACACATTCATCTCTTATTTATCATCACAAATGTGTTATTATATCTATTTCTGAC
Organism: Eustoma russellianum; assembly: GCA_036186865.1. Classification (NCBI taxonomy): domain Eukaryota; kingdom Viridiplantae; phylum Streptophyta; class Magnoliopsida; order Gentianales; family Gentianaceae; genus Eustoma; species Eustoma russellianum. Next base: position 17,527,256 of record AP025049.1, read on the forward strand.
CATCGGGGTCATTTCTGGAGTTTTATCTCACCAGGAGTTTTTTCTTCATTATACGCCAAAGGGAAATTTCGGTATTTTTACTCAAGGAATCTCTTGAATATCTTATTATCTTCATTCTGGAGTTTATTTATGGTGTTCTTCAAGATTAAGGGTGGTTCTCTGGTTTATTTCTCTATTTGATGACATTATCAATAGTAGCGGGATATGTGACGTTATTCGATGTCACATTCTATTTTTTTCTTGAAGACCTTCTTATATATGTTATTGGAAGCTCTCAATCATCATTTTTTAGACATTATAAGGCGTTCTTAGTGCAAAATTTATCAAAACATACAAGGAGAAATTATGGGAGTTTCGGTATTATATGTTGGCATAATCTTGTCAACTATTATTTGTTGATTTCTCATTCAAAAATCTGAGTTGATATAGATATATAACGCCTCAAAAACGTGTATATACAGGTGGAAATAATGTTGTGTTTATTTTATGACTTTATGCCAAGTGGACCAATCAAATGCAAGCTAGTCGGTAAAGTTGCCAAATTGGAATTTTTCAAACTTAACCCAACGGCTATACTGGATATTTTGGCTCATGTTTTTAGTCAAATGGTAGCCCTAACATGCCCTATTATCATGCCAAGGAGTTAAGGGATTCTTCTGGCATATTTCCTTCTTATTATCTTCATTTTGCAAAGTATAATCAAGACAATTTGAGGTGGAAATTTTCGCCTAAGATAAGGATGTTAGGTGGACCGATTGCGTTGCTTGATGTTGCCAAGTGTACAAGATGATTATGTGGCCAACCAATGATGTGAAGACAACTAAGACTTGATGATAAAGATTGGTGACACATTAGAGGTCTTATCTTCAAGGCCTATTTCACACTATAAATAGGAGACAAAGGTGAAGAACAAGAACACACACTAGAAAGCTAAAGTTGAAGATCATTGTCTTGCTATCTTCTCCTCTTCATTCTTGTTTGATTTTTGTGTAGCCAAGGTGTTCTTGTGATATTACTTGAGTATATACACGCCTCTTGTGTTTTATTTGTAAGATTAGTTAGCCAAATTTATAAGGCTACACTAATAGGTGGTAAAGGTGTTGCAACCAAGAGTTGCATAGAGGTGATCATCCAAGTCTTGAATATGGTTGGTGTTTAACCCAAGGAGCAAGCTTGTTACTTGTTGTATTTGTGTTCATTTCATAGTAAAATCCAAGGAAAGATGTTTTTTGGGACTGGACTAGGTCACATTGACCGAACCAGGATAAATCTTTGGTCTTTTTGTCTTCTTTATACTTTTCTATTTTTCTGCCCGTTTTCACTACATTTGTCACCCAAATTCAAACATCTTGAAAAAATAACAAAACACTTTAAAAATTCATGATTTTTAGTGGAGATATACTTCATACTACTATATTTCATTTTCAATAAGAATCACTTGGTTTGAGCAAAGGAAAGTTAGTCTTTTAGTCGTTGAAGGATAACTGCTCTATTCTGGCGACAATCTGACCAGTTTCAATAAAACTTGCATTATGCTTTCATTAAGGATAGTTTAAGGTCAAAGCCTTTTGGAAACATAAACTAGACATGTTAATGAGTGTTTTGATATAAAGATCAGCCTTTTTGATTGAATAATCAAAGAGAAACATGTTTTCAAAGTTCAGCACTATTCTGTCCAATTCTGTCCAGATTGACCATCTGAACCTTTTTATTTGATTGAAGGGCCAATTGTATTATTTTTGTCTAATTTTTAGATAGAGTCTATTCAAGACATTGAAGATAATTTCTGGAAAGTTTCATAATTTTTGTAGTTGTATACGCTGAGTTTTGAATTTTTCAAAAAACGGGTACTAAATCTGGGGAGGTCTCAGATTCGGTTTTCAAAGAGGATTTTAACCAAGGGCAGTAGTGTAATTTCCGCTAACTACTATTCACCCGTCCCTCTAGTGGTGTTTACTGCAGGTGTACGGTCTAACACAACCAACTATAAAAAGGGGAAAAGATGATTCAAGCAACGCTAAGCCAAAATTCATATTCATTCAAGATCAAGCAAGACTACTCTCTTCTTCTCTAAAAGGAGAAACACGTTTTCAAAATTCATTCAAGATCAAGCAAGTCTAAGTGTTCGGGTGCAGTGCCCAATTCAACTGCTTCTTTCAGATGTTTAGATGTTTGGACAACACACCCCGATTTTGACAGTTTTGTTCTACATCATTGGCGCTCTTTCCCTACAGTAGGGGTATGCACGGTTTTTATGATAAGCTTAGAAAACTGAAAAAGCATTTGAGGCAGATGAACAAAGATATCTTTGGGAATATTTTTGATGCGTTGGAACTGGCAGAGACTGAGACAACTAGATGTGAACGAGCATATGATTCTTCCCCATCAGATGATACCAGGGCGGCATATCATCTAAGCATGGCGCAATTGAAACTTGCTCAATCACAAGCATTGGCATTTTGGAAACAAAAAGTAAATGTGAAATGGATGACGGAGGGGGATGCAAATACAAAATTTTTCCATTAATTCGTAAAGGAGAAGCGACGAAAGCAGGCAATACGACAGATGAAACGTGATGATGGCGTCATTTGTGAGGAGCAGTAAGATATTGAGAATGAATCAATTCGTTATTTCCAAGCATTATTTACAGGGGCCCAAACTGAAAATCATTCTTCTATCTTGCAACATATTCCATGTTTAGTAACGTATGAGGATAATCTGGCGCTTCTTTCTATGCGTGAATTACAAGAGGTAAAACAGGCAGTGTGGGATTTGAGCCCAAATAGTGCAGCTGGTCCTGATAGATTTCTTGGGTCATTTTATCGTCGTTTTTGGTAGGTGATATTTATGGATGTACTGAAAGCAGTTCAGGAGTTCTTTATCGGTATTAGACCAACGGGTGAAGTGGCTGCGGCGCTTATTACTCTCATACCAACGGTCACAAGTCCGACAACTTTTTCTAAATATCGACCTATTTGTTTGACTAATGTTTTGGCCAAGATTATCACTAGACTCATAGCCACGAGATTTTCCTCCTTGTTGCCGAAAGTTATATCTCCAGAACAAGCAGGGTTTATGAAGGGAAGGGATATTACAGAGCAGATATTATTGGCTCAGGAAATGGTCCATATACTGGATAGGCCGACTCGTGGAGGTCACGTTCTTATCAAGTTAGACATGGCAAAAGCTTTTGATCGGGTCCGTTGGACATATTTAGAGAAGGTCATGACTAAATTTGGCTTTCATCCACGGATGGTGAGGCGTATTATAAACAATTTGGCTGCCACGCGATGCTCAATTTTAATAAATGGGAAACCAGCAGGTTTTTTCAAAATCTCATGTGGGGTTAAATAAGGTGATCCTTTATCTCCACTTTTATTTATAATAGCTTCTGAAGGACTTTCTCGATGCCTGAATGCCTTAATGGCAAAAGGAAAAATCCATGGTTTTCAAGCAGGCAGAGTGCCTAGAGTATAGCATTTGGAATTTGCAGATGATCTTGTAATTTTCTTAAATGGCTCGCTTCGAAACATGCAACATTTTCGAAAATTTTTAGATACATATTAGCGCGCTTTGGGACAGTTAGTAAATTTGCAAAAAAGTCAAGTGGTGGTGGGGGCATCAGTTTCTGGAGCCAGAGTATCTCAAACATTAGGTATGAGGTTTACTTCCTTGCCAATTAAATATCTCGGATCCTTTTTGTATAAGGGTACAAATCGTGCTTCTTATTGTACAAATTTGATGAATCATTTTGATGCTGCTATTAATGATTGGTCGACTAGACTATTATCTATGGCAGGCCGACTAATACTAATTCGGCATGTATTATGTTCTATCCCGCTCCATATTATATCTAGTTCGCGTTTGCCAAAGAGTGTAGTGGATGTTGTAAATTGGAAAATGTCGCAATTTTTATGGAATGGTGGCCATTATTGGAAATCATGGAAAATGGTCTCTCGGCCAAAAGAACTTGGTGGCTTGGATGTTCGTAATTTATCTCATCTTTAGCAAGCATACGATTGCAAATTATGGTGGAACTATCATCATTCATCATCAATGTGGGTACAATACAGTAGGGCTAAGTATGGACAGCGAGCAACAATGTATTCACATATTTATGATTCGGCTACTTGGAAGCGTATTTGTAGAATTGATGATTATATGCTTACACAAGTGACTTCTACTACGGAAGGATATGTTTGGACTGCGGACATTAATGGACAATTTTCACTCAAAAACGCATACAAGCAGCTGATTTCGGATACCATCACATCTTTTGCTCTTTCGAGGTATGTATGGTGGCCTAGTTTGCCGTTGGGTGGTCGGCTATTTCTTTGGCGCTTATGAATGCAGGCGCTACCACTCCCTGATACTTTACAAATGTGGCAAAATATTCATCCAACTCAATGTGTCTTCTGCAAAATAAACACGGATACCTTAAATCAAACTTTTCTTGGATGTCCTGTGGTACAACCTTTATGGAAATAAATTGCCATAATATTCGCTGGGCCAATGACTAGCACGTTGACTGTGCATGGATTTCTTATTTATTGGTGGCGTGGGTCTTCTTCACAAACTATGCTGGGCCAATTACATGTTATTGTGCCGTCCTTGGTATTATGGGTGATTTGGAAAGAGTACGCGGCTATTAAATTTGGGGATGATCATTTCTCATATACAAAAATGTATGAACGTGCTAGGGAACATATTTTTACTTGGTGTACCGCATCACAAGGCCGTAAATATTCGAGACAGATCCGACACTTGACACAGCATCATTTCTCGCCTCCAATTCGTTCTGCTAGGCCCAGAATCGTCTGTTGGGAGCTTCCTCCAATGGGCAAATTAAAACTTAATGTGGATACATCGGTGGGGAGCACACAAGCATCAGGTGCAGCGGTGTTAAGAAATCACACAGGGGATTTAATCTCAGCAATCTGTTTTTATTTGCCAGTTCTAACGCCTTTGAGCACTGAGCTGATGGCCCTACAGTATGCTCTAATGTACTATTCAAGGGATTATGATCATCTCATCCTTGAAACTGATTGTAAGATGTTGCTACATTAGCTGTCCGCTCCAGATAAATTTACGTGACCATATGCAGCTGATTTGCGCCGTACAATACAGTTTTCATGTCTAAAGTCTTCCACATTGGTTTACTCACCATGACAGACTAACACTGCGGCACATACAATTTCACGCCATGGATTAAGATCCATTGGGGTAACGTGTTTTACATCCTTATGCGCACTGCCATGTGAAGTTCACAGATCAATTATTCTGGACTCTTTTGTCCCACACTTGCGGTTTTAATGTCTCCCAAAGGGTTGGCGCTTTTTTATATTCGTTGCCTATGTTGTGCTAACATAGGCAACGTGGGTACGTTTTTCTTCATATCTTTGTTTCATCTATTATCTCTTATGCATCCTTTGCGATACTACAGTAACACTACAAGTTATGTTTTTACTGAGGATCAACTGGACGGCAACATTATCCAGTACACAGGCGTTCATCATTCAAGATCATCCACGGATTGCTGTTGCCTGTATTCATTATGAATGCAGGCAACGTTGGTACGATCATGACATTCCTTTTCTTTGCTTCATATTTCATTTCGACAGTGTAATAATGATGGTTTCATTTCTATGGCATGCCCGGATACATATACAAATTAATGAGGCTAACATGTGGCAGCTCCAAGGGCAGCTGAAGGATATTTTACTCAGGCATTTGGAGACATTTCAATGTGTTCCTTCGAATTGCTTTCATGGAGGGGAGAGGAACAACATTGCATATATTGTAAAAACATTAGCCCAGTTAAGCTTTACAGTGTGGAGTTTACAGGTTCAACGCCATAATCATATAAATATGCAAGCTTTTTCCTTCGCCAAGATTTTATCCACAAGGGTGGTTTTACTTGGCAAGGTTTTAATGCGACATATCATATATGATTGGCGATTAACCATCATTACATCGCTGCACTCGCTTTTTTCATATGACGAATTTATGTAATATGGTTTTCCTCCGCCATAAGTGAGGTTTTTCATAATAATATAATATGCCTTATATATATATATATATATATATATATATATATATATATATATACCACACCACAAACAGGAATATAAACTACCGACACTAACAGATAATAATAATAAACAAATAACAAAGCAATAATATAAACAAAGTAAAAAATATAAGTAAAACAAAATATAAAAACAGTAAGTAAAACAAAATTAAATAACAGAATTTAAATGGGGGTTATTAAACTCCCCAAGAATAAAAATAAAAACAGAAAATAAAAAGGAAAGGGAATAAGATTAGGCGGAACTAATTCCAGCCGGTCATAATAATATAAAGAACAGTAAATAAAAGAGAGAGGGAATTAGGTTAGGCGGAACTAATTCCAGCCAGTAATAATAATATAATTATATATAAACAGTATTAATAATAATTAGGCGGTATAAACCGACCCAATTATATAGATATATAATACATAAAACAAAGAAACAAAATTAAAAATAGTATTTAAGGAACTCAAAAAGTAAAAGAATTCAAATCATACCATATATTTATTTCTTCAAAAATATTGGAGATACAACTATTGTTTGAAGATTGGAGATCTTCAAGGATATTGGTTTCAAAAGGTTTAAATGAAAGATATTCAAGAACAAATAAAGTGTTCTTGGTATGGGATAGTATGGGAGAAAGCTTGGAAGTATCTTGGATGGAAATGGAAAGTGGGAATTATGAGAGAGAAAATGTAAGTAGTATGGTAGAAAAACTTGTGTCCTTTCAAGTGAGCATACCCCCTCCTTTTATAGGAATTTTGAGAGGAATATGGCCAAAATAAGGGTCCCTCTACTATTATTTGCTTTGTCATTTTCGCACAATTTTTTTTTTTTTTTACTTGCGTAGATATTTCGCACAAAATTTTTTTTTTTTTCATGTTATATCAACTATTACAATATCAACTATTACAATATCAATTTCAAATTTTACAAATATGAAATTATTACAAATATTACAAATGATTATGTTATTCTATCAAATCAACATCTTCATCCACTGCATTTGTCGATCCTGAAGATGATGAAGGTTTTGCTTCTTGCAATAAAGGAGCAAATTTCATCAAAATATTTTGCATCTCTTCAGGGTCTTTCGCCATTGCCAGTTGAGATTGCATCCTTGATTTATGTAATAAAAATTGTTCATGTCCGGGCTTCACCGGCGCTGTTATTGTTTTTCTGCTATCTGCAATTTGTTTTTGCGCATTCCATATTTTTATTTGTTCCATTACTTTGTGAGGATAAATGGATTCTGGAATATTGAATGCTGTCCACCATTTGATATAAAATTTTCTTTTTATCAAGGGTACTTTTATATTTGGAGTATATTCTGCTCTCCATTGGAATACCCATGGCAAATAGAACTTCATATGAAATATCATCATTTCCGAAAATATCTTCTCTTCATCTGTGGGAGAATACATCTTCGTAAATACTTGTAGTGATGGTCTCACTACATCATTCAAATATTCTGCACAGGAGCCAAAATGATCCCACCATGCTGCGAACCAATATGGAATATTCTTTGTCGTTATCCTTCTGGTATCAAAAAATATTAACCAGGTGTGTGAACCCCTGGAGTTTTGAAAATATAGGGAATTATACCAAGCTTGTTGGTAATCCCAATAATTAAAAGAGACATTTGAAAATAAATTTGAATTATATCCTGCAGGAAAATCAATTTCCTCAGATAAATATCCAAATTGTTTTTGCCATTGCTCCGGTGTCATTATAGACACTATTTTAAAGTTGGAGAAGGCATACTCTATATTATCTTTATTAAAATGATGTTTTATTTCAACAGAATTTGTCATTATCAACAGATGTTGATAATATTCTGTAGTTTTTGCAATATTCCATGATTTATAGAAAAAATCTTTTCCAAAATAATTTTGTAAAGAAATTAATGGATTTTTATCATAATATGATTTTTCTATAGTAGTAATATATTGATAATAAGACTTTTCCACAAACTGGGTTGTTTGCACGGCTTTTTTATATGTGGGCATTTTGCTGGTAATTTCTGTGGATTGGGGTTTGAAAACTTTATTGGTTTTTTGGGTTATTGAAGTAGTTGGCTGTTGTTTTGATATTGCTGATGAAGTCTCTGCTATTTCTGTAGATTTTGGAATATTGAATCTTTCAAGCAATGCTTGAAATTCAGAACTATTGGATAGGCTTTCAATAATGGATATTGGTGTTTTATTTGGAGTTATTTGGGATATTGGAACTGCGGCTATTGGGGTTTTTTGAAGAAGTTCTTCCTCTTCTTCAACTTTATCTGCCCACGTTTTCCGTGGGATATTATTGTCATTATCCGCCGGTAGCTTTCCTTTGTCTTTTGACTTCCTCGGTATTATGTCTGTTTTGGAGGAATTCTCTGGTCAGAAAGTCTGGAACAAAATTTGTATCTCCTTCTATATATTCAATATCAAAATCATAAATACTTAATAAAGCTTGCCATCTAGCAAATATTTGTTTTGAAGCTAAGTTTTTAACATCTTTTTGCAAAATTTCTTTCGCAGATTTGCAATCAATACGTAAAAGAAATTTTTTATTTAATAAATCACTTTGAAATTTATTAATACATAATACGATACTCAAAATTTCTTTTTTAATAGTAGAATATGATTTTTGGGTATCATTCCAATGACCAGAAGTATATTGAACTATAGACTCTTTTTCATTTTGTAATTGTTTTAATATTCCACCATATCCTATATCAGAAGCATCTGTTTCAACTATTTTAAATAAATCTGGATCTGCTATATATAAGCAGGGTATATCAGATACTAGACTTTTTATTTTCTTAACCACTGAAGTATGTTCTTCAGTCCATATTGGTGGATTTTTCTTTAATCTATTATGTAATGGTTTTGCAATTATTATTATATTTGGAATAAAATCAACAACATAATTTAAAGATCCTAGAAATCTTTGTAATTGATTTTTGTCCAATATTTTATCTGGAAATTTGGATGCAAATTCTAAAGATCTTTCTATTGGTAAAATTGTTCCTTGAGTCAGATGATGACCTAGGAATCTTATTTTAGTCTGAAATAAAGACATTTTAGATTTAGATAATACTAAACCATTTTTCTTTGCTATATAAAAGAAGGTTTTTAAATGTTTAAAATGTTCTTCTATTGATTTGGAAAATATTAATACATCATCTATATAGACAATGCAAAAATTAGAATAATCCATAAATATATTATTCATAATTCTTTGATATTCAGAAGGTGCATTTTTTAATCCAAATGGCATTACTTTCCATTCATATTGCCCAAATGGAACTGTGAATGCTGTTTTGTATCTATCTTTTTCAGATATTTGTATTTGCCAAAATCCTGATTTCATATCAAATTTTGAATATATCCATACAGAATGTAATCTTGTTAATAAATCTTTCTTATTAGGTAATGGGTATCTTATCCATTTTAACGCTTTATTTAGTGGTTTATAATTTATTACCAATCTAGGTGTTCCTCTTTCTATTTCTGCATTTTTATTGACATAAAAAGCAGCACAACTCCAAGGAGACCTTGATTTTTGAATTAATCCTTTTGATTCTAGATCTTGTATTTCTTTTTTGCAATGTTTTTCTAATTCTGCATTCATCTGAATTGGTCTTGCTTTTGTAGGTATATCTTCTTCTCTGAATTCTGGAGTATATGGAAGATCAACTATATGTTGTTTCCTTGACCAGAAAGCATTTGGAAGATCTGAACAAAGTTCATTTTCAAATGATAATTTAAGATTTTGTATTTTAGTAATTATCTTTGGATCCTTTAAATATTGTTCTATTTTATTTATATTTACTGTATCTTTTAATGATTGTAATTGAAAAATTTTACTTTTAATTATTGCATTTATTTGTTCTTTATGAATAGAACAAGCTTTTATTAAATCTAAATTTTTTGTTTTAGGTTTTTCTAAAAATTCAAAATGTAATTTTTTATTTCTTATTTTAAAAGAAATAGAATTAATTCCTACTTTATATGGTGTAATTAGATTCATAAAAGGTGTTCCTAGTATAACTGCATGATGAATATCATCTACAACTAAAAACATTGTTTTAATTGATGTATTGGATTTTATAATATAAGCTTCAGTTTTACTTTTGACTTGTAATTTGGTATTATTTGCTGTAGAGAGTCTAGTAGTTGTAGATTCTCTATATGATTTTGGAACCAAATTAGTTTTAATACAATTAAGATCTGCTCCTGTATCAAATAGAGCAATTGTATCTAACTGATATTGTTCTGAGAATTTTATTGTTATTCTTATTAAATATTTTCTTGATGTTATCTCTCTTAAAACAAATAAAAAATCTTCTGGAACATTAGAAATATTTTCTATGATATTGTTATCTATATTTACTGGTTCTGTTTCTGAAGATTGATCAGACTCTTCTGTAGTCTGTAATTTTGTAAGTATTAATTTCATAACTTCTGAATCTTGTTTTTGTTTATTTTTTAACTCTTTTAATTCTATTTTTATTTCTTTTATTTCTTTTTGTAAATCTGGGATTGTTGCATTTTTATTCTTTGTATCTTTGTTTTTATTTAATATACTAGTTAAATCATAATAACTAGTTGAAACATTTGGTAATATAGTTGGTTTATTTGTCTCTTTTTGTTTTGAATTTATATCTATTATTCTATCTAAATATTCTTTTTGTAATTGGGGATTCTCTATATGTTTTAACATTTCTAATATTGTTTCTTGTTCTTTTGTTAGAACATAAAGATGTTTTTCTTCATCAGAGGTTTCTGAAGAAGATGTGTATATTTCATCAACTTGAAGATCTTCAGCAGACTCGAAAGATGTTTCCTCTGTCTCCGAAGAAGATTCAACAAGTAGATTTGAAATTTTTTCTAGTATAGATTCTTCTAGATTTAATTCTTGTAATTTTGTTTTTAATCTACAATAATTTGCAGTATGACCTTTCTTATGACATTTATAGCATTCAATATTTTTGTAATCTTTTGTATTTTTATTTTTCTTGTAATTTGTCTTTCTGTAAGGTTTTTTAGTATACTTATTGTTGTATTTATTTTTATAGAATTCATTAGAGGATTTTTGAAATCTTTTATTATATTTAATGTTTTTATTATATCGATTGTTATATTTATTATTGTATTGCTTTCTAATATTTCTATTATAAGGTTTTCTAGAACATTCTCCTTGACATTCTTTATGATAAGGTTTATATGGATCATTATCAAATTGTTTGCAGAAAGTTCCTAATTCAGACTTAGTCTGTCTTAATTCTTTCTTTAAACCACTTTGTAATCTTATGTCTTGGCATAATCTTAATCCTTCTTTTTGTATAAAACTTATTAATTCTCCATATGTATAGTTTGAATAAGATATTATTTGTTGTCCTGAATTTTCTCTTATTTTATTTCTAACCTTTTCCCCTAGTAAATTTGGTAATCCTGCAAGGAATTTTTCTTTCCAAAATGGCTGATTAGAATCTTCTCTAATCATGACTCTGGTTAGAAAAGTATTTTTATACCATTGAAAATCACTAAGTTTTCTACATCTTAGATTTGCTAATAATTCAGCATTTTTATCTTTAATATGTGATGGGTCTCCTATAAAATGTAAGGATATACATAATATAAGTGTAGCAACCGAATCAGATATTGTTCCTTCATCTATAATTATAGGATTGTTTTCTTCATCAACTTTTATTGCATTTAATATTTCTTGTCTCTGTATGGGAGTTAAATAATGATCCCACCAACCTTTAAGTTGTCCAGAGAAACCAGAAATAAGATATTCAGCAATTGCTTTATCATCAGGTGTTAACTGAGTTCTATAAGCATTGGCTGCCATTGTCATTTGTTGTAATACATTTATTATTTGATATTCTGACATACCATCTATATTCCAAGAATATATTGATTGTGCATTAAAACGATATTGGGAAATAGGTTTTATTTTTAGATCTGTAGACATTTGTACTGGTATTATAGATTTATCCCATTCTATTTTTTCTACTTTATTAGAATTGTTATTCTGGAATTGTTCAAATGCTTTGCTTATTTCATTATCTGAACTATCAGAATTATCCGAATTATTTGAAGATTCATTTTCTTCTAAATTATTAATTTTAGAAGAAGTAACTTCTTTTTCTTTATTTCTAGTTCTGCTAGCTATAGAAGTATTAACATTTGAATCTGCAACTACCTCATTTGTTATAGAATTACTATTTTCTAGACTTTTTTCTATACGACTTAATTGTTGTTTTATAAATTGATTGAAATCATCTTTATTAGATATAGTTTGCATACTAGAAGATGATATTTGAAAAGGTTTGAATAATGGTTGTTTAAATTTTTGGTTAGGTATTTCTTCACTTGTAGATTTTATTGTTGTTGTTTGATAATATTTTTCTAACTTATCTAATTGTTTTCCTATTGTATGTAGATGTGTATTTGTATAATTATTTTGTTGAATAATATGTTTAGTATTTGTAAGAGAATCTTCTGTCATATTTTTGTAAGGAATAGCTTCTATTGGATTCCCTGATACATCTAACTTTATGCCTCCTAAAGGTGGATGATTTGACACTATCTTTTTTGATGCTGTGATGGTTATCCATTCTTTTGGTTTTTCAATAATTGGGTTTAAAGTTTTAAAAGGAAATTGTATATTATTTTGTGAAGCATATATTTGAAACCAATCAAAGAAAAATATATTTATTTTATGAGTATTTATAAATTCATAATAATCTTTTTGTATTTGTTTTCTAATATTACAATAATGTTTAAAAAACCATTCTCTTTTACTAGTATTTTCCTGGCTATAAAAATCATTGTGTAATATAATTTTATTTACCTCAAATTCTTTTTCTATAACATTTAATTCATTTGCAATATTATCTGTTATTGCTGATTGTGTTGGACTATTAGGTTCACTAAAGTCTGATTTATTGTAAATATTTTGTGATGTACTGGGTGCATTAATATCAGATTTAGAATAATACTCTTTTTTAGAATAAACTGGTCTAGGAATTTCCGTAGAATAATCAGCTTTTCTAAATGAAGAGGTTGCATATTCAACATCTGATGTTGAATATAATCTTTGTTTTTGGTAAGGAACATCTATCACAGATGGTATCTGTGAAAATCTTCCTAAATTCATTGTACTAGAAATAGATGCATTATCTCTTTCTCTAGCGGAGAAACTTCTAGCAAAACTCAGTTTAACTGATCCATCATTTAATTGTCTTATTTTGTTGATCTCAGTATTTGGTTCATGTATTTTATTTGTAGCTTTAACTACTCCTTCCAAAACCCATTCATCTGGAAGATTTACATCCTTCCATTTTATAGATCTTGAAATTACAGCATTAGATCTGGTAAGATCTGTATGTAAAATCATTGTTTCTCCTCTTTTTAAAGAGTGTTTGGGTTTTGGACCAATAAACATGGAACTCATTACTTTGTAATGAATCCAATATATTAAAGCCAATGGAATTGATCCTGGCAACATATCATATCCATGTGTTTTGATTTGAAGTACTAAAGTTTTCAATATTTGTGTATCTTTCAAAGAACATGAAAAATTAGGATAACAATCAAAAGAGATTGGTCCTGTACATAGACTAGATTCTACAGAACTAAGAAGTGATTGTTCAAAATTATTATGTCTTATATCTCTTAAGACAACTAATATTGATGTATCCAAACCTTCTCTTGTTAAAGGTTTGATACCTACTTGTATTAAACCAACATGTAAATATTGATATCCTTTCTTTTTATGTTTTTCTAGTGATTTATAAGATAAAAGTTGTATTGTTTCAAATGGTTTAGAGAGTGGAATATATCTTTCCTCTGTTTTAATTATATAATCTGATTTTAACATATTGAATATTGAAGACTCATATATTTCATTTTTCTTGATCTTTGGAATGACCCAGTTATTTACTGCTTTGTCAAAATTCTCTATTATTATTTCTTCAGTGTTGACAATTTTATTCTTATTTGCACATGTTACCGAGCTGCACGAACCAGATCCTTCGAACATATCTTCCATTTTTATATATGCTTTCTTTTATATTTGTTTGGATCTTTGGCTACAAACACTTTGACGCATACAGGATTTATTGCTCTTCAAAACGAGACTGATAACCCAGCGTGTACAAAGCAAACACTCACCAAAGATTTACACAAATATAATTAAAAGATATATAAAACTGAATGAGCTGTCGGTAGATCTGAACCGTTTGGCTCTGATACCACACCACAAATATAATTAATTTTGTTTTACTTACTGTTTTTATATTTTGTTTTACTTATATTTTTTACTTTGTTTGTATTATTGCTTTGTTATTTGTTTATTATTATTATCTGTTAGTGTCGGTAGTTTATATTCCTGTTTGTGGTGTGGTATCAGAGCCAAACGGTTCAGATCTATCGACAGCTCATTCAGTTTTATATATCTTTTAATTATATTTGTGTAAATCTTTGGTGAGTGTTTGCTTTGTACACGCTGGGTTATCAGTCTCGTTTTGAAGAGCAATAAATCCTGTATGCGTCAAAGTGTTTGTAGCCAAAGATCCAAACAAATATAAAAGAAAGCATATATAAAAATGGAAGATATGTTCGAAGGATCTGGTTCGTGCAGCTCGGTAACATGTGCAAATAAGAATAAAATTGTCAACACTGAAGAAATAATAATAGAGAATTTTGACAAAGCAGTAAATAACTGGGTCATTCCAAAGATCAAGAAAAATGAAATATATGAGTCTTCAATATTCAATATGTTAAAATCAGATTATATAATTAAAACAGAGGAAAGAGATATTCCACTCTCTAAACCATTTGAAACAATACAACTTTTATCTTATAAATCACTAGAAAAACATAAAAAGAAAGGATATCAATATTTACATGTTGGTTTAATACAAGTAGGTATCAAACCTTTAACAAGAGAAGGTTTGGATACATCAATATTAGTTGTCTTAAGAGATATAAGGCATAATAATTTTGAACAATCACTTCTTAGTTCTGTAGAATCTAGTCTATGTACAGGACCAATCTCTTTTGATTGTTATCCTAATTTTTCATGTTCTTTGAAAGATACACAAATATTGAAAACTTTAGTACTTCAAATCAAAACACATGGATATGATATGTTGCCAGGATCAATTCCATTGGCTTTAATATATAGGATTCATTACAAAGTAATGAGTTCCATGTTTATTGGTCCAAAACCCAAACACTCTTTAAAAAGAGGAGAAACAATGATTTTACATACAGATCTTACCAGATCTAATGCTGTAATTTCAAGATCTATAAAATGGAAGGATGTAAATCTTCCAGATGAATGGGTTTTGGAAGGAGTAGTTAAAGCTACAAATAAAATACATGAACCAAATACTGAGATCAACAAAATAAGACAATTAAATGATGGATCAGTTAAACTGAGTTTTGCTAGAAGTTTCTCCGCTAGAGAAAGAGATAATGCATCTATTTCTAGTACAATGAATTTAGGAAGATTTTCACAGATACCATCTGTGATAGATGTTCCTTACCAAAAACAAAGATTATATTCAACATCAGATGTTGAATATGCAACCTCTTCATTTAGAAAAGCTGATTATTCTACGGAAATTCCTAGACCAGTTTATTCTAAAAAAGAGTATTATTCTAAATCTGATATTAATGCACCCAGTACATCACAAAATATTTACAATAAATCAGACTTTAGTGAACCTAATAGTCCAACACAATCAGCAATAACAGATAATATTGCAAATGAATTAAATGTTATAGAAAAAGAATTTGAGGTAAATAAAATTATATTACACAATGATTTTTATAGCCAGGAAAATACTAGTAAAAGAGAATGGTTTTTTAAACATTATTGTAATATTAGAAAACAAATACAAAAAGATTATTATGAATTTATAAATACTCATAAAATAAATATATTTTTCTTTGATTGGTTTCAAATATATGCTTCACAAAATAATATACAATTTCCTTTTAAAACTTTAAACCCAATTATTGAAAAACCAAAAGAATGGATAACCATCACAGCATCAAAAAAGATAGTGTCAAATCATCCACCTTTAGGAGGCATAAAGTTAGATGTATCAGGGAATCCAATAGAAGCTATTCCTTACAAAAATATGACAGAAGATTCTCTTACAAATACTAAACATATTATTCAACAAAATAATTATACAAATACACATCTACATACAATAGGAAAACAATTAGATAAGTTAGAAAAATATTATCAAACAACAACAATAAAATCTACAAGTGAAGAAATACCTAACCAAAAATTTAAACAACCATTATTCAAACCTTTTCAAATATCATCTTCTAGTATGCAAACTATATCTAATAAAGATGATTTCAATCAATTTATAAAACAACAATTAAGTCGTATAGAAAAAAGTCTAGAAAATAGTAATTCTATAACAAATGAGGTAGTTGCAGATTCAAATGTTAATACTTCTATAGCTAGCAGAACTAGAAATAAAGAAAAAGAAGTTACTTCTTCTAAAATTAATAATTTAGAAGAAAATGAATCTTCAAATAATTCGGATAATTCTGATAGTTCAGATAATGAAATAAGCAAAGCATTTGAACAATTCCAGAATAACAATTCTAATAAAGTAGAAAAAATAGAATGGGATAAATCTATAATACCAGTACAAATGTCTACAGATCTAAAAATAAAACCTATTTCCCAATATCGTTTTAATGCACAATCAATATATTCTTGGAATATAGATGGTATGTCAGAATATCAAATAATAAATGTATTACAACAAATGACAATGGCAGCCAATGCTTATAGAACTCAGTTAACACCTGATGATAAAGCAATTGCTGAATATCTTATTTCTGGTTTCTCTGGACAACTTAAAGGTTGGTGGGATCATTATTTAACTCCCATACAGAGACAAGAAATATTAAATGCAATAAAAGTTGATGAAGAAAACAATCCTATAATTATAGATGAAGGAACAATATCTGATTCGGTTGCTACACTTATATTATGTATATCCTTACATTTTATAGGAGACCCATCACATATTAAAGATAAAAATGCTGAATTATTAGCAAATCTAAGATGTAGAAAACTTAGTGATTTTCAATGGTATAAAAATACTTTTCTAACCAGAGTCATGATTAGAGAAGATTCTAATCAGCCATTTTGGAAAGAAAAATTCCTTGCAGGATTACCAAATTTACTAGGGGAAAAGGTTAGAAATAAAATAAGAGAAAATTCAGGACAACAAATAATATCTTATTCAAACTATACATATGGAGAATTAATAAGTTTTATACAAAAAGAAGGATTAAGATTATGCCAAGACATAAGATTACAAAGTGGTTTAAAGAAAGAATTAAGATAGACTAAGTCTGAATTAGGAACTTTCTGCAAACAATTTGATAATGATCCATATAAACCTTATCATAAAGAATGTCAAGGAGAATGTTCTAGAAAACCTTATAATAGAAATATTAGAAAGCAATACAATAATAAATATAACAATCGATATAATAAAAACATTAAATATAATAAAAGATTTCAAAAATCCTCTAATGAATTCTATAAAAATAAATACAACAATAAGTATACTAAAAAACCTTACAGAAAGACAAATTACAAGAAAAATAAAAATACAAAAGATTACAAAAATATTGAATGCTATAAATGTCATAAGAAAGGTCATACTGCAAATTATTGTAGATTAAAAACAAAATTACAAGAATTAAATCTAGAAGAATCTATACTAGAAAAAATTTCAAATCTACTTGTTGAATCTTCTTCGGAGACAGAGGAAACATCTTTCGAGTCTGCTGAAGATCTTCAAGTTGATGAAATATACACATCTTCTTCAGAAACCTCTGATGAAGAAAAACATCTTTATGTTCTAACAAAAGAACAAGAAACAATATTAGAAATGTTAAAACATATAGAGAATCCCCAATTACAAAAAGAATATTTAGATAGAATAATAGATATAAATTCAAAACAAAAAGAGACAAATAAACCAACTATATTACCAAATGTTTCAACTAGTTATTATGATTTAACTAGTATATTAAATAAAAACAAAGATACAAAGAATAAAAATGCAACAATCCCAGATTTACAAAAAGAAATAAAAGAAATAAAAATAGAATTAAAAGAGTTAAAAAATAAACAAAAACAAGATTCAGAAGTTATGAAATTAATACTTACAAAATTACAGACTACAGAAGAGTCTGATCAATCTTCAGAAACAGAACCAGTAAATATAGATAACAATATCATAGAAAATATTTCTAATGTTCCAGAAGATTTTTTATTTGTTTTAAGAGAGATAACATCAAGAAAATATTTAATAAGAATAACAATAAAATTCTCAGAACAATATCAGTTAGATACAATTGCTCTATTTGATACAGGAGCAGATCTTAATTGTATTAAAACTAATTTGGTTCCAAAATCATATAGAGAATCTACAACTACTAGACTCTCTACAGCAAATAATACCAAATTACAAGTCAAAAGTAAAACTGAAGCTTATATTATAAAATCCAATACATCAATTAAAACAATGTTTTTAGTTGTAGATGATATTCATCATGCAGTTATACTAGGAACACCTTTTATGAATCTAATTACACCATATAAAGTAGGAATTAATTCTATTTCTTTTAAAATAAGAAATAAAAAATTACATTTTGAATTTTTAGAAAAACCTAAAACAAAAAATTTAGATTTAATAAAAGCTTGTTCTATTCATAAAGAACAAATAAATGCAATAATTAAAAGTAAAATTTTTCAATTACAATCATTAAAAGATACAGTAAATATAAATAAAATAGAACAATATTTAAAGGATCCAAAGATAATTACTAAAATACAAAATCTTAAATTATCATTTGAAAATGAACTTTGTTCAGATCTTCCAAATGCTTTCTGGTCAAGGAAACAACATATAGTTGATCTTCCATATACTCCAGAATTCAGAGAAGAAGATATACCTACAAAAGCAAGACCAATTCAGATGAATGCAGAATTAGAAAAACATTGCAAAAAAGAAATACAAGATCTAGAATCAAAAGGATTAATTCAAAAATCAAGGTCTCCTTGGAGTTGTGCTGCTTTTTATGTCAATAAAAATGCAGAAATAGAAAGAGGAACACCTAGATTGGTAATAAATTATAAACCACTAAATAAAGCGTTAAAATGGATAAGATACCC
The DNA here is from genome assembly GCA_036186865.1 of Eustoma russellianum. Lineage (NCBI taxonomy): Eukaryota > Viridiplantae > Streptophyta > Magnoliopsida > Gentianales > Gentianaceae > Eustoma > Eustoma russellianum. Next base: position 17,546,563 of record AP025049.1, read on the forward strand.
ATTACCTAATAAGAAAGATTTATTAACAAGATTACATTCTGTATGGATATATTCAAAATTTGATATGAAATCAGGATTTTGGCAAATACAAATATCTGAAAAAGATAGATACAAAACAGCATTCACAGTTCCATTTGGGCAATATGAATGGAAAGTAATGCCATTTGGATTAAAAAATGCACCTTCTGAATATCAAAGATTTATGAATAATATATTTATGGATTATTCTAATTTTTGCATTGTCTATATAGATGATGTATTAATATTTTCCAAATCAATAGAAGAACATTTTAAACATTTAAAAACCTTCTTTTATATAGCAAAGAAAAATGGTTTAGTATTATCTAAATCTAAAATGTCTTTATTTCAGACTAAAATAAGATTCCTAGGTCATCATCTGACTCAAGGAACAATTTTACCAATAGAAAGATCTTTAGAATTTGCATCCAAATTTCCAGATAAAATATTGGACAAAAATCAATTACAAAGATTTCTAGGATCTTTAAATTATGTTGTTGATTTTATTCCAAATATAATAATAATTGCAAAACCATTACATAATAGATTAAAGAAAAATCCACCAATATGGACTGAAGAACATACTTCAGTGGTTAAGAAAATAAAAAGTCTAGTATCTGATATACCCTGCTTATATATAGCAGATCCAGATTTATTTAAAATAGTTGAAACAGATGCTTCTGATATAGGATATGGTGGAATATTAAAACAATTACAAAATGGAAAAGAGTCTATAGTTCAATATACTTCTGGTCATTGGAATGATACCCAAAAATCATATTCTACTATTAAAAAAGAAATTTTGAGTATCGTATTATGTATTAATAAATTTCAAAGTGATTTATTAAATAAAAAATTTCTTTTACGTATTGATTGCAAATCTGCGAAAGAAATTTTGCAAAAAGATGTTATAAACTTAGCTTCAAAACAAATATTTGCTAGATGGCAAGCTTTATTAAGTATTTATGATTTTGATATTGAATATATAAAAGGAGATACAAATTTTGTTCCAGACTTTCTGACCAGAGAATTCCTCCAAAACAGACATAATGTCGAGGAAGTCAAAAGACAAAGGAAAGCTACCGGCGGATAATGACAATAATATCCCACGGAAAACGTGGGCAGATAAAGTTGAAGAAGAGGAAGAACTTCTTCAAAAAACCCCAATAGCCGCAGTTCTAATATCCCAAATAACTCCAAATAAAACACCAATATCCATTATTGAAAGCCTATCCAATAGTTATGAATTTCAAGCATTGCTTGAAAGATTCAATATTCCAAAATCTACAGAAATAGCAGAGACTTCATCAGCAATATCAAAACAACAGCCAACTACTTCAATAACCCAAAAAACCAATAAAGTTTTCAAACCCCAATCCACAGAAATTACCAGCAAAATGCCCACATATAAAAAAGCCGTGCAAACAACCCAGTTTGTGGAAAAGTCTTATTATCAATATATTACTACTATAGAAAAATCATATTATGATAAAAATCCATTAATTTCTTTACAAAATTATTTTGGAAAAGATTTTTTCTATAAATCATGGAATATTGCAAAAACTACAGAATATTATCAACATCTGTTGATAATGACAAATTCTGTTGAAATAAAACATCATTTTAATAAAGATAATATAGAGTATGCCTTCTCCAACTTTAAAATAGTGTCTATAATGACACCGGAGCAATGGCAAAAACAATTTGGATCTTTATCTGAGGAAATTGATTTTCCTGCAGGATATAATTCAAATTTATTTTCAAATGTCTCTTTTAATTATTGGGATTACCAACAAGCTTGGTATAATTCCCTATATTTTCAAAACTCCAGGGGTTCACACACCTGGTTAATATTTTTTGATACCAGAAGGATAACGACGAAGAATATTCCATATTGGTTCGCAGCATGGTGGGATCATTTTGGCTCCTGTGCAGAATATTTGAATGATGTAGTGAGACCATCACTACAAGTATTTACGAAGATGTATTCTCCCACAGATGAAGAGAAGATATTTTCGGAAATGATGATATTTCATATGAAGTTCTATTTGCCATGGGTATTCCAATGGAGAGCAGAATATACTCCAAATATAAAAGTACCCTTGATAAAAAGAAAATTTTATATCAAATGGTGGACAGCATTCAATATTCCAGAATCCATTTACCCTCACAAAGTAATGGAACAAATAAAAATATGGAATGCGCAAAAACAAATTGCAGATAGCAGAAAAACAATAACAGCGCCGGTGAAGCCCGGACATGAACAATTTTTATTACATAAATCAAGGATGCAATCTCAACTGGCAATGGCGAAAGACCCTGAAGAGATGCAAAGTATTTTGATGAAATTTGCTCCTTTATTGCAAGAAGCAAAACCTTCATCATCTTCAGGATCGACAAATGCAGTGGATGAAGATGTTGATTTGATAGAATAACATAATCATTTGTAATATTTGTAATAATTTCATATTTGTAAAATTTGAAATTGATATTGTAATAGTTGATATAACATGAAAAAAAAAATTTGTGCGAAATATCTACGCAAGTAAAAAAAAATAAAAAAAATAATAAAAAAAAAATTGTGCGAAAATGACAAAGCAAATAATAGTAGAGGGACCCTTATTTTGGCCATATTCCTCTCAAAATTCCTATAAAAGGAGGGGGTATGCTCACTTGAAAGGACACAAGTTTTTCTACCATACTACTTACATTTTCTCTCTCATAATTCCCACTTTCCATTTCCATCCAAGATACTTCCAAGCTTTCTCCCATACTATCCCATACCAAGAACACTTTATTTGTTCTTGAATATCTTTCATTTAAACCTTTTGAAACCAATATCCTTGAAGATCTCCAATCTTCAAACAATAGTTGTATCTCCAATATTTTTGAAGAAATAAATATATGGTATGATTTGAATTCTTTTACTTTTTGAGTTCTTTAAATACTGTTTTTAATTTTGTTTCTTTGTTTTATGTATTATATATCTATATAATTGGGTCGGTTTATACCGCCTAATTATTATTAATACTGTTTATATATAATTATATTATTATTATTGGCTGGAATTAGTTCCGCCTAACCTAATTCCCTCTCCCTTTTATTTACTGTTCTTTATATTATTATGACCGGCTGGAATTAGTTCCGCCTAATCTTATTCCCTTTCTTTTTTATTTTCTGTTTTTATTTTTATTCTTGGGGAGTTTAATAACCCCCATTTAAATTCTGTTATTTAATTTTGTTTTACTTACTGTTTTTATATTTTGTTTTACTTATATTTTTTTACTTTGTTTATATTATTGCTTTGTTATTTGTTTATTATTATTATCTGTTACTGTCGGTAGTTTATATTCCTGTTTGTGGTTATTAAACTTCCTGTTTGTGGTTATTATATAGCCAGGAAAATACTAGTAAAAGAGAATGGTTTTTTAAACATTATTGTAATATTAGAAAACAAATACAAAAAGATTATTATGAATTTATAAATACTCATAAAATAAATATATTTTTCTTTGATTGGTTTCAAATATATGCTTCACAAAATAATATACAATTTCCTTTTAAAACTTTAAACCCAATTATTGAAAAACCAAAAGAATGGATAACCATCACAGCATCAAAAAAGATAGTGTCAAATCATCCACCTTTAGGAGGCATAAAGTTAGATGTATCAGGGAATCCAATAGAAGCTATTCCTTACAAAAATATGACAGAAGATTCTCTTACAAATACTAAACATATTATTCAACAAAATAATTATACAAATACACATCTACATACAATAGGAAAACAATTAGATAAGTTAGAAAAATATTATCAAACAACAACAATAAAATCTACAAGTGAAGAAATACCTAACCAAAAATTTAAACAACCATTATTCAAACCTTTTCAAATATCATCTTCTAGTATGCAAACTATATCTAATAAAGATGATTTCAATCAATTTATAAAACAACAATTAAGTCGTATAGAAAAAAGTCTAGAAAATAGTAATTCTATAACAAATGAGGTAGTTGCAGATTCAAATGTTAATACTTCTATAGCTAGCAGAACTAGAAATAAAGAAAAAGAAGTTACTTCTTCTAAAATTAATAATTTAGAAGAAAATGAATCTTCAAATAATTCGGATAATTCTGATAGTTCAGATAATGAAATAAGCAAAGCATTTGAACAATTCCAGAATAACAATTCTAATAAAGTAGAAAAAATAGAATGGGATAAATCTATAATACCAGTACAAATGTCTACAGATCTAAAAATAAAACCTATTTCCCAATATCGTTTTAATGCACAATCAATATATTCTTGGAATATAGATGGTATGTCAGAATATCAAATAATAAATGTATTACAACAAATGACAATGGTAGCCAATGCTTATAGAACTCAGTTAACACCTGATGATAAAGCAATTGCTGAATATCTTATTTCTGGTTTCTCTGGACAACTTAAAGGTTGGTGGGATCATTATTTAACTCCCATACAGAGACAAGAAATATTAAATGCAATAAAAGTTGATGAAGAAAATAATCCTATAATTATAGATGAAGGAACAATATCTGATTCGGTTGCTACACTTATATTATGTATATCCTTACATTTTATAGGAGACCCATCACATATTAAAGATAAAAATGCTGAATTATTAGCAAATCTAAGATGTAGAAAACTTAGTGATTTTCAATGGTATAAAAATACTTTTCTAACCAGAGTCATGATTAGAGAAGATTCTAATCAGCCATTTTGGAAAGAAAAATTCCTTGCAGGATTACCAAATTTACTAGGGGAAAAGGTTAGAAATAAAATAAGAGAAAATTCAGGACAACAAATAATATCTTATTCAAACTATACATATGGAGAATTAATAAGTTTTATACAAAAAGAAGGATTAAGATTATGCCAAGACATAAGATTACAAAGTGGTTTAAAGAAAGAATTAAGACAGACTAAGTCTGAATTAGGAACTTTCTGTAAACAATTTGATAATGATCCATATAAACCTTATCATAAAGAATGTCAAGGAGAATGTTCTAGAAAACCTTATAATAGAAATATTAGAAAGCAATACAATAATAAATATAACAATCGATATAATAAAAACATTAAATATAATAAAAGATTTCAAAAATCCTCTAATGAATTCTATAAAAATAAATACAACAATAAGTATACTAAAAAACCTTACAGAAAGACAAATTACAAGAAAAATAAAAATACAAAAGATTACAAAAATATTGAATGCTATAAATGTCATAAGAAAGGTCATACTGCAAATTATTGTAGATTAAAAACAAAATTACAAGAATTAAATCTAGAAGAATCTATACTAGAAAAAATTTCAAATCTACTTGTTGAATCTTCTTCGGAGACAGAGGAAACATCTTTCGAGTCTGCTGAAGATCTTCAAGTTGATGAAATATACACATCTTCTTCAGAAACCTCTGATGAAGAAAAACATCTTTATGTTCTAACAAAAGAACAAGAAACAATATTAGAAATGTTAAAACATATAGAGAATCCCCAATTACAAAAAGAATATTTAGATAGAATAATAGATATAAATTCAAAACAAAAAGAGACAAATAAACCAACTATATTACCAAATGTTTCAACTAGTTATTATGATTTAACTAGTATATTAAATAAAAACAAAGATACAAAGAATAAAAATGCAACAATCCCAGATTTACAAAAAGAAATAAAAGAAATAAAAATAGAATTAAAAGAGTTAAAAAATAAACAAAAACAAGATTCAGAAGTTATGAAATTAATACTTACAAAATTACAGACTACAGAAGAGTCTGATCAATCTTCAGAAACAGAACCAGTAAATATAGATAACAATATCATAGAAAATATTTCTAATGTTCCAGAAGATTTTTTATTTGTTTTAAGAGAGATAACATCAAGAAAATATTTAATAAGAATAACAATAAAATTCTCAGAACAATATCAGTTAGATACAATTGCTCTATTTGATACAGGAGCAGATCTTAATTGTATTAAAACTAATTTGGTTCCAAAATCATATAGAGAATCTACAACTACTAGACTCTCTACAGCAAATAATACCAAATTACAAGTCAAAAGTAAAACTGAAGCTTATATTATAAAATCCAATACATCAATTAAAACAATGTTTTTAGTTGTAGATGATATTCATCATGCAGTTATACTAGGAACACCTTTTATGAATCTAATTACACCATATAAAGCAGGAATTAATTCTATTTCTTTTAAAATAAGAAATAAAAAATTACATTTTGAATTTTTAGAAAAACCTAAAACAAAAAATTTAGATTTAATAAAAGCTTGTTCTATTCATAAAGAACAAATAAATGCAATAATTAAAAGTAAAATTTTTCAATTACAATCATTAAAAGATACAGTAAATATAAATAAAATAGAACAATATTTAAAGGATCCAAAGATAATTACTAAAATACAAAATCTTAAATTATCATTTGAAAATGAACTTTGTTCAGATCTTCCAAATGCTTTCTGGTCAAGGAAACAACATATAGTTGATCTTCCATATACTCCAGAATTCAGAGAAGAAGATATACCTACAAAAGCAAGACCAATTCAGATGAATGCAGAATTAGAAAAACATTGCAAAAAAGAAATACAAGATCTAGAATCAAAAGGATTAATTCAAAAATCAAGGTCTCCTTGGAGTTGTGCTGCTTTTTATGTCAATAAAAATGCAGAAATAGAAAGAGGAACACCTAGATTGGTAATAAATTATAAACCACTAAATAAAGCGTTAAAATGGATAAGATACCCATTACCTAATAAGAAAGATTTATTAACAAGATTACATTCTGTATGGATATATTCAAAATTTGATATGAAATCAGGATTTTGGCAAATGAAAAGATTACATTTTCTCTCTCATAATTCCCACTTTCCATTTCCATCCAAGATACTTCCAAGCTTTCTCCCATACTATCCCATACCAAGAACACTTTATTTGTTCTTGAATATCTTTCATTTAAACCTTTTGAAACCAATATCCTTGAAGATCTCCAATCTTCAAACAATAGTTGTATCTCCAATATTTTTGAAGAAATAAATATATGGTATGATTTGAATTCTTTTACTTTTTGAGTTCTTTAAATATTGTTTTTAATTTTGTTTCTTTGTTTTATGTATTATATATCTATATAATTGGGTCGGTTTATACCGCCTAATTATTATTAATACTGTTTATATATAATTATATTATTATTACTGGCTGGAATTAGTTCCGCCTAACCTAATTCCCTCTCCCTTTTATTTACTGTTCTTTATATTATTATGACCGGCTGGAATTAGTTCCGCCTAATCTTATTCCCTTTCCTTTTTATTTTCTATTTTTATTTTTATTCTTGGGTAGTTTAATAACCCCCATTTAAATTCTGTTATTTAATTTTGTTTTACTTACTGTTTTTATATTTTGTTTTACTTATATTTTTTACTTTGTTTATATTATTGCTTTGTTATTTGTTTATTATTATTATCTGTTAGTGTCGGTAGTTTATATTCCTGTTTGTGGTGTGGTATCAGAGCCAAACGGTTCAGATCTACCGACAGCTCATTCAGTTTTATATATCTTTTAATTATATTTGTGTAAATCTTTGGTGAGTGTTTGCTTTGTACACGCTGGGTTATCAGTCTCGTTTTGAAGAGCAATAAATCCTGTATGCGTCAAAGTGTTTGTAGCCAAAGATCCAAACAAATATAAAAGAAAGCATATATAAAAATGGAAGATATGTTCGAAGGATCTGGTTCGTGCAGCTCGGTAACATGTGCAAATAAGAATAAAATTGTCAACACTGAAGAAATAATAATAGAGAATTTTGACAAAGCAGTAAATAACTGGGTCATTCCAAAGATCAAGAAAAATGAAATATATGAGTCTTCAATATTCAATATGTTAAAATCAGATTATATAATTAAAACAGAGGAAAGAGATATTCCACTCTCTAAACCATTTGAAACAATACAACTTTTATCTTATAAATCACTAGAAAAACATAAAAAGAAAGGATATCAATATTTACATGTTGGTTTAATACAAGTAGGTATCAAACCTTTAACAAGAGAAGGTTTGGATACATCAATATTAGTTGTCTTAAGAGATATAAGGCATAATAATTTTGAACAATCACTTCTTAGTTCTGTAGAATCTAGTCTATGTACAGGACCAATCTCTTTTGATTGTTATCCTAATTTTTCATGTTCTTTGAAAGATACACAAATATTGAAAACTTTAGTACTTCAAATCAAAACACATGGATATGATATGTTGCCAGGATCAATTCCATTGGCTTTAATATATAGGATTCATTACAAAGTAATGAGTTCCATGTTTATTGGTCCAAAACTCAAACACTCTTTAAAAAGAGGAGAAACAATGATTTTACATACAGATCTTACCAGATCTAATGCTGTAATTTCAAGATCTATAAAATGGAAGGATGTAAATCTTCCAGATGAATGGGTTTTGGAAGGAGTAGTTACAGCTACAAATAAAATACATGAACCAAATACTGAGATCAACAAAATAAGACAATTAAATGATGGATCAGTTAAACTGAGTTTTGCTAGAAGTTTCTCCGCTAGAGAAAGAGATAATGCATCTATTTCTAGTACAATGAATTTAGGAAGACTTTCACAGATACCATCTGTGATAGATGTTCCTTACCAAAAACAAAGATTATATTCAACATCAGATGTTGAATATGCAACCTCTTCATTTAGAAAAGCTGATTATTCTACGGAAATTCCTAGACCAGTTTATTCTAAAAAAGAGTATTATTCTAAATCTGATATTAATGCACCCAGTACATCACAAAATATTTACAATAAATCAGACTTTAGTGAACCTAATAGTCCAACACAATCAGCAATAACAGATAATATTGCAAATGAATTAAATGTTATAGAAAAAGAATTTGAGGTAAATAAAATTATATTACACAATGATTTTTATAGCCAGAAAAATACTAGTAAAAGAGAATGGTTTTTTAAACATTATTGTAATATTAGAAAACAAATACAAAAAGATTATTATGAATTTATAAATACTCATAAAATAAATATATTTTTCTTTGATTGGTTTCAAATATATGCTTCACAAAATAATATACAATTTCCTTTTAAAACTTTAAACCCAATTATTGAAAAACCAAAAGAATGGATAACCATCACAGCATCAAAAAAGATAGTGTCAAATCATCCACCTTTAGGAGGCATAAAGTTAGATGTATCAGGGAATCCAATAGAAGCTATTCCTTACAAAAATATGACAGAAGATTCTCTTACAAATACTAAACATATTATTCAACAAAATAATTATACAAATACACATCTACATACAATAGGAAAACAATTAGATAAGTTAGAAAAATATTATCAAACAACAACAATAAAATCTACAAGTGAAGAAATACCTAACCAAAAATTTAAACAACCATTATTCAAACCTTTTCAAATATCATCTTCTAGTATGCAAACTATATCTAATAAAGATGATTTTAATCAATTTATAAAACAACAATTAAGTCGTATAGAAAAAAGTCTAGAAAATAGTAATTCTATAACAAATGAGGTAGTTGCAGATTCAAATGTTAATACTTCTATAGCTAGCAGAACTAGAAATAAAGAAAAAGAAGTCACTTCTTCTAAAATTAATAATTTAGAAGAAAATGAATCTTCAAATAATTCGGATAATTCTGATAGTTCAGATAATGAAATAAGCAAAGCATTTGAACAATTCCAGAATAACAATTCTAATAAAGTAGAAAAAATAGAATGGGATAAATCTATAATACCAGTACAAATGTCTACAGATCTAAAAATAAAACCTATTTCCCAATATCGTTTTAATGCACAATCAATATATTCTTGGAATATAGATGGTATGTCAGAATATCAAATAATAAATGTATTACAACAAATGACAATGGCAGCCAATACTTATAGAACTCAGTTAACACCTGATGATAAAGCAATTGCTGAATATCTTATTTCTGGTTTCTCTGGACAACTTAAAGGTTGGTGGGATCATTATTTAACTCCCATACAGAGACAAGAAATATTAAATGCAATAAAAGTTGATGAAGAAAATAATCCTATAATTATAGATGAAGGAACAATATCTGATTCGGTTGCTACACTTATATTATGTATATCCTTACATTTTATAGGAGACCCATCACATATTAAAGATAAAAATGCTGAATTATTAGCAAATCTAAGATGTAGAAAACTTAGTGATTTTCAATGGTATAAAAATACTTTTCTAACCAGAGTCATGATTAGAGAAGATTCTAATCAGCCATTTTGGAAAGAAAAATTCCTGTTTGTGGAAAAATATTATTATAATCTGTATGGATATATTCAAAATTTAATTCTTGTAATTTTGTTTTTAATCTACAATAATTTGCAGTATGACCTTTCTTATGACATTTATAGCATTCAATATTTTTGTAATATTTTGTATTTTTATTTTTCTTGTAATTTGTCTTTCTGTAAGGTTTTTTAGTATACTTATTGTTGTATTTATTTTTATAGAATTCATTAGAGGATTTTTGAAATCTTTTATTATATTTAATGTTTTTATTATATCGATTGTTATATTTATTATTGTATTGCTTTCTAATATTTCTATTATAAGGTTTTCTAGAACATTCTCCTTGACATTCTTTATGATAAGGTTTATATGGATCATTATCAAATTGTTTGCAGAAAGTTCCTAATTCAGACTTAGTCTGTCTTAATTCTTTCTTTAAACCACTTTGTAATCTTATGTCTTGGCATAATCTTAATCCTTCTTTTTGTATAAAACTTATTAATTCTCCATATGTATAGTTTGAATAAGATATTATTTGTTGTCCTGAATTTTCTCTTATTTTATTTCTAACCTTTTCCCCTAGTAAATTTGGTAATCCTGCAAGGAATTTTTCTTTCCAAAATGGCTGATTAGAATCTTCTCTAATCATGACTCTGGTTAGAAAAGTATTTTTATACCATTGAAAATCACTAAGTTTTCTACATCTTAGATTTGCTAATAATTCAGCATTTTTATCTTTAATATGTGATGGGTCTCCTATAAAATGTAAGGATATACATAATATAAGTGTAGCAACCGAATCAGATATTGTTCCTTCATCTATAATTATAGGATTATTTTCTTCATCAACTTTTATTGCATTTAATATTTCTTGTCTCTGTATGGGAGTTAAATAATGATCCCACCAACCTTTAAGTTGTCCAGAGAAACCAGAAATAAGATATTCAGCAATTGCTTTATCATCAGGTGTTAACTGAGTTCTATAAGCATTGGCTGCCATTGTCATTTGTTGTAATACATTTATTATTTGATATTCTGACATACCATCTATATTCCAAGAATATATTGATAGTGCATTAAAACGATATTGGGAAATATGTTTTATTTTTAGATCTGTAGACATTTGTACTGGTATTATAGATTTATCCCATTCTATTTTTTCTACTTTATTAGAATTGTTATTCTGGAATTGTTCAAATGCTTTGCTTATTTCATTATCTGAACTATCAGAATTATCCGAATTATTTGAAGATTCATTTTCTTCTAAATTATTAATTTTAGAAGAAGTAACTTCTTTTTCTTTATTTCTAGTTCTGCTAGCTATAGAAGTATTAACATTTGAATCTGCAACTACCTCATTTGTTATAGAATTACTATTTTCTAGACTTTTTTCTATACGACTTAATTGTTGTTTTATAAATTGATTGAAATCATCTTTATTAGATATAGTTTGCATACTAGAAGATGATATTTGAAAAGGTTTGAATAATGGTTGTTTAAATTTTTGGTTAGGTATTTCTTCACTTGTAGATTTTATTGTTGTTGTTTGATAATATTTTTCTAACTTATCTAATTGTTTTCCTATTGTATGTAGATGTGTATTTGTATAATTATTTTGTTGAATAATATGTTTAGTATTTGTAAGAGAATCTTCTGTCATATTTTTGTAAGGAATAGCTTCTATTGGATTCCCTGATACATCTAACTTTATGCCTCCTAAAGGTGGATGATTTGACACTATCTTTTTTGATGCTGTGATGGTTATCCATTCTTTTGGTTTTTTCAATAATTGGGTTTAAAGTTTTAAAAGGAAATTGTATATTATTTTGTGAAGCATATATTTGAAACCAATCAAAGAAAAATATATTTATTTTATGAGTATTTATAAATTCATAATAATCTTTTTGTATTTGTTTTCTAATATTACAATAATGTTTAAAAAACCATTCTCTTTTACTAGTATTTTCCTGGCTATAAAAATCATTGTGTAATATAATTTTATTTACCTCAAATTCTTTTTCTATAACATTTAATTCATTTGCAATATTATCTGTTATTGCTGATTGTGTTGGACTATTAGGTTCACTAAAGTCTGATTTATTGTAAATATTTTGTGATGTACTGGGTGCATTAATATCAGATTTAGAATAATACTCTTTTTTAGAATAAACTGGTCTAGGAATTTCCGTAGAATAATCAGCTTTTCTAAATGAAGAGGTTGCATATTCAACATCTGATGTTGAATATAATCTTTGTTTTTGGTAAGGAATATCTATCACAGATGGTATCTGTGAAAATCTTCCTAAATTTATTGTACTAGAAATAGATGCATTATCTCTTTCTCTAGCGGAGAAACTTCTAGCAAAACTCAGTTTAACTGATCCATCATTTAATTGTCTTATTTTGTTGATCTCAGTATTTGGTTCATGTATTTTATTTGTAGCTTTAACTACTCCTTCCAAAACCCATTCATCTGGAAGATTTACATCCTTCCATTTTATAGATCTTGAAATTACAGCATTAGATCTGGTAAGATCTGTATGTAAAATCATTGTTTCTCCTCTTTTTAAAGAGTGTTTGAGTTTTGGACCAATAAACATGGAACTCATTACTTTGTAATGAATCCGATATATTAAAGCCAATGGAATTGATCCTGGCAACATATCATATCCATGTGTTTTGATTTGAAGTACTAAAGTTTTCAATATTTGTGTATCTTTCAAAGAACATGAAAAATTAGGATAACAATCAAAAGAGATTGGTCCTGTACATAGACTAGATTCTACAGAACTAAGAAGTGATTGTTCAAAATTATTATGTCTTATATCTCTTAAGACAACTAATATTGATGTATCCAAACCTTCTCTTGTTAAAGGTTTGATACCTACTTGTATTAAACTAACATGTAAATATTGATATCCTTTCTTTTTATGTTTTTCTAGTGATTTATAAGATAAAAGTTGTATTGTTTCAAATGGTTTAGAGAGTGGAATATCTCTTTCCTCTGTTTTAATTATATAATCTGATTTTAACATATTGAATATTGAAGACTCATATATTTCATTTTTCTTGATCTTTGGAATGACCCAGTTATTTACTGCTTTGTCAAAATTCTCTATTATTATTTCTTCAGTGTTGACAATTTTATTCTTATTTGCACATGTTACCGAGCTGCACGAACCAGATCCTTCGAACATATCTTCCATTTTTATATATGCTTTCTTTTATATTTGTTTGGATCTTTGGCTACAAACACTTTGACGCATACAGGATTTATTGCTCTTCAAAACGAGACTGATAACCCAGCGTGTACAAAGCAAACACTCACCAAAGATTTACACAAATATAATTAAAAGATATATAAAACTGAATGAGCTGTCGGTAGATCTGAACCGTTTGGCTCTGATACCACACCACAAACAGGAATATAAACTACCGACACTAACAGATAATAATAATAAACAAATAACAAAGCAATAATATAAACAAAGTAAAAAATATAAGTAAAACAAAATATAAAAACAGTAAGTAAAACAAAATTAAATAACAGAATTTAAATGGGGGTTATTAAACTCCCCAAGAATAAAAATAAAAACAGAAAATAAAAAGGAAAGGGAATAAGATTAGGCGGAACTAATTCCAGCCGGTCATAATAATATAAAGAACAGTAAATAAAAGGGAGAGGGAATTAGGTTAGGCGGAACTAATTCCAGCGAGTAATAATAATATAATTATATATAAACAGTATTAATAATAATTAGGCGGTATAAACCGACCCAATTATATAGATATATAATACATAAAACAAAGAAACAAAATTAAAAACAGTATTTAAAGAACTCAAAAAGTAAAAGAATTCAAATCATACCATATATTTATTTCTTCAAAAATATTGGAGATACAACTATTGTTTGAAGATTGGAGATCTTCAAGGATATTGGTTTCAAAAGGTTTAAATGAAAGATATTCAAGAACAAATAAAGTGTTCTTGGTATGGGATAGTATGGGAGAAAGCTTGGAAGTATCTTGGATGGAAATGGAAAGTGGGAATTATGAGAGAGAAAATGTAAGTAGTATGGTAGAAAAACTTGTGTCCTTTCAAGTGAGCATACCCCCTCCTTTTATAGAAATTTTGAGAGGAATATGGCCAAAATAAGGGTCCCTCTACTATTATTTGCTTTGTCATTTTCGCACAATTTTTTTTTATTTTTTTTATTTTTTTTACTTGCGTAGATATTTCGCACAATTTTTTTTTTGTTATATCAACTATTACAATATCAACTATTACAATATCAATTTCAAATTTTACAAATATGAAATTATTACAAATATTACAAATGATTATGTTATTCTATCAAATCAACATCTTCATCCACTGCATTTGTCGATCCTGAAGATGATGAAGGTTTTGCTTCTTGCAATAAAGGAGCAAATTTCATCAAAATATTTTGCATCTCTTCAGGGTCTTTCGCCATTGCCAGTTGAGATTGCATCCTTGATTTATGTAATAAAAATTGTTCATGTCCGGGCTTCACCGGCGCTGTTATTGTTTTTCTGCTATCTGCAATTTGTTTTTGCGCATTCCATATTTTTATTTGTTCCATTACTTTGTGAGGGTAAATGGATTCTGGAATATTGAATGCTGTCCACCATTTGATATAAAATTTTCTTTTTATCAAGGGTACTTTTATATTTGGAGTATATTCTGCTCTCCATTGGAATACCCATGGCAAATAGAACTTCATATGAAATATCATCATTTCCGAAAATATCTTCTCTTCATCTGTGGGAGAATACATCTTCGTAAATACTTGTAGTGATGGTCTCACTACATCATTCAAATATTCTGCACAGGAGCCAAAATGATCCCACCATGCTGCGAACCAATATGGAATATTCTTCGTCGTTATCCTTCTGGTATCAAAAAATATTAACCAGGTGTGTGAACCCCTGGAGTTTTGAAAATATAGGGAATTATACCAAGCTTGTTGGTAATACCAATAATTAAAAGAGACATTTGAAAATAAATTTGAATTATATCCTGCAGGAAAATCAATTTCCTCAGATAAAGATCCAAATTGTTTTTGCCATTGCTCCGGTGTCATTATAGACACTATTTTAAAGTTGGAGAAGGCATACTCTATATTATCTTTATTAAAATGATGTTTTATTTCAACAGAATTTGTCATTATCAACAGATGTTGATAATATTCTGTAGTTTTTGCAATATTCCATGATTTATAGAAAAAATCTTTTCCAAAATAATTTTGTAAAGAAATTAATGGATTTTTATCATAATATGATTTTTCTATAGTAGTAATATATTGATAATAAGACTTTTCCACAAACTGGGTTGTTTGCACGGCTTTTTTATATGTGGGCATTTTGCTGGTAATTTCTGTGGATTGGGGTTTGAAAACTTTATTGGTTTTTTGGGTTATTGAAGTAGTTGGCTGTTGTTTTGATATTGCTGATGAAGTCTCTGCTATTTCTGTAGATTTTGGAATATTGAATCTTTCAAGCAATGCTTGAAATTCAGAACTATTGGATAGGCTTTCAATAATGGATATTGGTGTTTTATTTGGAGTTATTTGGGATATTGGAACTGCGGCTATTGGGGTTTTTTGAAGAAGTTCTTCCTCTTCTTCAACTTTATCTGCCCACGTTTTCCGTGGGATATTATTGTCATTATCCGCCGGTAGCTTTCCTTTGTCTTTTGACTTCCTCGGCATTATGTCTGTTTTGGAGGAATTCTCTGGTCAGAAAGTCTGGAACAAAATTTGTATCTCCTTTTATATATTCAATATCAAAATCATAAATACTTAATAAAGCTTGCCATCTAGCAAATATTTGTTTTGAAGCTAAGTTTATAACATCTTTTTGCAAAATTTCTTTCGCAGATTTGCAATCAATACGTAAAAGAAATTTTTTATTTAATAAATCACTTTGAAATTTATTAATACATAATACGATACTCAAAATTTCTTTTTTAATAGTAGAATATGATTTTTGGGTATCATTCCAATGACCAGAAGTATATTGAACTATAGACTCTTTTCCATTTTGTAATTGTTTTAATATTCCACCATATCCTATATCAGAAGCATCTGTTTCAACTATTTTAAATAAATCTGGATCTGCTATATATAAGCAGGGTATATCAGATACTAGACTTTTTATTTTCTTAACCACTGAAGTATGTTCTTCAGTCCATATTGGTGGATTTTTCTTTAATCTATTATGTAATGGTTTTGCAATTATTATTATATTTGGAATAAAATCAACAACATAATTTAAAGATCCTAGAAATCTTTGTAATTGATTTTTGTCCAATATTTTATCTGGAAATTTGGATGCAAATTCTAAAGATCTTTCTATTGGTAAAATTGTTCCTTGAGTCAGATGATGACCTAGGAATCTTATTTTAGTCTGAAATAAAGACATTTTAGATTTAGATAATACTAAACCATTTTTCTTTGCTATATAAAAGAAGGTTTTTAAATGTTTAAAATGTTCTTCTATTGATTTGGAAAATATTAATACATCATCTATATAGACAATGCAAAAATTAGAATAATCCATAAATATATTATTCATAATTCTTTGATATTCAGAAGGTGCATTTTTTAATCCAAATGGCATTACTTTCTATTCATATTGCCCAAATGGAACTGTGAATGCTGTTTTGTATCTATCTTTTTCAGATATTTGTATTTGCCAAAATCCTGATTTCATATCAAATTTTGAATATATCCATACAGAATGTAATCTTGTTAATAAATCTTTCTTATTAGGTAATGGGTATCTTATCCATTTTAGCGCTTTATTTAGTGGTTTATAATTTATTACCAATCTAGGTGTTCCTCTTTCTATTTCTGCATTTTTATTGACATAAAAAGCAGCACAACTCCAAGGAGACCTTGATTTTTGAATTAATCCTTTTGATTCTAGATCTTGTATTTCTTTTTTGCAATGTTTTTCTAATTCTGCATTCATCTGAATTGGTCTTGCTTTTGTAGGTATATCTTCTTCTCTGAATTCTGGAGTATATGGAAGATCAACTATATGTTGTTTCCTTGACCAGAAAGCATTTGGAAGATCTGAACAAAGTTCATTTTCAAATGATAATTTAAGATTTTGTATTTTAGTAATTATCTTTGGATCCTTTAAATATTGTTCTATTTTATTTATATTTACTGTATCTTTTAATGATTGTAATTGAAAAATTTTACTTTTAATTATTGCATTTATTTGTTCTTTATGAATAGAACAAGCTTTTATTAAATCTAAATTTTTTGTTTTAGGTTTTTCTAAAAATTCAAAATGTAATTTTTTATTTCTTATTTTAAAAGAAATAGAATTAATTCCTACTTTATATGGTGTAATTAGATTCATAAAAGGTGTTCCTAGTATAACTGCATGATGAATATCATCTACAACTAAAAACATTGTTTTAATTGATGTATTGGATTTTATAATATAAGCTTCAGTTTTACTTTTGACTTGTAATTTGGTATTATTTGCTGTAGAGAGTCTAGTAGTTGTAGATTCTCTATATGATTTTGGAACCAAATTAGTTTTAATACAATTAAGATCTGCTCCTGTATCAAATAGAACAATTGTATCTAACTGATATTGTTCTGAGAATTTTATTGTTATTCTTATTAAATATTTTCTTGATGTTATCTCTCTTAAAACAAATAAAAAATCTTCTGGAACATTAGAAATATTTTCTATGATATTGTTATCTATATTTACTGGTTCTGTTTCTGAAGATTGATCAGACTCTTCTGTAGTCTGTAATTTTGTAAGTATTAATTTCATAACTTCTGAATCTTGTTTTTGTTTATTTTTTAACTCTTTTAATTCTATTTTTATTTCTTTTATTTCTTTTTGTAAATCTGGGATTGTTGCATTTTTATTCTTTGTATCTTTGTTTTTATTTAGTATACTAGTTAAATCATAATAACTAGTTGAAACATTTGGTAATATAGTTGGTTTATTTGTCTCTTTTTGTTTTGAATTTATATCTATTATTCTATCTAAATATTCTTTTTGTAATTGGGGATTCTCTATATGTTTTAACATTTCTAATATTGTTTCTTGTTCTTTTGTTAGAACATAAAGATGTTTTTCTTCATCAGAGGTTTCTGAAGAAGATGTGTATATTTCATCAACTTGAAGATCTTCAGCAGACTCGAAAGATGTTTCCTCTGTCTCCGAAGAAGATTCAACAAGTAGATTTGAAATTTTTTCTAGTATAGATTCTTCTAGATTTAATTCTTGTAATTTTGTTTTTAATCTACAATAATTTGCAGTATGACCTTTCTTATGACATTTATAGCATTCAATATTTTTGTAATCTTTTGTATTTTTATTTTTCTTGTAATTTGTCTTTCTGTAAGGTTTTTTAGTATACTTATTGTTGTATTTATTTTTATAGAATTCATTAGAGGATTTTTGAAATCTTTTATTATATTTAATGTTTTTATTATATCGATTGTTATATTTATTATTGTATTGCTTTCTAATATTTCTATTATAAGGTTTTCTAGAACATTCTCCTTGACATTCTTTATGATAAGGTTTATATGGATCATTATCAAATTGTTTGCAGAAAGTTCCTAATTCAGACTTAGTCTGTCTTAATTCTTTCTTTAAACCACTTTGTAATCTTATGTCTTGGCATAATCTTAATCCTTCTTTTTGTATAAAACTTATTAATTCTCCATATGTATAGTTTGAATAAGATATTATTTGTTGTCCTGAATTTTCTCTTATTTTATTTCTAACCTAATTCCCTCTCCCTTTTATTTACTGTTCTTTATATTATTATGACCGGCTGGAATTAGTTCCGCCTAATCTTATTCCCTTTCCTTTTTATTTTCTGTTTTTATTTTTATTCTTGGGGAGTTTAATAACCCCCATTTAAATTCTGTTATTTAATTTTGTTTTACTTACTGTTTTTATATTTTGTTTTACTTATATTTTTTACTTTGTTTATATTATTGCTTTGTTATTTGTTTATTATTATTATCTGTTAGTGTCGGTAGTTTATATTCCTGTTTGTGGTGTGGTATCATGTTTATATTCCTGTTTGTGGTGTGGTATCAGAGCCAAACGGTTCAGATCTACCGACAGCTCATTCAGTTTTATATATCTTTTAATTATATTTGTGTAAATCTTTGGTGAGTGTTTGCTTTGTACACGCTGGGTTATCAGTCTCGTTTTGAAGAGCAATAAATCCTGTATGCGTCAAAGTGTTTGTAGCCAAAGATCCAAACAAATATAAAAGAAAGCATATATAAAAATGGAAGATATGTTCGAAGGATCTGGTTCGTGCAGCTCGGTAACATGTGCAAATGAGAATAAAATTGTCAACACTGAAGAAATAATAATAGAGAATTTTGACAAAGCAGTAAATAACTGGGTCATTCCAAAGATCAAGAAAAATGAAATATATGAGTCTTCAATATTCAATATGTTAAAATCAGATTATATAATTAAAACAGAGGAAAGAGATATTCCACTCTCTAAACCATTTGAAACAATACAACTTTTATCTTATAAATCACTAGAAAAACATAAAAAGAAAGGATATCAATATTTACATGTTGGTTTAATACAAGTAGGTATCAAACCTTTAACAAGAGAAGGTTTGGATACATCAATATTAGTTGTCTTAAGAGATATAAGACATAATAATTTTGAACAATCACTTCTTAGTTCTGTAGAATCTAGTCTATGTACAGGACCAATCTCTTTTGATTGTTATCCTAATTTTTCATGTTCTTTGAAAGATACACAAATATTGAAAACTTAGTACTTCAAATCAAAACACATGGATATGATATGTTGCCAGGATCAATTCCATTGGCTTTAATATATAGGATTCATTACAAAGTAATGAGTTCCATGTTTATTGGTCCAAAACCCAAACACTCTTTAAAAAGAGGAGAAACAATGATTTTACATACAGATCTTACCAGATCTAATGCTGTAATTTCAAGATCTATAAAATGGAAGGATGTAAATCTTCCAGATGAATGGGTTTTGGAAGGAGTAGTTAAAGCTACAAATAAAATACATGAACCAAATACTGAGATCAACAAAATAAGACAATTAAATGATGGATCAGTTAAACTGAGTTTTGCTAGAAGTTTCTCCGCTAGAGAAAGAGATAATGCATCTATTTCTAGTACAATGAATTTAGGAAGATTTTCACAGATACCATCTGTGATAGATGTTCCTTACCAAAAACAAAGATTATATTCAACATCAGATGTTGAATATGCAACCTCTTCATTTAGAAAAGCTGATTATTCTACGGAAATTCCTAGACCAGTTTATTCTAAAAAAGAGTATTATTCTAAATCTGATATTAATGCACCCAGTACATCACAAAATATTTACAATAAATCAGACTTTAGTGAACCTAATAGTCCAACACAATCAGCAATAACAGATAATATTGCAAATGAATTAAATGTTATAGAAAAAGAATTTGAGGTAAATAAAATTATATTACACAATGATTTTTATAGCCAGGAAAATACTAGTAAAAGAGAATGGTTTTTTAAACATTATTGTAATATTAGAAAACAAATACAAAAAGATTATTATGAATTTATAAATACTCATAAAATAAATATATTTTTCTTTGATTGGTTTCAAATATATGCTTCACAAAATAATATACAATTTCCTTTTAAAACTTTAAACCCAATTATTGAAAAACCAAAAGAATGGATAACCATCACAGAATCAAAAAAGATAGTGTCAAATCATCCACCTTTAGGAGGCATAAAGTTAGATGTATCAGGGAATCCAATAGAAGCTATTCCTTACAAAAATATGACAGAAGATTCTCTTACAAATACTAAACATATTATTCAATAAAATAATTATACAAATACACATCTACATACAATAGGAAAACAATTAGATAAGTTAGAAAAATATTATCAAACAACAACAATAAAATCTACAAGTGAAGAAATACCTAACCAAAAATTTAAACAACCATTATTCAAACCTTTTCAAATATCATCTTCTAGTATGCAAACTATATCTAATAAAGATGATTTCAATCAATTTATAAAACAACAATTAAGTCGTATAGAAAAAAGTCTAGAAAATAGTAATTCTATAACAAATGAGGTAGTTGCAGATTCAAATGTTAATACTTCTATAGCTAGCAGAACTAGAAATAAAGAAAAAGAAGTTACTTCTTCTAAAATTAATAATTTAGAAGAAAATGAATCTTCAAATAATTCGGATAATTCTGATAGTTCAGATAATGAAATAAGCAAAGCATTTGAACAATTCCAGAATAACAATTCTAATAAAGTAGAAAAAATAGAATGGGATAAATCTATAATACCAGTACAAATGTCTACAGATCTAAAAATAAAACCTATTTCCTAATATCGTTTTAATGCACAATCAATATATTCTTGGAATATAGATGGTATGTCAGAATATCAAATAATAAATGTATTACAACAAATGACAATGGTAGCCAATGCTTATAGAACTCAGTTAACACCTGATGATAAAGCAATTGCTGAATATCTTATTTCTGGTTTCTCTGGACAACTTAAAGGTTGGTGGGATCATTATTTAACTCCCATACAGAGACAAGAAATATTAAATGCAATAAAAGTTGATGAAGAAAATAATCCTATAATTATAGATGAAGGAACAATATCTGATTCGGTTGCTACACTTATATTATGTATATCCTTACATTTTATAGGAGACCCATCACATATTAAAGATAAAAATGCTGAATTATTAGCAAATCTAAGATGTAGAAAACTTAGTGATTTTCAATGGTATAAAAATACTTTTCTAACCAGAGTCATGATTAGAGAAGATTCTAATCAGCCATTTTGGAAAGAAAAATTCCTTGCAGGATTACCAAATTTACTAGGGGAAAAGGTTAGAAATAAAATAAGAGAAAATTCAGGACAACAAATAATATCTTATTCAAACTATACATATGGAGAATTAATAAGTTTTATACAAAAAGAAGGATTAAGATTATGCCAAGACATAAGATTACAAAGTGGTTTAAAGAAAGAATTAAGACAGACTAAGTCTGAATTAGGAACTTTCTGCAAACAATTTGATAATGATCCATATAAACCTTATCATAAAGAATGTCAAGGAGAATGTTCTAGAAAACCTTATAATAGAAATATTAGAAAGCAATACAATAATAAATATAACAATCGATATAATAAAAACATTAAATATAATAAAAGATTTCAAAAATCCTCTAATGAATTCTATAAAAATAAATACAACAATAAGTATACTAAAAAACCTTACAGAAAGACAAATTACAAGAAAAATAAAAATACAAAAGATTACAAAAATATTGAATGCTATAAATGTCATAAGAAAGGTCATACTGCAAATTATTGTAGATTAAAAACAAAATTACAAGAATTAAATCTAGAAGAATCTATACTAGAAAAAATTTCAAATCTACTTGTTGAATCTTCTTCGGAGACAGAGGAAACATCTTTCGAGTCTGCTGAAGATCTTCAAGTTGATGAAATATACACATCTTCTTCAGAAACCTCTGATGAAGAAAAACATCTTTATGTTCTAACAAAAGAACAAGAAACAATATTAGAAATGTTAAAACATATAGAGAATCCCCAATTACAAAAAGAATATTTAGATAGAATAATAGATATAAATTCAAAACAAAAAGAGACAAATAAACCAACTATATTACCAAATGTTTCAACTAGTTATTATGATTTAACTAGTATATTAAATAAAAACAAAGATACAAAGAATAAAAATGCAACAATCCCAGATTTACAAAAAGAAATAAAAGAAATAAAAATAGAATTAAAAGAGTTAAAAAATAAACAAAAACAAGATTCAGAAGTTATGAAATTAATACTTACAAAATTACAGACTACAGAAGAGTCTGATCAATCTTCAGAAACAGAACCAGTAAATATAGATAACAATATCATAGAAAATATTTCTAATGTTCCAGAAGATTTTTTATTTGTTTTAAGAGAGATAACATCAAGAAAATATTTAATAAGAATAACAATAAAATTCTCAGAACAATATCAGTTAGATACAATTGCTCTATTTGATACAGGAGCAGATCTTAATTGTATTAAAACTAATTTGGTTCCAAAATCATATAGAGAATCTACAACTACTAGACTCTCTACAGCAAATAATACCAAATTACAAGTCAAAAGTAAAACTGAAGCTTATATTATAAAATCCAATACATCAATTAAAACAATGTTTTTAGTTGTAGATGATATTCATCATGCAGTTATACTAGGAACACCTTTTATGAATCTAATTACACCATATAAAGTAGGAATTAATTCTATTTCTTTTAAAATAAGAAATAAAAAATTACATTTTGAATTTTTAGAAAAACCTAAAACAAAAAATTTAGATTTAATAAAAGCTTGTTCTATTCATAAAGAACAAATAAATGCAATAATTAAAAGTAAAATTTTTCAATTACAATCATTAAAAGATACAGTAAATATAAATAAAATAGAACAATATTTAAAGGATCCAAAGATAATTACTAAAATACAAAATCTTAAATTATCATTTGAAAATGAACTTTGTTCAGATCTTCCAAATGCTTTCTGGTCAAGGAAACAACATATAGTTGATCTTCCATATACTCCAGAATTCAGAGAAGAAGATATACCTACAAAAGCAAGACCAATTCAGATGAATGCAGAATTAGAAAAACATTGCAAAAAAGAAATACAAGATCTAGAATCAAAAGGATTAATTCAAAAATCAAGGTCTCCTTGGAGTTGTGCTGCTTTTTATGTCAATAAAAATGCAGAAATAGAAAGAGGAACACCTAGATTGGTAATAAATTATAAACCACTAAATAAAGCGTTAAAATGGATAAGATACCCATTACCTAATAAGAAAGATTTATTAACAAGATTACATTCTGTATGGATATATTCAAAATTTGATATGAAATCAGGATTTTGGCAAATACAAATATCTGAAAAAGATAGATACAAAACAGCATTCACAGTTCCATTTGGGCAATATGAATGGAAAGTAATGCCATTTGGATTAAAAAATGCACCTTCTGAATATCAAAGAATTATGAATAATATATTTATGGATTATTCTAATTTTTGCATTGTCTATATAGATGATGTATTAATATTTTCCAAATCAATAGAAGAACATTTTAAACATTTAAAAACCTTCTTTTATATAGCAAAGAAAAATGGTTTAGTATTATCTAAATCTAAAATGTCTTTATTTCAGACTAAAATAAGATTCCTAGGTCATCATCTGACTCAAGGAACAATTTTACCAATAGAAAGATCTTTAGAATTTGCATCCAAATTTCCAGATAAAATATTGGACAAAAATCAATTACAAAGATTTCTAGGATCTTTAAATTATGTTGTTGATTTTATTCCAAATATAATAATAATTGCAAAACCATTACATAATAGATTAAAGAAAAATCCACCAATATGGACTGAAGAACATACTTCAGTGGTTAAGAAAATAAAAAGTCTAGTATCTGATATACCCTGCTTATATATAGCAGATCCAGATTTATTTAAAATAGTTGAAACAGATGCTTCTGATATAGGATATGGTGGAATATTAAAACAATTACAAAATGGAAAAGAGTCTATAGTTCAATATACTTCTGGTCATTGGAATGATACCCAAAAATCATATTCTACTATTAAAAAAGAAATTTTGAGTATCGTATTATGTATTAATAAATTTCAAAGTGATTTATTAAATAAAAAATTTCTTTTACGTATTGATTGCAAATCTGCGAAAGAAATTTTGCAAAAAGATGTTATAAACTTAGCTTCAAAACAAATATTTGCTAGATGGCAAGCTTTATTAAGTATTTATGATTTTGATATTGAATATATAAAAGGAGATACAAATTTTGTTCCAGACTTTCTGACCAGAGAATTCCTCCAAAACAGACATAATGCCGAGGAAGTCAAAAGACAAAGGAAAGCTACCGGCGGATAATGACAATAATATCCCACGGAAAACGTGGGCAGATAAAGTTGAAGAAGAGGAAGAACTTCTTCAAAAAACCCCAATAGCCGCAGTTCCAATATCCCAAATAACTCCAAATAAAACACCAATATCCATTATTGAAAGCCTATCCAATAGTTATGAATTTCAAGCATTGCTTGAAAGATTCAATATTCCAAAATCTACAGAAATAGCAGAGACTTCATCAGCAATATCAAAACAACAGCCAACTACTTCAATAACCCAAAAAACCAATAAAGTTTTCAAACCCCAATCCACAGAAATTACCAGCAAAATGCCCACATATAAAAAAGCCGTGCAAACAACCCAGTTTGTGGAAAAGTCTTATTATCAATATATTACTACTATAGAAAAATCATATTATGATAAAAATCCATTAATTTCTTTACAAAATTATTTTGGAAAAGATTTTTTCTATAAATCATGGAATATTGCAAAAACTACAGAATATTATCAACATCTGTTGATAATGACAAATTCTGTTGAAATAAAACATCATTTTAATAAAGATAATATAGAGTATGCCTTCTCCAACTTTAAAATAGTGTCTATAATGACACCGGAGCAATGGCAAAAACAATTTGGATCTTTATCTGAGGAAATTGTTTTCCTGCAGGATATAATTCAAATTTATTTTCAAATGTCTCTTTTAATTATTGGGATTACCAACAAGCTTGGTATAATTCCCTATATTTTCAAAACTCCAGGGGTTCACACACCTGGTTAATATTTTTTGATACCAGAAGGATAACGACGAAGAATATTCCATATTGGTTCGCAGCATGGTGGGATCATTTTGGCTCCTGTGCAGAATATTTGAATGATGTAGTGAGACCATCACTACAAGTATTTACGAAGATGTATTCTCCCACAGATGAAGAGAAGATATTTTCGGAAATGATGATATTTCATATGAAGTTCTATTTGCCATGGGTATTCCAATGGAGAGCAGAATATACTCCAAATATAAAAGTACCCTTGATAAAAAGAAAATTTTATATCAAATGGTGGACAACATTCAATATTCCAGAATCCATTTACCCTCACAAAGTAATGGAACAAATAAAAATATGGAATGCGCAAAAACAAATTGCAGATAGCAGAAAAACAATAACAGCGCCGGTGAAGCCCGGACATGAACAATTTTTATTACATAAATCAAGGATGCAATCTGTTGTACCCCAACGATCATGTACTCGAGACTATGATTAAGTAAGAGCGATGATTCCTTCTCGAGCATGTTACTAAGTCACATTTGTCGTTCTCATATTCAAATCCTTCAAGTTCCTTTAGGACGAACACTAAATAGTCATACAAGCGAATACCATGAAGTGTGTGTGATACCCCTTTGTGAAAACGGCCAAGGGACATTGATCACCCTTGAAGTAAACTAGTTCTTATACACACTTAAAAAACAAAAATTAAAAATCAAAATTTAATGAAATAAATAACATTGCAAATTATATAGGTGTGAGGTAGGATAAATGTGAAATGACCAAAATAGCCCCAAGACACCCCTAAAATTTCGGCCAAGGCATGAAAGCCTCTAGAACCCTCTCCATAATTCTATTTCATGATTTATAATTAAAATATCAAAATTATTTGAAATTAAACAATAAAATAAAGAAAAGAGGGGCTAGGGTGTAAGAAAAAGAAGGCCTAGATTCCTTCTTTCCCTCCATGCATTCGGCCACCCCCCTCTCTCACACCTCTAGCTCTTTTTATTCTCAAGACAACCTCATTTTCATTTGGTCTTGAACAATCCTCCAAGTAAACTCCTACTACACATTTAAGAAAGCTCTCCACCCTCCTTTTCACCCTCTACATTCGGCCACACCAAGAACAAGAGGCACAACTCCATCTTCTTCTTCAAGCTCAAGAATCCTCTAGGTAAGACTCATTTCAAAGTTCTTAAGTAGATTTTTCATACAAAATAGTGAAACTCATATGGGTATTGTTTCCCTCTTCAAACCGTGGCCTCCATGCTCAAGGGGTGAAGATCTTCAACACTCTTAGGTGAAGCTAACTAGCTACACTTGAAGCTCCATTCCAAGACAACTTTGGTAAGATGTTCTAGCCTCAACTAAGATTCTATTTTCACTATTTAAGAGAGACTAACCTCTTCCTTCCTCTTCCTCCAAAACGTGTGCTCAAGGGAGTAGGAGGAGAAGGATCCCAACTCAACTTACTCCAAAACCAAGCAAAGGCAAAAAAACTTTGGCTTGAAGAGGCAAGTATACACTAATCTCTCATGATTTACCTAAAGGATTAGTGTCTTGAATGGTCAAAGTATTCAAAGATGTGATCTTTAGTGGTACCCTTTAAGTTTAAGATTGCATCTTAGTTGTCTCCTAAGAATAATGTCTTGCATGTGGGTTATTGTGTCTAAGATGATGTTATTTCCTACATGCAATATGGTTTGAGGCTGATTTAGAGTAATACAAGAATAGTCTAGGTAGGCCTAGATTAACTCTTGGATGCAATTTTGAAGGTCCTAGGAGTGCATGCATGTGATAGATATGATGATAGCTTGGTTAGATACCTACAAACTGTTTATTGTGATGCAAAGGTGATTTTATAACAAGCATGCAACCTGGAAATTTATGTCACAATGGGTTATAAGTGTTAACCAATGACCTAGTGCAAAGGAACAACATGGATGGGTGTATGTGACTTTAACCATGACAAAATATCAAAGTACTGGAACTGGACAGAATGAGTGACACCTTCAACGACTTTGGAACTGGACTTCCAGACCTTCAATGAATCTAATTTTTGGCACAAAGTTAGTCCTATGAGTGTAGCACGATTGAGAGTTGGAATCTCGTTAAAATAAGCTAAGGATTATTTTTAATAAATCATGTGGTAAAACTGCTCCAGCAGGAAATTCTGGGGCAGGGCAGAATTGGTCCCTGAGTTGAACGAATTTAAAAAGGGCCTTTTGAAGCTTCAATAAATCTGGTCCTTGTCACAGAGCTATCCCCATGTGTATAGAAGAAGAGCCAGTTGGAATTTTGTGAAAATAAATTATGGTTGATTTTTAACAAAATAATTGGTGAGACTGCTCAGGCTGAAAAGGCTGGATCATGACTGGATGATGTAACGTTTTGCATGGCCTGAAAAGAGACCTTGTAAATATTCAAAAAAAGCTAAATTTCGGTGTGATGACTTCATTATGTGTATAGGAAATGTACAAGTTGGAATTTTTGAAAAAGGAGTGGTGTAGAATTTTTAATAAAATATTTGCTAAAGCTGCACAGTCTGGAAAGCTGGGAACTGGCAGAACAAAACATCATTTTGTCTTATCCGAAAAAGGGACCTTATGAATATCCATTATATCTAATTTTTGGCATGATAATACCTCTATGAGTCTAGAAGACATTCCAGTTGGAATTTCAGTAAAACAAGTTCTAGATTATTTTTAATGAATTAATTGGTAGAACTGCTCAACAGAAATTACTGAAAACCCCCTAAAACTTGTAACGACTTTCCAGGCTTAGAAAAGGGACTTAGAGACATTCAAATGAGCTGAATTTCGGTAGGACACTAGTCCCACATGTTTATGACGTATACGAGTTGGAATTTCTGGAAACGGAATTACGGAATTGCCACAATTAAATTTTTAGTAAAGTTGGTCAGCCCAGCCTCAGCACTTATAAAATATCGTAAAGTAAGTAAGTAAGCCTTTATGGTTATTTGAACTAATTCCCATTTCTGCGACTTGTATCTATGACTTCACCTAACGTACTTGTGACGAAAAAGGTTAGCCTAACCGTCCTATATGAATAAAGTACGAAATATGGAATTATTCGTCCAAACCCATGTACGTTAACATGTTATAAGGAATGCATATGATCGTTTATGTCATGGCTTGCATTTCATATCACGGCATGTATCATGCATGATCACGAACCTGATTTTCATGGATTTTATGATGCAAGCAAGTTTTACAAGTGATTATCTTTTCGTTATGCATGAAAAGTTTTTACGGTCCCATATTTTAAAGAAAGCTTCAAGATTCCTTTGCCGGCCAAGCATGCGACTAACCCGACTCCAGACCCGGGGTTAATTGGTCTGATGATATGATATGTTCTGGACCCGCTCAGATCCGGGGTTAATTGATCTGATATCTGTTCTGGACCCGCTCAGATCCGGGGTTAATTGATCTGATATCTGTTCTGGACCCGCTCAGATCCGGGGTTAATTGATCTGATATCTGTTCTGGACCCGCTCAGATCCGGGGTTAATTGATCTGACACTCTGTTTTTATGACATGACTTTTATGGGACCATACTGATGTTTTTGACACGACATGGCATGACATCATGCATTGCACTGCATATTGCATAACTCATGATTACGTTAATACGTGGTATGATACAGCTAAGGACTTAATAAGTCGATAGTGGTTAACGCTGTCTAGAATTATGCTTAGTCCATACCGTCAGTTAACTTCAGGACTTAAGTCAGGTATGAGTTGCTATCCTAAGGTTTATATTGTTACATTCATGCCCTAATTCTTTATGTATTTCATGGTCGTTTATTGTATCCTTGCTGGGTGATTTTTATCACTCACACTTTATTTTTCCCCCAGATAATGCCAAGATAGAGTGGATTGAAGATGAGCCGAGGGTTCCGTATCCGTAGGCGTGAAGACATGGAAAGAGATGAACTTAAGGACTTTTGTGCTACTCAGATGATTGTATTGTGACTATGTTGGTACACTGTGGGACGTGACTTTGATGTTTTGTGTGACTGTACTTTTGGGGACGTAGTTATTTCGTAATGTATGTTTATTTTGGAAAGTTTTAAATTCTGCCTAAATTTTACTGTCATGTTAAACGTTAACATGGGAATCCATGATTTATATTATGGATTTTCATATGTTACACATGACGCTTGGTACTCTCCTTAGTGAAGTACGGCGGGTGCGCCGTATCCGGACGAGGCCGGGTACGGGGCGCTACAGGTGGTATCAGAGCCCAGGCTCTAGATTACGGGCAGAACATAGAACTAAGTTATGATCTTAGCAATCTAAGTTTGATTGTAGACCTAAGTCCTGATCTTAGATGAGTGGCGACCTTAGAATAGGATCACTTAGACGGGTTAGGATATTACATGATAACTAATCCTAAACTATGGAAGCTAGGTCTACGACATAAGACGTGTCTTTTATTTTCTTTACCTCAGGATTCTCGATTTTTGGCCATTAGTCTAATTAAATTGATTCTAATTCCGATGATCTAAATAGATGCTAAACTTTTAAGTGCAGATGGTGCGACCACGTGGCAGACCTCCGAGAGCACGACCAGTTGCTCAGGAGCCTGTTCCACCGCCCCCAGCACAGGTCCCACTGCCACCTCAGCCGGACCTGAATCCTCCACCACCAGCCCCACAAGCACCAGTCCCTCCGGTCATTCCAGACATGAACACCTTCCAGACCTTTTGTCAGATTGTTACTCAGATAGGGCAAGGCCTGATTCACCAGAATGCTCCACCTCAGCCACATCAGCCAGTAAGGGATGCCCAATACTACTTTGAGAAGCTTAAGAGGGCTAACGTACCCCCGTTCGAAGGAAAGCCAGACTATGACATTGCAGAAAAATGGCTAGACGAAGTTGAAAACTGCTTTGAGCTGATCCAAGCCCCAGAAGAGATGAAAGCTCAGGCCATCCGACCCTTCTTGATCAGCGAAGCCAATCAATGGTGGAAGACAAATCTGCAGCCCTTACCTAGACCGATTTCTTGGGAAAGATTCCTACAAGAGTTCCATAAGTTCTATATTCCCCCATCTGTCAAATTGCAAAAGAGGCATGAATTCGAATCTTTGAAACAAGAATCAGGCATGACAGTGGCGGAGTACGCTAACAAGTTCATAGCCCTTGGGAGGTTCCAGCCCGTTACAATGAATGATGAGGAGACGAAAATGCTGAAGTTTGAAAGAGGTCTGAATCCGAGGATTAGGACATGGCTGGTAAATGCAAACCCTACCAATTTTGGAGCACTTCTAGATGCATGCTACCGCATCGAGAGAGATATTATCCGAAGAGATGACGTGGGCCAGAAACGAGAAAGACAAGGGACCGGGAATGAGAGATACAAAAAGGTGGCAAAGAAGAACTTCAGAGGATCGGCTCGTCAAGGACAGAATCAGTACCGCAAGCAAGATCAAAATAATCATCAGAAGAATCAGACCTCATCACAACAGCCAGCAATTCCAGTATGCTCTCACTGCCAGAAGAGGCATGTGGGAGAGTGCAGGTGGAAAACAGGAAAATGTTTTGGATGCGGCAAGGATGGACACATGATTAAAGACTGCCCAGAAAAAGGTGCACAGCCGCAGCAACAACAAAGGAACCAGCGGCCCCGTACTAATGCAAGAGTGCACGCTATGACCGACGCTGATGTCGAGGAGACTGCTGATGTAGTGACTGGTAAGATTTTAAGTTTTATGCCTTCAATACATTTCACTATTGCGTGTCTATCATATCTCTTAGTAATTGTGCATGGTCCAGGAACCATATTAGTATGTAGCATACCGGCAAATGTGTTGTTTGACAGTGGTGCTAGCCACTCCTTTATCTCAAAGAAGTTTGCTAAGAATATCGCCCATGATGCACTTCGACTAGAGACACCCTATAGAGTACAAGCAGCTGGCGACCAGGTGCTTGTTTCTCATCACCTACTCAGGAACTGTACACTTGAGTTTAATGGTCAGTTATTCGAGGCCAATTTGATCCCTATATCAATGAGTGATTTTGATGTGATTCTCGGAATGGACTGGCTCTCAAAGAATCATGCCCACATCGATTGCCGAAACAGGCAAGTCATCATTAGGAACCCAGCTCGAGATGAGATAACATTTCAAGGAGGAGCCAAATTAAAGAAGCCGTCTAAGAAAATCTTTGTTAACGCAGCTCGTGCCAGCCAAGCACTAAGGAAAGGTCATGAAGGATTCCTGGTTTACGTTCTAAGTGCTGAGCAAGAAGGCCCTACCCTTGCACAGGTTCCAATTGTCCAAGAATACCCTGATGTATTTCCTGATGATTTGCCCGGATTACCTCCCGATCGGGAGATCGCTTTCGAAATAAACCTTGTCCCAGGAGCGGAACCCATATCGAAAGCCCCTTATCGCATGGCACCGGCTGAACTAAAGGAATTAAAGGAACAGTTACACGAACTGTTAGAGAAGAAACTGATTCGCCCCAGTGTTTCACCATGGGGTGCTCCGGTGCTATTCGTGAAAAAGAAAGATGGAAGTATGCGCTTATGCATCGATTACCGAGAGCTCAACAAAATTACCATAAAGAACAAGTATCTGTTGCCCCGGATCGACGACTTATTCGACCAGCTCAGGGTAAGTAAATCATAAGTGTAACTTGTGTAAGATTTGAATATTTCCCCTAAACCCTACTTAAAGTATCTTAATGCAGGGATCTCGAATTTTTAGTAAGATTGACCTACGGTCGGGATACTTCCAGTTGAAGATTAAGGCGGAAGATGTTCCTAAGACTGCTTTCAGAACCCGATACGGACATTATGAGTTCCTAGTCATGCCTTTTGGGTTGACCAATGCCCCTGCCGCCTTTATGGATCTCATGAATCGAATCTTCCAAGAGCAGTTGGATAAATTCGTGGTAGTCTTTATCGATGATATCTTGATATATTCACCCGATGAAGAGACCCACGCAGCTCATTTGAGGACAGTCTTAAATATTCTAAGAGCGAGACAGCTATATGCTAAGTTCAGTAAATGCGAGTTTTGGCTGCGAAGCGTATCGTTTCTTGGTCATGTGATATCAGAAGAGGGGATTTCAGTAGACCCCAAGAAGATTGAAGCTATCACAGAATGGCCACGGCCCACAAATGTCACTGAAGTAAGAAGTTTTCTCGGGCTGGCCGGATATTATAGAAAGTTTGTGGAAGGATTCTCGAGGATAGCCATCCCTCTCACCAGACTAACCCAGAAGAAAACCAAATTCGAGTGGAGTGCGGACTGTGAAAAGAGTTTCTCCAAGCTAAAAGCAAAGTTGACATCCGCACCTATCCTAGCTCAACCCACTCCTGGTGAGAAGTATGTAGTTTACAGTGATGCTTCGAAGAATGGTCTCGGATGTGTCCTTATGCAGAATGACAAAGTGATAGCGTATGCATCCCGACAGTTGAAACCATTTGAACAAAACTACCCTGTCCATGACTTGGAGCTTGCTGCAGTGGTTTTCGCATTGAAAATATGGAGGCATTACTTGTATGGCGAAAGATGCGAAATTTATACAGACCACAAGAGCCTGAAGTACCTATTCACCCAGAAGGAGCTTAATATGCGGCAGCGCAGATGGTTGGAATTAATAAAGGACTACGACCTCTCCATTCAATATCATCCGGGAAAGGCTAATAAGGTTGCTGATGCATTAAGTCGGAAGACAAGTCACCCACGGCAACCACCTCTTCAGCGAGACATGGAAGAGTTTGGTTTAGAAGAAGTTGACTCAGTCGAAGAGGTTCTTGCCAAGTTAGTCCTTATCCCTTCATTAATTGATAAGATCAAAGAAGCTCAAGGGAGAGACGAAACGCTGAGAAAAATCAACGAAAGAATGAAGGATAAGCCACGAGACGACTTTGAGGTCTGTAATGATGACAGTTTATGGTATCAAGGACGGCTGTGTATTCCTGAAGATAAAGAACTCAAGGAGGAGGTTTTGAAAGAAGCTCATAATTCACGACTGTCTATACATCCCGGAACTAATAAGATGTACCAAGATCTCAAACAAAAGTTTTGGTGGCCCGGTATGAAGAACCAAATAGCAGAATTTGTCGAGCGCTGTCTAATTTGTCAAAGAGTGAAAGCCGAGCACCAGAGACCTGCTGGATTATTGCAACCCTTAGAAGTGCCGGAATGGAAATGGGATCACATCACCATGGACTTTGTGACCGATCTACCCAAGACCAAGTATGGGAATGATGCTATATGGGTTATTGTGGATCGTTTGACTAAGTCCGCACACTTTCTAGCCATGACGATTAAGGCATCTATGGAGAAGTTAGCCTCAATGTATGTTGACCACATCGTTTGCTTGCACGGGGTTCCCATAAGTATCGTATGCGACCGTGACCCCCGTTTCACTTCCAGATTTTGGACCGCCTTTCAAAAGGCAATGGGCACAGAAATTAGGATGAGTTCCGCCTTTCATCCTCAAACAGATGGACAGTCGGAAAGAACAATCCAAACTCTTGAGGATATGCTCCGCGCTTGCATCCTTGATTTCGGAGGAAGCTGGGATAGAAGTCTCAAACTCGTCGAGTTCTCTTATAATAATAGCTTCCATAGGTCCATCGGGATGGCACCATACGAAGCACTGTATGGACGAAAATGTCGGTCCCCACTCTATTGGGATGAAATTGGAGATAAGATCTACACGGGACCCGACATAGTCGAGCAAACACGAGAGAAAGTGAAGCTTGTCCAGCAAAGACTAAGAGCTGCACAAGATAGGATGAAGATATGGGCAGATGAAAGAAGGAGACCCTTGGAGTTCCAAGAGGGAGAGAAAGTTTTTCTAAAGGTTTCTCCGACTAAAGGTGTCAAAAGGTTTGGCATTAAAGGAAAGCTAAGCCCAAGATTCATTGGACCGTATGAAATACTTGAGAGGGTGGGCGAAGTTGCATACCGCTTGGCGCTACCACCATCACTTTCTCAGCTGCACGACGTATTCCACGTTTCACAACTTCGGCGATATGTATATGACTCCAGCCACATCCTTGGAGATCAACAGTTGAAGGTTGATAAAGATGTATCTTATGAAGAAGAACCCATAAGGATAGTTGATCGGAAAGAGAAGGTGCTAAGAAAGAGAACCATACCTATGGTAAAGGTACATTGGAAGCACCACTCAGAAGCAGAAGCAACGTGGGAAACGGAGGAAGACATGAGGAGTAAATACCCGCATCTTTTTGATTAGTTTAGAAGTTTCGAGGACGAAACTTATAATAAGGGGGGGAGGATGTTGTACCCCAACGATCATGTACTCGAGACTATGATTAAGTAAGAGCGATGATTCCTTCTCGAGCATGTTACTAAGTCACATTTGTCGTTCTCATATTCAAATCCTTCAAGTTCCTTTAGGACGAACACTAAATAGTCATACAAGCGAATACCATGAAGTGTGTGTGATACCCCTTTGTGAAAACGGCCAAGGGACATTGATCACCCTTGAAGTAAACTAGTTCTTATACACACTTAAAAAACAAAAATTAAAAATCAAAATTTAATGAAATAAATAACATTGCAAATTATATAGGTGTGAGGTAGGATAAATGTGAAATGACCAAAATAGCCCCAAGACACCCCTAAAATTTCGGCCAAGGCATGAAAGCCTCTAGAACCCTCTCCATAATTCTATTTCATGATTTATAATTAAAATATCAAAATTATTTGAAATTAAACAATAAAATAAAGAAAAGAGGGGCTAGGGTGTAAGAAAAAGAAGGCCTAGATTCCTTCTTTCCCTCCATGCATTCGGCCACCCCCCTCTCTCACACCTCTAGCTCTTTTTATTCTCAAGACAACCTCATTTTCATTTGGTCTTGAACAATCCTCCAAGTAAACTCCTACTACACATTTAAGAAAGCTCTCCACCCTCCTTTTCACCCTCTACATTCGGCCACACCAAGAACAAGAGGCACAACTCCATCTTCTTCTTCAAGCTCAAGAATCCTCTAGGTAAGACTCATTTCAAAGTTCTTAAGTAGATTTTTCATACAAAATAGTGAAACTCATATGGGTATTATTTCCCTCTTCAAACCGTGGCCTCCATGCTCAAGGGGTGAAGATCTTCAACACTCTTAGGTGAAGCTAACTAGCTACACTTGAAGCTCCATTCCAAGACAACTTTGGTAAGATGTTCTAGCCTCAACTAAGATTCTATTTTCACTATTTAAGAGAGACTAACCTCTTCCTTCCTCTTCCTCCAAAACGTGTGCTCAAGGGAGTAGGAGGAGAAGGATCCCAACTCAACTTACTCCAAAACCAAGCAAAGGCAAAAAACTTTGGCTTGAAGAGGCAAGTATACACTAATCTCTCATGATTTACCTAAAGGATTAGTGTCTTGAATGGTCAAAGTATTCAAAGATGTGATCTTTAGTGGTACCCTTTAAGTTTAAGATTGCATCTTAGTTGTCTCCTAAGAATAATGTCTTGCATGTGGGTTATTGTGTCTAAGATGATGTTATTTCCTACATGCAATATGGTTTGAGGCTGATTTAGAGTAATACAAGAATAGTCTAGGTAGGCCTAGACAAGATTAACTCTTGGATGCAATTTTGAAGGTCCTAGGAGTGCATGCATGTGATAGATATGATGATAGCTTGGTTAGATACCTACAAACTGTTTATTGTGATGCAAAGGTGATTTTATAACAAGCATGCAACCTGGAAATTTATGTCACAATGGGTTATAAGTGTTAACCAATGACCTAGTGCAAAGGAACAACATGGATGGGTGTATGTGACTTTAACCATGACAAAATATCAAAGTACTGGAACTGGACAGAATGAGTGACACCTTCAACGACTTTGGAACTGGACTTCCAGACCTTCAATGAATCTAATTTTTGGCACAAAGTTAGTCCTATGAGTGTAGCACGATTGAGAGTTGGAATCTCGTTAAAATAAGCTAAGGATTATTTTTAATAAATCATGTGGTAAAACTGCTCCAGCAGGAAATTCTGGGGCAGGGCAGAATTGGTCCCTGAGTTGAACGAATTTAAAAAGGGCCTTTTGAAGCTTCAATAAATCTGGTCCTTGTCACAGAGCTAGCCCCATGTGTATAGAAGAAGAGCCAGTTGGAATTTTGTGAAAATAAATTATGGTTGATTTTTAACAAAATAATTGGTGAGACTGCTCAGGCTGAAAAGGCTGGATCATGACTGGATGATGTAACGTTTTGCATGGCCTGAAAAGAGACCTTGTAAATATTCAAAAAAAAGCTAAATTTCGGTGTGATGACTTCATTATGTGTATAGGAAATGTACAAGTTGGAATTTTTGAAAAAGGAGTGGTGTAGAATTTTTAATAAAATATTTGCTAAAGCTGCACAGTCTGGAAAGCTGGGAACTGGCAGAACAGAACATCATTTTGTCTTATCCGAAAAAGGGACCTTATGAATATCCATTATATCTGGTTTTTGGCATGATAA
This sequence comes from Eustoma russellianum, assembly GCA_036186865.1. Lineage (NCBI taxonomy): Eukaryota > Viridiplantae > Streptophyta > Magnoliopsida > Gentianales > Gentianaceae > Eustoma > Eustoma russellianum. The sequence goes on from AP025049.1 coordinate 17,584,194, forward strand.
TACCTCTATGAGTCTAGAAGACATGCCAGTTGGAATTTCAGTAAAACAAGTTCTAGATTATTTTTAATGAATTAATTGGTAGAACTGCTCAACAGAAATTACTGAAAACCCCCTAAAACTTGTAACGACTTTCCAGGCTTAGAAAAGGGACTTAGAGACATTCAAATGAGCTGAATTTCGGTAGGACACTAGTCCCACATGTTTATGACGTATACGAGTTGGAATTTCTGGAAACGGAATTACGGAATTGCCACAATTAAATTTTTAGTAAAGTTGGTCAGCCCAGCCTCAGCACTTATAAAATATCGTAAAGTAAGTAAGTAAGCCTTTATGGTTATTTGAACTAATTCCCATTTCTGCGACTTGTATCTATGACTTCACCTAACGTACTTGTGACGAAAAAGGTTAGCCTAACCGTCCTATATGAATAAAGTACGAAATATGGAATTATTCGTCCAAACCCATGTACGTTAACATGTTATAAGGAATGCATATGATCGTTTATGTCATGGCTTGCATTTCATATCACGGCATGTATCATGCATGATCACGAACCTGATTTTCATGGATTTTATGATGCAAGCAAGTTTTACAAGTGATTATCTTTTCGTTATGCATGAAAAGTTTTTACGGTCCCATATTTTAAAGAAAGCTTCAAGATTCCTTTGCCGGCCAAGCATGCGACTAACCCGACTCCAGACCCGGGGTTAATTGGTCTGATGATATGATATGTTCTGGACCCGCTCAGATCCGGGGTTAATTGATCTGATATCTGTTCTGGACCCGCTCAGATCCGGGGTTAATTGATCTGATATCTGTTCTGGACCCGCTCAGATCCGGGGTTAATTGATCTGACACTCTGTTTTTATGACATGACTTTTATGGGACCATACTGATGTTTTTGACACGACATGGCATGACATCATGCATTGCACTGCATATTGCATAACTCATGATTACGTTAATACGTGGTATGATACAGCTAAGGACTTAATAAGTCGATAGTGGTTAACGCTGTCTAGAATTATGCTTAGTCCATACCGTCAGTTAACTTCAGGACTTAAGTCAGGTATGAGTTGCTATCCTAAGGTTTATATTGTTACATTCATGCCCTAATTCTTTATGTATTTCATGGTCGTTTATTGTATCCTTGCTGGGTGATTTTTATCACTCACACTTTATTTTTCCCCCAGATAATGCCAAGATAGAGTGGATTGAAGATGAGCCGAGGGTTCCGTATCCGTAGGCGTGAAGACATGGAAAGAGATGAACTTAAGGACTTTTGTGCTACTCAGATGATTGTATTGTGACTATGTTGGTACACTGTGGGACGTGACTTTGATGTTTTGTGTGACTGTACTTTTGGGGACGTAGTTATTTCGTAATGTATGCTTATTTTGGAAAGTTTTAAATTCTGCCTAAATTTTACTGTCATGTTAAACGTTAACATGGGAATCCATGATTTATATTATGGATTTTCATATGTTACACATGACGCTTGGTACTCTCCTTAGTGAAGTACGGCGGGTGCGCCGTATCCGGACGAGGCCGGGTACGGGGCGCTACACAATCTCAACTGGCAATGGCGAAAGACCCTGAAGAGATGCAAAATATTTTGATGAAATTTGCTCCTTTATTGCAAGAAGCAAAACCTTCATCATCTTCAGGATCGACAAATGCAGTGGATGAAGATGTTGATTTGATAGAATAACATAATCATTTGTAATATTTGTAATAATTTCATATTTGTAAAATTTGAAATTGATATTGTAATAGTTGATATAACATGCAAAAAAAAAAAAATTTGTGCGAAATATCTACGCAAGTAAAAAAAAAATAATAAAAAAAAAATTGTGCGAAAATGACAAAGCAAATAATAGTAGAGGGACCCTTATTTTGGCCATATTCCTCTCAAAATTCCTATAAAAGGAGGGGGTATGCTCACTTGAAAGGACACAAGTTTTTCTACCATACTACTTACATTTTCTCTCTCATAATTCCCACTTTCCATTTCCATCCAAGATACTTCCAAGCTTTCTCCCATACTATCCCATACCAAGAACACTTTATTTGTTCTTGAATATCTTTCATTTAAACCTTTTGAAACCAATATCCTTGAAGATCTCCAATCTTCAAACAATAGTTGTATCTCCAATATTTTTGAAGAAATAAATATATGGTATGATTTGAATTCTTTTACTTTTTGAGTTCTTTAAATACTGTTTTTAATTTTATTTCTTTGTTTTATGTATTATATATCTATATAATTGGGTCGGTTTATACCGCCTAATTATTATTAATACTGTTTATATATAATTATATTATTATTACTGGCTGGAATTAGTTCCGCCTAACCTAATTCCCTCTCCCTTTTATTTACTGTTCTTTATATTATTATGACCGGCTGGAATTAGTTCCGCCTAATCTTATTCCCTTTCCTTTTTATTTTCTGTTTTTATTTTTATTCTTGGGGAGTTTAATAACCCCCATTTAAATTCTGTTATTTAATTTTGTTTTACTTACTGTTTTTATATTTTGTTTTACTTATATTTTTTACTTTGTTTATATTATTGCTTTGTTATTTGTTTATTATTATTATCTGTTAGTGTCGGTAGTTTATATTCCTGTTTGTGGTGTTCTTGGGGAGTTTAATAACCCCCATTTAAATTCTGTTATTTAATTTTGTTTTACTTACTGTTTTTATATTTTGTTTTACTTATATTTTTATATATGCTTTCTTTTATATTTGTTTGGATCTTTGGCTACAAACACTTTATTGGTTTTTTGGGTTATTGAAGTAGTTGGCTGTTGTTTTGATATTGCTGATGAAGTCTCTGCTATTTCTGTAGATTTTAGAATATTGAATCTTTCAAGCAATGCTTGAAATTCAGAACTATTGGATAGGCTTTCAATAATGGATATTGGTGTTTTATTTGGAGTTATTTGGGATATTGGAACTGCGGCTATTGGGGTTTTTTGAAGAAGTTCTTCCTCTTCTTCAACTTTATCTGCCCACGTTTTCCGTGGGATATACATAATATAAGTGTAGCAACCGAATCAGATATTGTTCCTTCATCTATAATTATAGGATTATTTTCTTCATCAACTTTTATTGCATTTAATATTTCTTGTCTCTGTATGGGAGTTAAATAATGATCCCACCAACCTTTAAGTTGTCCAGAGAAACCAGAAATAAGATATTCAGTAATTGCTTTATCATCAGGTGTTAACTGAGTTCTATAAGCATTGGCTGCCATTGTCATTTGTTGTAATACATTTATTATTTGATATTCTGACATACCATCTATATTCCAAGAATATATTGATTGTGCATTAAAACGATATTGGGAAATAGGTTTTATTTTTAGATCTGTAGACATTTGTACTGGTATTATAGATTTATCCCATTCTATTTTTTCTACTTTATTAGAATTGTTATTCTGGAATTGTTCAAATGCTTTGCTTATTTCATTATCTGAACTATCAGAATTATCCGAATTATTTGAAGATTCATTTTCTTCTAAATTATTAATTTTAGAAGAAGTAACTTCTTTTTCTTTATTTCTAGTTCTGCTAGCTATAGAAGTATTAACATTTGAATCTGCAACTACCTCATTTGTTATAGAATTACTATTTTCTAGACTTTTTTCTATACGACTTAATTGTTGTTTTATAAATTGATTGAAATCATCTTTATTAGATATAGTTTGCATACTAGAAGATGATATTTGAAAAGGTTTGAATAATGGTTGTTTAAATTTTTGGTTAGGTATTTCTTCACTTGTAGATTTTATTGTTGTTGTTTGATAATATTTTTCTAACTTATCTAATTGTTTTCCTATTGTATGTAGATGTGTATTTGTATAATTATTTTGTTGAATAATATGTTTAGTATTTGTAAGAGAATCTTCTGTCATATTTTTGTAAGGAATAGCTTCTATTGGATTCCCTGATACATCTAACTTTATGCCTCCTAAAGGTGGATGATTTGACACTATCTTTTTTGATGCTGTGATGGTTATCCATTCTTTTGGTTTTTCAATAATTGGGTTTAAAGTTTTAAAAGGAAATTGTATATTATTTTGTGAAGCATATATTTGAAACCAATCAAAGAAAAATATATTTATTTTATGAGTATTTATAAATTCATAATAATCTTTTTGTATTTGTTTTCTAATATTACAATAATGTTTAAAAAACCATTCTCTTTTACTAGTATTAAACCTCACTTATGGCGGAGGAAAACCATATTACAAAATTGAGCAAATGAATGATAATAGTACAATGCACAAATAATGTCTAATCTCCAATCATATATGATATGCCGCATTAAAACCTTGCCAAGTAAAACCACCCTTGTGGATAAAACCTTGGCGAAGGAAAAAGCGTACATATTTATATGATAGGAGTGAATTGTTGAGTAGACGAAGTGTGTATGTAGGATGCATGCTGAAATCCGCAAACGAATGGTGGGCATTGCAAGTTGATTCGCCATGATGGTATATCTCCGCCAGCATTGTTGCACCAATGAGTCCATGCATAGAAACAGAAGGCAGTTAGTATACATATTAATATGGAGTAGAGCAGTTGGTGGACAATCACTTAAGCTGTAGTACGAGTTTAACACATTACCCAAGTTACCCATATCAAGGGATATGGGTAACTGGAAATTTGAAAATGATAAGCGCAAATCCATGGAAAGAGACAGCATAATGCAGAAGACAATGCGTACCCATGTTGCCCATATCTTGGGATATGGGAAACTAACTGAAATGTTAGCTATGTTCATTTCGAAAATGTGGCGTGCCCTCCGTCAAGTAACAAGCCCGAACAATTGATGGTAAAGATGCAACCGTGGGGAAAACAGTAAGCTGTTGATGACATTGTCCATATTGAGCTAGATAATGTGCAGGCTGATTTGCTTCTCGAGGAGTGTATGTAACTGCAGCCATTGATGACCTGAGTAATGCGCCGAACATCGTCCGAAAACTGCCAATATTTTGTTGTATTGCGGAAACTACCCCGTATGCATCCACCTCAACATCAATGGGTCCCCATTGGATTGCAAAATATAAATAGCTAATATAAGCTGCTTGAAATTCAGCTGCAGCAGGTGTAGAGATTGGTAAGTGAAAAGAGATCGCCCTAATGAATGTACCAGAACTGTCTCTCAAAATGGCTCCCGCAGCTGCGGAAAATCTCCCATAAGCTGCATCTGTGTTTAACTTCAACCTGCCCGGGGGAGGATGGATCCATCTGACAATAATGCAACGAGAAGGACGGAGCTTTGGTGACAAGCCAAGAGTAATTAAGGATTGGTCTGAGATTGCAAACTTCTTTCCACTTTGTGCCGATGCCCAATCATACAAATGACGTCGAATATTCTCAACCACTGTTGATTTTTGCCATTTTCCTTCACCATAGATTATGGATGTGTATGTCTTCCATACCTCCCATACAATGATAGCTGGAGCCACAATACGAAACATGCCTTTAAGTGTCTTGCCTTTCGTTGAGAACCACCATTGCAATAATTTTTGTTGGATACTTGTAACATTGGTTGATGGACCATCCAAATGTAACACATACATTGTCCATATCCCAGCTATATATATATATATATATATTAAATGAAGGAGCCCAAGTCTCCAGATTTTATTTATGAGAAAAGAAACCTCACTTATGGCGGAGGAATACCTTTAATACAAATAAAGTCATAACACAGACGAATGTAACTACTTTGGGGACAGAAAATACAGCTCTGTAAACCCAAACGTGTGGAGGGAAAATGTTCAAATGTGGTATGATATGCCTTATCAAAACTTTGGCACGCAAAACCACCCTTGTGGATAAAATCCTACACGAAGAAAATAGAGTACATATTTACCACACCTGAAACATGCAGTAGAGAATGAAAAGACAACTCCGACTCCATCTATCAAAGCAAACTCACGGTGAAGCCGCCAACAGCGCCCAAGAGTGTCCATGTAAAAACAGAAGGTCTAACATCAGAAAGAGATGTAATCTAATAATGGAATAAATGCATGTATAGCCAGGAAGAGGAGATTGTACCCAATCTGCCTGCACTCCATAGAGAGCAGGCAGAATATGTGTAGCATAGCTAATCCATATGGAAGACAATCAAGGGTAGTGCAGAGAAGACGATGTTGATGCAAGCCGAAGATTGATCGTGGTAAGATCAAGAGAGACGCAACTACGAACCAACGGAGGAAGTGTGTGTTGCGTATAATAACCCATCGTAGGATTCATCAAACCATGCTGCGCTAAATAATGTGCTGCCATATTGACCTCCATGAAAACATGTGGTACATCATACTGCGTATGTAGCTGTAGCCAACGAAGCATGCTGAGATGATAAGATGCATCCGCCATATTGTGCCCATAAAGCTGCTTGATTGATTGTTGACAATATGTCTCCAGAATAATATGACGATGTAACGGCAAAACATAGAGCTACCCAAATAATGCTGCTTGCATTTTAGCAGCAAGACAGGGGCATGGCGGCAGTCTGAAAGAGATTGCCACAACACATATGCCAGAGCTATCTCAAAAGATTGCCCCTCCTGTGGCATAATTACGGAAAACCTCCGCGTCTACATTGAGCTTCATTCGGCCTGAAGGAGGAAGGAGCCATCTGACCACAATGGACTGGTTTGGACGAAGAGGCGGCAACAAATGTAAATGTGATAATTTGCCAAAATCCAATGCAATCTTAGTACCATCAATAGTTTTGCCCCACAAATAAATATCCAATCAGATAATACCAACAAGTGCATCAGCAGTATAATGTGTGGCCTCACCATATGTCAAAGAAGCATATGCGCACCATATACTATAGACTATAATACCTTGTATCACTGTCCGCAATGTTACTAGAAGCGTATTTGTGGATGCCCGAAACCACCAAGCTAACAAATGAGGCCATAAGCACGGCGATTACAGGAGATTCTCGTTCATGATGTCTCAGAAAATACGCCAAACCGGGTGAATGTATGGGCAATGCAGAAAAACATGGTCAATCGGTGCAGAAGCTACCTTGCAGAAAGGGCATTGTGTGGGCATACATGTCATAAACTACCCAATGTAATCCTCAAAAGGTAGGGCTATGTGATATAGTCGCCAAAGGAACATGCGGATTGCTGGCCGATGATGCCTGTGCCAGATAAATTTCACCGAAAGAATTGTGGGGTGTGCTATATAACACAAACTGTAGGCTAAAATCAAAGAGAAATCACCGTTAGGCGAGTCCGTCCAGTACAAATGAGTTCCATATCGCTGACTGTGCGAGGAACAAAAAATATGAATGCGACAAATAATCTTCCAAAAAGGTGAATCCGTGAGTCGAGGATGATAATCCCCACGGCAGCCATATTTTTCATGCATATACTCACTCCAAAGCGTATGACTCTGATGAGAGTTCCACCAAATGCGACAAAATATGCTATTTGAAGGGTGCAAAGATCTCGGAGGCCAAAACCCCCTTCATCACATGGCGTCTGAATAGAGGACCATGCAATCCAATGTCTTCTTGGACCCCAATAGAAACTGGCCATCTTGCACTCTATTATCTTAATCACAGATTTTGGAAGACCATCTGCTGCTATAATATGCAAAGGAAGTGAAGAAATGACATACCGCAATGACACCAGCCTACCTGCCTGAGATAACAGCTTATTATGCCACCCATGAAGGCGGTTGTCAATGTGCTCCAATAATGATGTACAATAACGCGCTCGGCTAATACCCTTATGTAAGAAAGATCCCAAATAATGAAATGGTAAACTTGAGGCTCGCATACTAAGAATGTCCGCATAATGGACTCTTTACTGTAAAGATGTATTGGTAGAAGAGATGAAGCTACTTTTATCATAGTTTACCCTTTGACCTGAGGCGCGTTCGTAATGAGTTAAAAAGGATTTGAAGGCTCGCACAGTCGGAACTATGCCACGAACAAATATGAGCAAATCATCCGCGTATGCAATATGTGTCACATGGAAAGATATGCGGCCTAAACAAAAAGGATGCAAGACACCCGTTGTCACTAGTGCCTTTAACCCTCTAGTAAATCCCTCCGATGATAAAATGAATAATAAGGGTGACAACAGGTCACCTTTCTTCACCCCCCTGCATGGCCGAAATCTGCCTAATGGTACACCATTGATAAGAATAGAGAAACGTGTGCTGCGTAGATGATTCATTATTATTCGCACAAAAAACCATTGAAGCCAAAACGAATCAACAGCAGTTCCAAGTACTCCCAACTGACTCTGTCAACTGACTCTCCCAACTGTACTTGATTAGAGATATCCTGCCCTTTTAGAAACCCTATTTGCTCCGGCGAGATAATCTTGGGGAGAAAAGTATTAAGTCGTGTCACAATTATACGAGTGCGAAGCTTGCTCAAAAAATTAGTCAAACAGATGGGCCTAAAATCACTCAAAGTACGTGGAGCCATCACCTTCGGAATTAAGGTAATAAGAGCACTAGCCATCGTAGAGGGCTGCGGAATCCCAAGGAAAAACTCCTGCACAGCCAAGACAACATCCATATGTATAATAGACCAACACGAGCAGAAAAAATTAGCATGAAATCCATCAGGGCAGGCAGCACTTTGAGGATCTAAATGCCACACTGCCTCCTTGCCCTCTGATGGCTGTGGGAGCCGAGTTAGGCAATTATTGTCCTCCGTAGTAACTAGCTGCGGTATATTCTACAAAATATAGTCATAATTCCTGGTCTGCTCACGTGCGAACGAGGATGTGTAGAATGAAACTGCTTCATATTGAATGGCATCTGGTGTGTCGCATAAATCACCCCTGTGCGTATAAATTTTCTGAATGCATAACTGAGTGCAACGGACCTTGACAATGGAATGAAAATATCTTGTATTATCGTCACCCTCCTGATGCCAGTGGAGACTCGCTTTCTGCTTCCAAAATTGTAACTCATACTTGGATGCTTGAATGTATTTTGCCTTAGCTTGATGATATAAACTGCGATGTACCTCCGATGAATCATCATCCCATACAGCCTCCGCCTACCTCACCTCTGCCTCAGTCTGCTCTACTTGACAAAAAATGTTGCCAAAAATCTCCCTGTTCCACCGCTGAATATCCTGCTTAAGCCGAAACAATTTATTATAGAAACCCTGCAATCCTCCAGTGTGGGATAGGATTCCCAAGCGGCTTTCATGTAAGCATGGAAATCCAGATTAGACAACCAGGCATCAAGAAAACGAAATGCCCATTGGCCTGTATTTTCCAACACTCGACAGATTAATAATAAAGGTGTATGCTCCGAAGAAATCCGCGGCAAGTGTGTTAAATAGATATCCGCAAAAGCATCCTGAAAAGAAGAATTGACAAAATTCCAGTCTAACCGTCTCTGAACACGTCCTATGCCGTGGCCGTCCGTCCAAGTATATCGAGTTCCATGGAAAGGAGGGTCCATCAAATTACAGGATTCGATACAATCGTTAAAATCTTGTAACGCGGATAAGGATGGTTGTGAGCAACCTCGATGATCAGATAGCGTCTGGAAAGTATTGAAATCGCCAGATACTAACCAGGGGCTAGAAATCTGCTGAGAACAGTTATACAGAGCCTACCACAAAGCGCGACGTTGTAATGCATTATACAAAGCATAAACCACTAAAAATGTGAATTCAAGATTTAGTGGAATATACATAAATTGAAAATGTACCACCTGATCATCATCATGCGCATGCATGAGCCGAAATTAAGAGTCCCGCCAGTAAAGCCATATTTTTCTAGAGTGCGAACTAAATGAATTTTCGAAGCCCAAATCTAAACCAAATCGCGAGACACGATTGGAGGGATGTTTTGGTTCAATGATAGCCAACATATTAGACTGTGCAGCCTCACCAAACTATGCAATCTAGCCAAGGAAGGGCTAATGCCCCTGACGTTCCAACTGAGAATATTCATTGAGTCATACTGATATCACTCCCATGAGACACACGTGCTGCACTACGAGTGTGAATAGTGGATGGCGACAGTGGTGGTAATTCCTTATGTGTTCGGCGACGACAACGCGGTACCACTGCAATAAAACCCTCACATGTACTGGGCTCTTCCAGCCGAGATAATAAAATTTCTTCCGAGGGAGACTCTGGTAGAGACTGAATTTTCCGAATGATAGCATCCAAAACCGGTGGCAAGTTAGGAGGAAGATCTTCGATGTGTAGTTCTGTATCAGATGAGTGGCCGAGATCTCTGCCATCCTCATTCTCCTTCAGAGGCGGATACTCCACATCAGCACCCAGGCAAGAAATATCTTGAGTATCAGTTGGCAGTGGCAGATCCGCAGGCTGTGGTGGTGGCACCTGTACATCATCCGTGGGTGGCTGTCGCGATAACAGCATAATGGGCTTCGAAGAAATACCTGCTGAATCCTTGCAGGCTGTTTGTTTGGTGTCCATTGAGTGGCAGGCGGAGGTGGTGGAACCACAGTCGGTGGGAATGAATTACAAGTGCCTGTAGCATGTCCAAGACGACGGTAAGTGGTACAAAACATTGAAAGATCCTCATTAACCACCTGTTGTAAAATCATTCTTTGCTTTGCCTGCAGGTAGATCCTTATAGGCAACTCCTGTGAAACATCCACTTCAACACACTCGCGCAACCGATGGCCTTAGCCCATCAGCCTTGGCAACATCAAGCTTAATGGGTGTACCTATAGGACGAACGATTTCGAAGAGTGCAGATTTGTGATGCAAATGAATTGGTAATCCAGGAAATAGGATCCACACCAGACAATAGGAACATCTGCTGTTGGATCAAAATCCACAGTCCATTTTGTTACCCTCATATGACATCCAAAAATATTCTATGAGCGTTGATAAAAGCAGCGAATATAATCAGGCTCATGCAAAAAATTCAAAAGAATATGGGATTGATCAATCAAGGTAATCCGCAAATCGTTATGAAAACCAATATTTTCAAACATATCTCTAATCACCTTCAATGGAGGGCGGCCATACCATAACGTGCCAACCAATGAAAAGCAAAAGGGTACCACTAGCGCATAAATTTCATCATCATTAAACGAGATCAAAGGAAGGCCTTTATTCCTGGAGACTGTTTTCAGAGAGATTGTAGTTTGAGTGGCATTGGTATTCCTTGGACAGAGGTGATGCAAACGTCAGGGCTGACATGTTTATTGCTAGCGATCACGTAGAGTGCAAATAGAATACCAAAAGTAAAGGATGCAGACAAATCAGAGAATGAAGGTTGGAATAAGATGTAGGATCACACAAAACAATGATGGCGGCGATGGCTTACGCCAGTCGCCGTTTTTCACCAGAGCCATCCACCATTCTTTATTTTTTTTATGAAAGGAAAATTTTATTAAGAAGCCTCACTTGTGGCGGAGGGAAACCATATTACAATTATCAGAGTATGAGAATAAGGAAACTAATGAAGTAATGATGATATATCTTCAGTCGTATACGATATGCCGCATTGAAACCTTGCCAAGTAAAACCACCCTTGTGGATAAAACCTTGGCGAAGGAAAAAGTGTACATATTTATACGACTGTCATTGATATCGAATCTATACAAGAATGAGTACAAAGATGTGATTTATGTTGAAGAAAAAACACTGTTGGTCCGAGTTGCAGGCCGCTGCTTGCTTTGAATGGATCCAGTATGACTTCTACCTCGTGAGATAGCAAGGAAGAAGTTATTCCGATGGCAATAATAAGTGTAGTGAGAGGAATCATAAAAGTCAAACGCATACCCAAGTCGCCTTGGCTAAGCTGGAGCCAAAGCGACGGTGTCATGTTAGTGCGTCCAAGTACTAGAGTCTTGATGTTCCCGTTATGCCTCACTAGTGGACACACAGTGGAGGCCGCGCATGTATGAAGGAATTGTTGTGTTGCCATAAGCATTAACGCCAGAATGATATTAAAACCAATCCATGCCCAAGAAAATAAAAAGATCAAGTCATCAAAGATTATGTTAAACGCCAGGCCAATAGGTAACAAAACATACCGAGCCTGCCTAGATCCCTTAGGATACAGGCAGAGAGAGGGAATAATCGCCAATCCATGTGGAAGACTTTCGACTGTCAAGGAACGCGCAAATAGACGGAGGAGAGATCCAACGAGATAGAAGCATGCACTAATGATGGTAGAGAATGAGCAGTGTAATATCGTGTGCTAGGGTTCAACATGGCATGTTGAGCTAGATAATGCGCCGCCATATTTGCCTCCCGATAAATGTGATGAAAGTCAAGACGATGAAGATGAAGTAACATGTGTAGTAACCCAAGATAATAGTTCCCATGGACTATCTGCAGGCGAGACAAACGAGATATCATCTGAGCACAATCTGACTCCAGTATAATTGTGCGATATAGTGGAAGAAAATATAAAAGTCCAAACACTGCGGCCTGAATCTCTGCATTGAGTGGAGTACTTGGAGGCAGTCGAAATGAAATGGCTCCCACACATGAACCCACGTGATTACGCAATATCGCACTCCTTGCAGCATAATGTCTGCCAACTGCAGCATCTATGTTTAATTTTAATTGACCTGGAGGTGGAGTAAGCCATCGAATCAGACGAGGGCGCGGTGGTTGCAATGACGGCAGCCAAGGAAAATATCGCCTAGGTCCCGCTGCTAGTTTTGATCCCTCTATTTTTTTGCACCACATAGTAATGTCATATCGGATAGATGCGTAAAGTGATGTCAATGTAATATTACTGTGCTCCCCATGAACTAAGGAGGCACAGCCGCGCCATATGTTATACACAATAATTGCCGGAATAACGGTTTTAAAAATCCTAAGGAGAGATGAAAAAGAGGAGCGACATCCACCATTCTTTACATATTTTTTTTATAAAAGCGAAAATTTTATTAAAGATAAGCCTCACTTATGGCAGAGGTAGCCATATTACAAAATGTATATGGAACGAAAACAGATATTCTAAATACGAAATAATGAGTGTTCGCCAATCATATATGATATGCCGCATTAAAACCTTGCCAAGTAAAACCACCCTTGTGGATAAAACCTTGGCGAAGGAAATAGCATACATATTTATATGATTGGATCGTGAACATTGAAATACAGTCAATTTGAAGTGTGAGGGCTGTCATCGACGCCAATGTTGTCGTTGTATTGTTCTTCCCAATCTCCCGGACCAACTCAGTGTGAGTGATGTTCCTCGGCACAAAGCAGCAACAGATGTATAAGTATGCAGTAAAGGATCAGCGAAATGAAGAATAAAGTTGCAAAGATGCAGACACGTACCAAGGTTGCACGTAGTCCATGGACTGCGGGCAACTTGTCAGTTTGTGCGGCCATATAAAAAAGATCCGGAAATAAGTAATATGAAATGTGAGTTTTAATGCGTACCAGAGTTGCCTGCATGATGTAGATGCAGGCAACTAGAAAAATGTGCAAGCCCCATTGTTTACGTTTTGAGTACATGAATAACCCCATCAGTATGATAAAAACCACGGGCTGTGGGAGGTAAACAATCTGCAGAAGTGAAAAGTCGAGTGAGAGGGTGTATGCGAGCATATTGGCTCAAATAGTGCGCAACCATATTTGTCTCTCGAGGAGTGTAGGAGATGGTGCTGTTTGTGATAGACAGTAAGTCATGGAGACGAGCATATTCTGGCAATATGTGGAAATGATTGCTGGATAGTTGAAGCAGCTAGTTGCAGTCAGTTTCGATAATCAAATGTCGATGGAGAAGCCCAAAAAATAATAAGCTGTAAAGAACAGCCTGCAGCTCAGCCTGCAATGGTGATAATAGAGGCAGTCTGAAGGAGAGGGCGTCTAGCATGTGACCACTTGAATTTCGCAAGATTGATCCAGCGGTGGCATACGATTGTTCAGCCGATGCATCGACATTCAGCTTTAATTTTCCTGATGGAGGAAGCTGCCATTTTAGGGGTATAATAAGCTTCGGACGAAGTCTTGGTGAAAAGCCAGCTTGTATGAGGGACGGAACATATTGTGCCAAAGTACCCAAGAGTGACGAAGACCAATCATAGCATGCTTGACGTGTAAGATGGAAGATTTTTGTTACTGGTAAATCTCCCTCTCCATAAGAGTGATTTGTATAAACCTTCCAAATTGCCCAACATAACATAATGGGTCCAGTAACGCAAAAATTGCCCTTGAGTGATTTGGCCGTAGAAGATAACCACCACTGCATTAGGTGTTGGCGTATATTCGGTACTTGTAACAGAGGGCCGTTGAGCAACCAAGCTAAATTCGACCAAGCAAGCTTGACTACCGAGCAATGGAGAAAGATATGATTAACAGTTGTTGAATCATTCCGACAAATCGGACGGATGGTTGGACAAATGACAGAAAAATGTCATAGGTTATCTTCTAATGGTAATGCCGAGTGTAACAACCTCCATATAAATAGACTGATTGTTTTTGGAATCCCCCTCCACCAAATGAATTTGTGTGACAACAATTGGGCGCGATGTGGCCAAACATCATCATATGCTAGACGCAAAAGAAAGTCCCCTGATGGGCTAGAGTGCCACAGTGGTGTTGGAAAGTCAGTTGTAAGTTGTATGCATAATGAATGAACGGAACATAGTCTTTTCCATCCCGGGGAATCATATATACGAGGAAAATAATCTGAACGCAAGCCATAGCGAGAATGCATATATGTCGACCACATGGAAGTTTTGGTATGGTAAGACCACCATAGTTTACAGTCATAAGCCCGTTGAATGTGTAATAAGCCGCGCACTCCCCATCCGCCTTCTATTTCTGGATAACATAAATTATCAAAAGACGACCAATGATGCTTCTCACCCCATAAAAAGGTAGAAATCTTCATGTTTATGGAGAGATTACGCTTTTTGGTAACCGGGAAGCTGCAAGAAAATGCAGCGGCATAGATGTTAATACAGTTTTTAATAACAACAGGCGACTACCCGGTGATAGTAGTCGACTGGCCCAACCAGTGAGCTTCATATCAAAATGTTGCAGGAGTGAGATGCAGTATGAAGCCCCATTAATCCCGCGATATAGATATGAGCCCAGATATTTAATGGGTAATGTAGAAGGCTGCATGGTCAACACTCGGACAACATTTTGCTGATGTTGCAAGGTTATATAAGAACTCATAACAATCTGGCTTTTCGCATAATTGACTAGCTGGCCAGAAGCCCGCTGATAATCATGTAGAAATGACTGAAGCTTTTGGAGATTAGACGTTGCAGCATTTAAAAAAATCAGGAGATCATCCGCATATGCCAAATGAGATACAGGCGGAACTCTACCAAGCGCAAACCCTTGGAGTTGATTAGTGGAAAACAGTCTGTTTAGGCCACGGCTGAAGCCTTCTGAGCAAATAATAAATAGGAGAGGGGAAAGAGGATCACCTTGTTTTACGCCACGAGTAGGCGAGAAATAACCATAGGATGCCCCATTGACAGTTATAGAAAGCTTCTAGAGGTTCATGCTGTTCATTATGATTCGAATGAATCATGATGCAAACCCAAAGCGTACTAGAGTTGATTCCATATATGACCAGTTGACACGATTAAAGGCTTTAGCCATGTCTAGCTTGATCATAACATTTCCACCGCGTGTTTTTCGATCAAGTAAGTGCATCATCTCATTTTCCATTAATACATGCTCAGTGATATCGTGCCCTTTTCAGAAACCAATTTGCTCCAATGATATTATTTTTGGCAGCAAAGTATTCATGTGTGAGGCTATAATTCTTGTAGTAACTTTGCTGATGAAGTTGGAGAGGCAAATTGGACGAAAGTCCGCATATGTTGTTGGGTTTGATTTCTTCGGGATTAAAGTAATCATGGATGATAGCATTACCTGTGGCGGAGGAATTCCAAGAAAAAATTCTTGAACAGCAAGAGTGACATCAAGGTGAATTATTTCCCAACGTGTTCTGAAAAAATGACCGTTATAACCATCAGGACCGGCGGCGCTGGTAGGACTTAAATTCCATATGGCAGATCGGACTTCACTTTCATCCGGAATGGCCATTAACATTTCATTATCTGACTGCGTAACTAGCGAAGGAATGTGACAAAGAAAATTATCAACTCCACTGACATGTTCCTGCGTAAAGAGTGCTTTGTAGAAAGATACTGCTTCATCACCTAATGCTGTGTCATCGTGAAGAGTTTCTCCTGTCCAGTTTTTTAGGTCTCGAATCTGCAGGCGTCGATGCTTGTCTTTTACAATAGCATGAAAGTATGCCGTATTGGCTTCTCCTTCAGATATCCATTTAACACGTGATTTTTGAGCCCAATAGGAGGTTTGTGCTTTGGTTGCTTGTAAAAGCTGTGCTTGTGCCAGAGAGAGTGCAGTCCTATTTGAAGGAGTAGGATCCGCATCAAATAGACTTTCTAAACGCTGATAATGAGTTTCTGCCTGAGCAACATTATTGAAAATATCACCATATACATGTTTATTCCAAGTGCGGAGGTCCTTTTTAAGTCTGTTTAATTTGGAGTAAAGGCCACGCATACCTCCGAACGTTGGGTATTGCTGCCAGTTGTCTTTCACAAAAGCTAAAAAATCCGAGTGTAAGGCCCGCTCATTTATATAGCGGAAAGGAACCGTAGGCCTTGCATGGGATATGGAGCATTTAAGCAGCAATGGTGCATGATCTGATGTAGCTCTCTATAAGTGATGCACCACCATATCAGAAAATAAACTAGAGAAAGAAACTCTGCATAAATATCTGTCTAGACGCCTCATAATTCTGCCTTGACTAGTCCCACATGACCAAGTATAAGGAGAGCCCCGAAAAGGTATTTCTTGCAAACCGCAAACATCAACGCAGTGTTGAAAATCAGATAATGTACGAAGCGGAGGAGAGGAACGTCCAGAATGTTCCTTTAGGGAGAGAAAGGTGTTGAAATCACCTCCTATTATCCGTGGTATTGTGGTGCGTCGGCTAACTTCCAGAAGAGAGTCCCATAGTAGACTTCTGTCCGATATTGTATGTCTTCCATACACCACTGACCATGCAAATGATGTTTGTGTCGGGCGATAGGAAAAAGAGAGCAGAGTTGTTTGAAGACCATGAGGTACATCAAGTAATTGCAACAAGGATGAATTCCAAAAGATCCAGATATTACCTTGACATGTTTCTATCGCATGAGAGAAACCCAGTTTCAAACGAAAATGAACAAGTTTGGACGAACGCTGTTTGGGTTCAATAATTATCAACATGTCCAACTTCAACTGACGTAACAAAATCAGCAAACGATTTAAAGAGGTTCAAAGGCCCCCTACATTCCGTGTAAGTGCATTCATGAGGAGGTTTCTGGAGGAGTGGGGCCCATACGTGAAGCACTACATGTTACAACGTTGGAGGGTGGTCATGGAGGTAACTCGTTCTTAAGTCACCTTCGTCGTCTTGGTGCCACCGGAATAAATCCCTCATTGTCTGGTGCTTTCCCAGCGAAATAAGCACGTAACATTTCGTCATCACTGGAGACTGGTGGTCCGGATGATAAGCGCTTGGTAATTGATTCAGCAGCCGCTATCATCTCTTGCTGAAATTGAGATCTGGAGTCTGCATCTATGTGTGCTACTGTATTTGTCATTTGATCTGCATCAGAGTCTGACACTTGACAAATATTTGGGTCATCCATTTGATCCTATACTTGATCTGCCGAAGGGCATGACGCAGCATGCAAATTAGGGTTCACGTCCATGCTGCTCGATGGATGGAGCGCTATCTCTTTTATGCACTGCAATGGGGCTGTAGTATTCTTTTGAGGCATGATTGTGTGGACAAGCGACTGAACCTGATCTTGAGGACTATTATTCAAAGTGGTGGCATCCTCTTCTACGTCTACCGGCAGAATGAATTCAGTGACTGGGGTTGAAGCCATTGGCGTTGCTTGAACCGTTACATGTGGAGTATTTGAAACTTTATTGGGTGGAGCCAAGGTTTGATCATTTTGGCCTTTCTTTGGGGTCCAGCGAACTGTAGGTTTTTGAGGTTTGTCTGGCTTTTCTTGAGACGTGCTACCGCATGCAGAGGCCAAATGACCTAATCGGTGGCATTCATATATAACGATGCTTATTCTCCAGTCATATATGATATGCCGCATTAAAACCTTACCAGGTAAAACCACCCTTGTGGATAAAACCCTGGCGAAGGAAAATGCGTACATATTTATATGACTGGAGTTAGAATTTGAAGCACTGTATTTTGGAGAAGAGCACAACAGAGCAAAAACTAGAGGCTGCCGTGCTTCTATCGTTGGAGTATCTGCCTTTGTTGGAAATATTTCAGTCATCGACCTCGCAGACATCATCGTATGGAAGAGTCCCAGCCATGCACAAAGATAGAAAACGAGCGCGTTATGACCAAGAATGAAGCCTAGTACAAGAAGTAAGATGAATAGGTAAAAAGTCATACCGAGCATGCCTGAACCCCATAGGATACAGGCAGGAAAAGTAAATATATGCCAATCCATGTGAAATACGTGAATATATCAGGGAACAAGCAAGTGGACTGAAGAGAGATCCAATGATATAGAACTGCGAACTAATGGAGGAAGTGAGCGAGAACTATAGACTTGAGAGCATGGGTTTAGCATCGCATTCTGAGCAAGATAATGGGCCGCCATATTTGCCTCTCTGTAAATGTTGTGATAATCCAACCGATGTTGATGCACAAGTGTATGCAATAATCAGAGACAATAGTTCCCATGACTCAGCTGAGGCTGAGACAAACGAGATATGAGTATTGCATAATCTGATTCCAGAATAACCGAACAATGTAGGGGGAGAAAATATAACAATCCAAAAACTGCTGCTTGTATCTCCGCATTTAAAGGCGAACTCGGAGGTAACCGAAAAGAAATTATGCCCATACTATCTACCAATTGCCGCATCTATATTTAATTTGAATCGTCCTGGGGGAGGCAGCTGCCAGCGCACTAAAAGAGAACGTTGTACCCAAAGTGGAGGAAGCAAGGGAAGTGGCTGCCAAGGACCCGTCATGAGTTTTGATCCCGTTTCGGATTTACACCGCATGGTTATATCATATAGTATGGTGGCCCTTAGGGATGTCAATGTGAAAGTGTGTTGGTCACCATAATCTAAAGATGCATAGGAGCGCCATACATTATATACAATGATTGCTGGGATAATAATACGCAAGACCCCGAGGAAAGATGAAGAAGTAGAACGGTACCACCATGAAAGCAGATATTGTCGAAGATGCAATGATGTCGGGAAGGGACAATGTAATTCACCGGCAAAAAATCTCCATAATGTGCGTATACCCGAACAGTATAGGAATGTATGGTCCACCGTGGCTGATGACTGCTTACAAAAAGGACACTGGGTTGGGCATGTCGTGTAATATTTAGTAGTGTAATCTTCAAACGGTAGTGCGGAATGAAATGTATGCCATAAAAAGATTCGAATGATGGGCGAATGATGCTTGAACCAAATGAACTTTGTTGAAAGTAGCATTGGGCTGGATGAACGACATATGTCATATGCGCTGCACAATGAAAATTCCCCGTCGCCGTTGGTGTCCAAGTAAGGTGAGCCCCTTGACCTTCCGTCTGAGCAATGCAGGTAGGATGAATTCTACAAATCATCTTCCAAACAGGGGAATCAGGCAGTCGAGATAAATAATCCCCATGGTGACCATATTTATCATACATGTATTTGCTCCATAGCGTAGTTTGCTGATGAGCAGTTACTGCTACCGATGGAATAAAGGTACTCTTCTGGAAATTTATCTTTTGACCAGTGGCAGGTTCATATTGTGCTAAGAAAGCATGAAAGCAGCATAGATTATGCTGGGTGCCGATTAAGAACACTAAGAGATCGTCTGCATATGCTAAATGTGTGATAGTAGAAGGGACCCGACCAAGACAGAATGGCTGCAGTGCTCCAGATGCTACTAATGATTTTAATCCCCTGCTAAAGTCTTCAGATGAGATAATGAATAGTAAAGGAGACAATGGATCTCCAAAACAAAAGGAAAAGGGAAGAATGTATGAGAATTGCGATGAGGACGTGAATTGGAGGGTGATGACGCAGCGACAGCGGCTAGTGCCGCGGAAGCGGCTGTGATCGCCAAAGAGCGGCGGCCGTCATCGATATAGCCATATATATATATATATATATATATATATATATATATATATATCTTTCATAGAATATATATATATATATATATATATATATATTTCATAGAAAATATATATATATATATATATATATTATAAAGCGAAATTTTATTAAATAGGCTCACTTATGGTGTGAACCATATTACAACCGTGATAAAGTCATCATAAGAAACTAATACATGAAGTGAATCTAGTATTTGTAACCTCCAGTCATATATGATATGCCGCATTAAAACCTTGTTAAGTAAAACCACCCTTGTGGATAAAACCTTAACGAAGGAAAAAAGCGTACATATTTTATCAGTGGAAGGTTGAGTACAAGTGTTAGTGAAGTGGTCCAAAAAGTATTACATGAGACGAGTATTTACAGCAGCCAGCAGTGTGATACGTTTGAATTCGTCGCATATCGTCCATATCAACTCCATGCATGTACCTCACACATCAAAAGGAATTATCAAGCAAGTATCCGTGTCAATCCAAAATGGACGATGAAGCTTTAGAAAACATACCCAAGTTGCCCATAGCCATATGACCATGGGCAACCTCCAATTGTTGACGCAATAAAAGATAGGCCACAACAAATGCACACGCGATGTCCATGCCTCGAGCAAATAGCAGAAACACAAGATAGTAGCCACAATCAATGCAAGTAGTAGAATATTGAGAATAAGTAGATACCAATTGAATATTAAGAAAGGAACATACCAAGGCTGCCTACAACCATTAATGGCGTAGGCAACCCCCAACATTGAAGGCCAGTCCATTAAAGACATAAATTGGGTAGAGACGTATCCAGCAGCAAAGACCCTCAGACATCACATGGTAATGACGCAATCGAAGTATATACTTTAACACCAGCTGCATGTAATCCATATCGTGCTAAATAATGTGCGGCGGAGTTTGCCTAGCGTTGACAATAGGAAAGCATAGAACCATTCAATCGTAACACCTGTGTTACACGTTGAATATCTTGTCCGACTGAGCCTATGTAGTTTGAAGGGTCACAAACCAAGTGAAGAAGTTCACGGCAATCTGTTTCTATGAACAAACCCACATTATGAATCGAATAATATAGAAGAGAAAACAGCAAGGCCTGCAATTCAGCTCGAGCCAGTGATAAACATGGCAGTACAAAGCAAATGGAGGAGATAAATCGCCCATAGTCATCCCGCATAACAGCACCCGTTGCAGCCTTTGTGCGTCCAACAGTAGCATCTACATTCAATTTCATACGCCCGGATGGAGGGAGGGTCCATTTGACAAGTCTATGCCGACAGAGTTTTAACTTTGGAGAGAATCCTTGGGTAACTAGCTGAGGAAGAGATTCTGCAAATTTGCGACCTTGAAGGAATGCACACCACGTAAATATATGTGAACGGACTTGTTGAAAGAGATGAATGGATGAAAATGTGCTATCCCCAAACTTGATAGAAGAATATTCTTTCCAAATTCCCCATGCTACTAGTGTTGGTATTACTGCTCGCACATGTCTTGTATCGTAGCCATGGATGCGTAACGCCACCAACGGAATAGATATAAGTATATAGTATTCTGGCGAGGCATAGGACCAGACAGTAAATTAGCTACTTGTATCCACAAGGATTTAATTGCTGGACAATGGAGAAAGATATGATCACGAGTATCGGACTGCGCCATACAGAAAACACACTGGGATGGGTAAATGTGTTGCCATGCCCTAAGAGTATTAGTTAAAGGAAGTGAATGACACCACAGACGCCACATGAAGACCTTTGCGTTTGGAGGTGATGTGGGCCACCAAATGTATTTCGAAGCCTCAAACAATGGCGCTTGGGAGAGATACAATGAATATGCCGATTTAATAGCGTATTGACCAAGGGAATCAGCAGGCGAGGTGTAGCCATCCGGCGTGGATCTAGTATTAAGCTGCATATAATCATTTGTGTCACAAATACGCTTCCAAGTGGCCGAGTCATAGATGTGTGCGTATATATCAGTTCTGCGGCCGTATTTCGCCCAGCTAAAGACAGCCAATAATGAACCAGAAGAGTGAAACTTCCACCATAAGTGTCCATCATAAACTTTCTGTATCAGCTCTAAACTTTGGATACCCAAACCACCACACTCCACTGGGCGACAGATTTGATTCTAAGACATCCAATGATGCTGACTATTCCATAAGAAAGATGCCATTTTCCGGTTCAAAACTGTGATTACACTCTTTGGGAGCCTTGAACTTGCTATACTGTGAATAGGCATAGTAGAAAAGACATGCTTGATAAGAACCAGGCGGCCTGTCATAGATAGCAAATTCGAAACCCATGCATTAAGTCTCTTGTCAAAGTGTTCTATTAAGGAAGTGCAATATGATGAATGGTTAATCCCCTTATATAAATACGATCCTAAATACTTGATGGGCAAATTGACCAGCCGCATATTAAGCTGCTGTGCCACTCGTCGTCCAACCACATTCTTCCCTACGACGAGTTGGCTCTTTTGGAAATTAATGAATTGGCCGGATGCTGCTTGATAAGCTTCCAAAAATTGTTGAAAGCGTCGCATATTAGATGAGCTACCATTGAGAAAAACCACCAAATCATCCGCAAAAGCCAAGTGGGATACTTGTGGAACACGGCCAGCTTGAAAGCCATGCAATTCTCCCGAATTAATTAAGGAATTGATACCTCGTGAGAAACCTTCCGATGCTAATATAAATAACAATGGAGAAAGCGGGTCTCCCTGTTTTACTCCACGGGAGACAGGAAAGAAGCCCACAGGCTTGCCATTTATGAGCACCGAACACCTTGTAGTTGAACAATTATTCATGATCATACGCACTAGCCTTTCATTAAAACCAAATTTGATCAAAAGTTGCCGGAGATTTAACCAATCTACTCTATCAAAAGCCTTTGTCATATCAAGCTTTACGACAACATGCCCTCCATAGACTCGTTTGTCAATCATATGGACCATCTCCTGAGCTAATAGAACATGATCTGTGATACTGCGGCCCTTAAGGAAACCAGCTTGTTCAGGAGATATTAATTTCGGAAGAATATCCGAAAGACGAGAAGCAATTAAGAGCGTGATAACTTTGGCTAGGAAATTTGTTAAACAAATGGGACGATAATCTCCAAATGATTGGGGATTGGATACCTTCGGAATGAGTGTAATCAATGTTGCCGCAAGTTGTTTGGGTGGGCAGACTCCAAGAAAGAATTCCTGCACAGCTATGTGTACATCGACTTTTATAGCAGACCAAAATGTACGATAGAATGGTCCGGGAAAACCATCTGGGCCAGCAGCACTAGATGGATTAAGGTCCCAAACAGCCCTCTGCACTTCCTGCATGTCTGGTAGAGCCATTAGAATTTCATTATCATGACTTTTTAAAACAGATGGAATGTACTGTAACAATGAAGAGGCATCCGACAAGTGCTCCGCATAGAATATATATATATATATATATATATATATATATATACATGAATGAATGACATAAAGTATGACAGAAAGTATGACTATTTTATGCATTCACATGTGACATGTTAAATATACTTATGAAATAAGTTTAATAAATACCTTATTTTTGTGACATGAGACTATATGTAGAATGCATGACTTAAGAGAGTGTGGATGAATGAAATAAAAGGAAAATTGGACTGTTTTAGGGTGTTGTTCTGCCGAGAGCTATAGGGGGCCAAAAGTGTCATATTTGCATGATTTAAGGCATGAATTATATATATTGTTGAGAGGTTGGGGTTTGAGTAATTTGAAAATGCATGATTTAAATGTTACTTGTTTACGAAATGCATGAATAAATTTTACTTAACATGTTTATGTGATAAAAATGCTTTACATGTTTTTATATAATGTTGTCGTACTAACAAGCCATGAAGCGTTAAAGCTTACATCATATGACAAACATTTGTTGTCTTTATACTATTTTCAGGTGCCATGATTAATGAACTAAACTAGTTCATTAAGTGAAGTGTTTAAGTTAATGAACTAACTAGTTCATTAAATGAAGATGCATTTGGAGAGAGCTATATGGTAACAAATTTGAAATGGAAAGTCTCCTCATCCCATTCATTTCACACGCCATTTTCATATACAGTTTTAATCCCCTGCTAAATTAATGAACTAAATAGTTCATTAAATGAAGTGTTTAAGTCAATGAGCTATATGATTTAAATGATACTAATGATTTAAATCCCCTACTAAAGCCTTCAGATGAGATAATGAATAGTAAAGGAGACAATGGATCTCCAAAACAAAAGGAAAAGGGAAGAATGTATGAGAATTGCGATGAGGACGTGAATTGGAGGGTGATGATGCAGCGATAGCGGCTAGTGTCGCGGAAGCGGCAGTGATCGCCAAAGAGCGGCGGCCGTCATCGATATAGCCATATATATATATATATTTTCTATGATATATATATATATATATATATATATATATATATATATATATATATATATATATATATAACGCTCCGGCGAAAAAGGGATCGCTAGCCGCAAACGTAATCCGGCGGCGTTAGCCGCCGCCGCCATTCACTCTACTGCTGTGAGCGCTGTTCACTCCACTACAGTGATTCAATTCCTGCACTCGGTTATTTAGCCAATTGGTCAGTATCGTTTTACACATCTTTATTTGACTGCGAATGGCGACTTGTGTTCTACACCGACTGAAATTATGGCTGAAGCAGTATCGTTTTACACATCTTTATTTGACTGGGAGCACACGCATAATTATGATGATATTCTCTGCCATATTCCACGTGTGCTTTCTTCGGATGATAATATGCTACTCATGCAAATACCCATGGAGCCTGAAATAAAAGATGCGGTTTGGCATTTGGATCCTTCTAGTGCAGCTGGACCCGATGGGTTTAATGGTCAGTTTTATCGTTCCTGTTGGTCTATTATTCATACTGATGTGGTAATAGCAGTTCAAGAATTTTTCCTCGGTATCCCACAACCAAAGGTGATGGCTTCTGCGTTAATTACATTGATCCCGAAGAAGCAGTCGCCTGCTACATTCAGTGATTATCGACCTATATGTTTAACTAATTTCTTGAGTAAGGTGTGCACACGTATCATTGCTAGTCGCTTGAGTACTTTGCTTCCACGTTTAATATCTCCGGAACAAACTGGTTTTCTTCCAGGCTCAGACATTTCGACACAGGTTCTTCTGGCTCGAGAAATGATACACATGATGGATAGGAGTGGTTCACAGGTATGTTTAAAGCTTGATATGATGAAAGCCTTCGATAGAGTCAGTTGGGAATACTTGGAAAAATTACTGTGCTCTTTTGGCTTTTCTGATTTTTTCATCCGCATTATTCTTAACCACTTGAGGGCTACTACATTAGCAGTTCTCATTAATGGTCAGCCTTCTTCAAAATTTCGGCCACATAGAGGTGTAAAACAAGGAGATCCTTTATCTCCATTGCTGTTTATTTTATCATCAGAGGGATTCAGCAGAGGACTAAAAGCATTAACAGCAGCTGGCCAACTGCAACCTTTCCGTTTAGGCCGCATTCCATTTACAATAACACATTTGGCATATGCAGATGACTTATTGATATTTCTACGCGGTACACAGAATAACCTTAGACGGTTTCATACCTTCCTCACTCACTACGAAGAGGCATCTGGGCAAAAAGTCAATTTCCAAAAAAGTAGTCTGATTCCATCTGCTAATATATCTTCCCGACTGCGGCGGCAGTTAGAGGACATTATCAACATGAAATGCACTTCTTTACCTTTCAAATATCTTGGCTCCTATTTATATAAAGGTATTTCTCGTGCCACATACTGTGTTTCTTTGTTGCAACATATTGATGACAAACTTCATGGATGGCACTCCCGATTGCTTTCATCTGCTGGACGTTTAGTTTTGTTACGCTCTATTATAGCAGCATTGCCATTACACATTCTTGCATCTGGTGGGCTGCCTAAATCTGTAATTAAGATCATGCATCGAAAAATGGCGTCTTTTTATTGGGGACGAAGATACCACTGGGTATCTTGGAGTGCTATCTGCGCACCTCAGGAGGAAGGTGGCTTGGGGATTCGAAACCTCAACACGTTACAGCAAGCTTATCATTGTCGAATTTGGTGGTCATATCAACATAGCTCCACACTTTGGAGCAAATATATGCACGCAAAGTATGGACAACGACATGATTATTTACCTCGATTACCAGATTCTCCAATCTGGAAGCTTATTTGCCGTATACATCCTTTCTGTACATCACAGTCTGCTAGCCAAGGGAGGTATCTTACATGGTTACACACACCAACAGAGGAATTTTCATTGCGTAGTGCGTATGATGCTTGCCGCACACCTCATCCACAAGTCCTCTCGGCAAAGTTCATTTGGTATAAACAGCATTCACCAGTTATTCAAATCTTCTTATGGAGACTTTTCCATTCTGCGCTTCCATTCGAGGATTATATTGGCAGGTATATTACTTCGCAACCAACTCAATGTCCATTCTGTAAGGGTGCGTCTGCTACAATAGATCATATCTTTCTGCATTGCTCACATGTGCGTTCATTATGGATTTATTATTCTGGGGAATTACACTGTCCTCCGCCATCATCCTTGCATCTGCGCCAATATATACTGGCTTGGTGGTATCGTTCATCTTTTTCGTCTCTCTTTGGGACTTTCAAAATAATCATTCCAGCGATCATATTATACAATATTTGGCGAGGCTATGCATCATTAGTTTACGGAGAGCAAAGAAATCTTACAATGGCTTCCCTTCAGGCCTCTGTTAGATATGATATTACTATTTGGTGCAAGAAAATATCAGGCACAAAACTAGCGGCTGATCCTAGATGTTATTTCCCTTGGCTTCCATCGCTGACATCTCCACGGGCTTCAATGATTCGCTGGTTATATCCACCCTCAGGTAAATTAAAATTGAATACAGATGCGGCAGTTGGCAGACATTATGCCGCAGGGGGTGCAATATTGCGGGACCACAGGGGCTCTTGTGTGGGAGCAGTTTCGTTTAGACTACCCTCAACTACACCACTAAATGCGGAGGTTCAGGCAGCATTATTCGGTCTTCTATATTTTCTTCCCCTATATCGTAACATCACATTGGAATTAGATTGTGCTCAAATGATCTCTCGGTTGACACGCCCTCAGACGGTTCATGGCAACTATTATCTGCAACTACTTCACACGCTTATTCATCTTCACCGACTAGATTATCATCACATTTACCGAGAGGCTAATATGGCGGCTCATTATTTGTCTCAACACGCAATGCTGGGCCCAATCACACACTATTATTCATCGCAGACTCTTCCAGCGTTAGTGCGATCTGCTATCCTGTTAGATCTTTCTTCTGTCCAATTGCGTGTTGTTTGATAAATCAAAGTCTTCCACATGGATTGGCGTTTCAAGAATCTCCCTGCCTGCATCCTACGGGATTCAGGCAGGCCTGGTATGTATTATTATCCTTTGGCTTGTCCTTCATACTGTTTCCAGGTGTTTCATATCTGCCTATTAATCCTTCATTTCACATGGATGGGATTATATATACTGGTGGCGAGATTTTTCCATCCGGCACTAGCGGACACAGCGGCACATCGGCCACAGCTTCATATCATAGTAGCGTCGCCTTGGCAACACCTTTGCTAGGGCGACATCGGTATGTGTTTGACATCTCTATTTAAATATATTTGGACTCTTTCTATCACTGGTATAACTTCTCTCTGGATTTCTTCTGAGGTATGGCATTTCCCGGACAAGACAAGCTCAGGCAACGACTTCTACGGCTTCAACTGGCAAACTCGACCCGCATCACCATCAATAAACGGCGCACATTTGTACTCAAATTCAGATTTGCAACATATCAATGACAGTTGTATAAATATGTACGCTTTTTCCTTCGCCAGGGTTTTATCCACAAGGGTGGTTTTACCTGGCAAGGTTTTAATGCGGCATATCATATACGACTGGAGATATGATATCCTTATTTCGTTATTTCATTTATTCGCATACTCTGATGATTGTAATAAGGTTTTCCTCCACCATAAGTGAGGCCAATCTTTAATAAATTTGCTTTTGATAAAAAAAAATATATATATATATATATTTGAAAGGAGAAAATTTTATTAGCAAAAACCCTCACTTATGGTGGAGGAAAACCTTATTACAATAAATGAAAAGATGCCAATAGCAGCAGTAAGTGATTATCAGCATCCATGTTATATATGATATGCTGCATTAAAACCTTGCCAAGTAAAACCACCCTTGTGGATAAAACCTTGGCGAAGGAAAAAGCGTACATATTTATATAAATGGAGTGTTGATATACTCTATCGGTTAAGCGAAAAGAAAATGAAACTCGAATATTACACAAATGCGCCAAGACTAAGATCCAGGCGATCATCCTCGTCTGATGATGATCTCTTGTCCAAACGGAACTCATGTCAACGGGCAGGAAAGTAATTGCGAACCGTGTCCTTGTCCATGCAGAAAAGAAGCGAATGGCTGAGTAAAGCAGAAATATATGACAGAATGAAAAGCGGGAAATGAATCGGATGAAGATCATACCAGGCCTGCCTGCACAAACTAATATGCCGGTAGAGATATGAAGATATGCCAAACCATGTGGTAGACTTGAAACAGAAGGTAACTGCTTTGCTGTATTATCTATGACTTGTGGTGTGAAGAATGTTGCACGAAAGATGTTCAAAATGTAATGCATTCTCAGCAGCCAGCGAAACCCACCAATGTATCGATGTTAGTCATATACAAAGAAAACAAAGAGAATGTGAAAGAGTCGATGGAGGCATATGAAAATCCAGCAGGTTGAATGAATATAAATCATACCGAGTCCGCCTGCACCCAATAGAGTACAGGCAGAGAGGTTGCAAAACTGCCAATCCTGATGGACGACTTGAGTAGTGCGAACGCGGTTGCATCGATCCGGTTGTGAAGCGTAGTAGCGCTGCCAGCCAAATACAGAGAAAGAAAAGAAAGCATTATATATGCCGAGGATATATGGGATGTAGCAGTTGATCAACGGAAGACAAGTCATACCGTGCCTGCCCGTAACCGCTATGGTACGGGCAGAATATTCTGAAGTGCGCCAATCCATTAGGAAGACATGAACTTCAGCCTGTGCGCAGATTAGCCGAAGTGAGATCTAGAGTAAGTGAGGCTCGTACTAAGGCTAGGAGATTATGACTATTGAAATAGCCTGTCTCAGGACAAAACATTACATGCTGGGCTAAGTAGTGAGCTGCCATATTGGCCTCCCGATACGTATGAGTTATTTCCAATCGATGATGATGGAGTAACGTATGTAAGAGTTGCAGGTGATAATTGCCATAAATTTGCTGTGGTTGATGTAGCCGCGATAACATTTGTGCACAATCCGATTCTATCACAATCGATCGGAATAAGGGAAGAAAATATATCAAACCAAAAAGAGTAGCCTAAATTTCCGCCATCAAAGGCGTACATGGAGGCAGACGGAAAGAGAGGGCACACACACAAGTACCAGTATGATTGCGCAAGATTGCTCCCCCCGCAGCATATCGACGGCCAACTGCTGCATCGACATTCAATTTGAGTCTATCTGAAGGTGGAATTTTCCATCTAACAACCCAGAGTCGCGGAGGACGAAGTCGTGGGATCCATGAGAAGGAAAGACTTGGTCCTGCTGCAAGTTTGGATCCCTGCAATTTCTGAATCCACATATGAATGTCAAATTGTATGGAATTCCTAAGCATTGTGGTTGAAAAGGATGTAGAATCCCCATATATGAGCTGAGCGTAGTGTCTCCAGATGTTGGAAACTGTTATAGCCAGAACGACAATTTTCAAAACCCCAGATAATGTTGAAGATGTGGAGCGATACCACCAAGATAACAAATACTGCCGCAGACTTAACGATGTCGGGAGGAGTCACTAAGGTTTTGACGCAAAAAAGGCCCATACTTGATGAATGCGATCACAGCGAAGGAAAACATGATCAACTGAGGCTGAATGCTGCTTGCAAGAAGGACACTGCGTAGGGCGTGCCACAGAGTATCGGCCAATATAGTCCTCGAATGGCATAGCAGAATTGAAAATTCGCCACAGCAAAATTTTCGTGGATGGAGAATGCTGCTTAAACCAAATAAATTTTGCCGAGAGTTGTATGGAGTTTGATGTCCTGCAAATATCATAGGCCGATTTGAGAGTGAATTCCCCAGTAGGAGTCGGCATCCACGAAAGGAAAGATCCCACTCCAGTCATCTGGGAGATGCACGTGTGATGTATCCGACAGATTAACTTCCATATCGCGGAGTCCGGAAGCCGTGGCATATAATCGCCTCTTCTGCCATATTTTTTATGCATATATTGACTCCACAAAGTGTCATTTTTTTGGTATGTCCACCAAATTCGACAACGATATGCCTGCTGTAACATAGTAAGATCACGAAGCCCTAATCCACCTTCTTCAATAGGAGAGGTAATTTTTGGCCATGCTACCCAATGATGCCGATTTCCCCAAAAGAAAGACGCCATCTTTCTGTTGACTATACGGATGACTGACTTTGGTAATCCTCCTGCTGCTAAAATATGAAACAGAAGCGCAGCAATCACTGAACATAGAAGAACTAGACGTCCGGCTTGGGAGAGCAGACGGGCATGCCAACCTTGCAGGTGGTCCTCAATGTGTTGCAACAGGGAGGAGCAATATACGGATCTATTAATACCTTTATGAAGATATGAACCCAGATATCGAAAAGGAAGAGATGCAAGTCGCATACCAAGGATGTCTTTGTATGTCCGACTCTGATGTGGTGTGATGTTAGCCGAAGGGATGAAACTGCTTTTGTGAAAATTAACCTTTTGTCCCGATGCAGTTTCATACGTAGTTTTGAATGCATGAAAACGTCTAGGCTATGTTGTGTCCCCCACAGAAAAATAAGTAAATCATCTGCATAGGCCAAGTGAGTGATGGCAAAGGGTATACGGCCCAGCCGAAAAGACTGGATATGGCCTGCTGCAACAAGCGACTTTAAGCCTCTGCTGAAGCCCTCAGATGATAAAATAAACAGCAATGGGGATAGCGGATCACCCTGCTTTACCCCCTAAATGGACGAAACGATGACGATGGCTGCCCATTTATTAAAACTGACAACTTTGTGGCACGTAAATGATTGATGACAAATGAAGAAATCCGAAAATCCGAATTTGCGCAGTAAAAGCTCGAGGTACTCCCAGCTTACCCGATCAAATGCCTTCATCATATCTAACTTCAAGCATAATTGAGATCCCCCTTTATCCAGCATATGTACCATTTCCCGTGAAAATAAAACTTGTGCTAAAAGATCATGTCCGGGTAGGAATCCTGTTTGCTCCGGCGAGATTAACCTTGGCAATAGTGTCCCCAAGTGTGTGGCGATAATACGGGTACAGACTTTACTCAAAAAATTCGTAAGACAGATGGGACGAAAGTCGCTAAATGTTTGTGGTGATTGCGTTTTCGGAATCAAAGAAAGCAACGCACTAGCCATAACTACAGGCTGTGGAACCCCAAGGAAGAGTTCTTGCGCCGCTTTAAGTACATCAGAATGTATTATGGACCAGCATGAACGGTAGAAATTACCATGAAAACCATCCGGTCCAGCTGCACTCTGTGGATCAAGACTCCACACTGCCGTCTTTACCTCTGACTCCAACGGAAGCTGTGTAAGCATGAGGTTGTCTTCCTCAGATATTATGCGTGGGATGTGTGACAGGATCTCAGAATGATTTTGTATTGATTCCCGAGTAAATAATTCTGTATGAAACTCGACAGCAGAAGCCATAATGTCATCTGGACTAGTTAATAGAGTGCCAGCTGAATTTCGAATCTGCTGTATGCGAAGTTGTGTGCGTTTACATTTGACAAGTGAGTTGAAATACCTTGTATTAGCATCACCTTCATTTAGCCATTTAACTCTAGCCTTTTGTTTCCAGAATTGCAGTTCATAATTTGAAGCATGCAAATAGTCAGCCTTTGCCTTATAATAGGCCTGTCGCGTCTCTTCCGTGGGATTTGCATCCCAACTATGTTCTGCGCTACTCAACATGTCCTCTGCATGCTTTAGATTGCTGAAAATGTTCCCGAAGATATCTTTATTCCATTTTTGTATATCTTTCTTTAGGGAAAATAACTTCGTATAGAAACCATACATGCCGCCCGTTGTTGAATATGATATCCAAGCGTCTTGCACGTAGGTATGAAAATTCGATTGATGGACCCAGGCATCTAAAAAGCGAAATGAGCGACGACAAGGAGGAGAACTCATTTTACATAACAATAGAAGCGGAGTGTGATCATATGTCGCTCGGGGAAAATGAGTTAACTGCAAATTCTTGATGAGGCTCAAGAGCCTCCTCGTGATAATCTTGGACAAGGACCCTCCAACGAGACACATAGGGGTCCCTTTACAAGAAGCCAAGCGAGACGACTAGGTTTTGACACTGGGGCTTTCTTGACAAGGCATGTGCAAGAGATTCCAACACATGGTGGGCAGCATTGGGTGTTCATCATTGAGGCCGTGACTTGATTATCCTTGAGTCTATTGATGTAAGGGTTGGTGGGAGGGCAGGATGGTCATTTCATGCGTTGTCGTTGTAATATCGAGTCTAGTTGTTTGCGTTGTCTTTATTTTAGGTCTAGGCTATTTTATAGAGTCTTTTAATATGTGTTTATAGTACTAAATATCGTTTTTGAGTGTTTTCTAAGGTGACAAGGCTAAACAAGGAAAGTGGCTTGGAGAGTCCCTATTTTTCAGGAAGGCAGCCAGACACCAGTCGGTATTTTGGACGCCTAGGTCGGAGTACTGATCCAAATAGGTTCAAACCACTTGGAGATTTCAGATAACTCAATTTGTGACGAGTTTCATGTTTTACACTTTGTCTAATTCGGGCTACAAGGTGGACCGAAACCAGGTGCAAGTTGGGAGTCCAGAATGGAAAGTACTGAAGATCACTGGATGGGTACCTAATCTTTGAAGGCCCGTATCTCTGTCAAGAAAAGACCAAATGAGGTGATTCAAAAGCCCAAATTCAATAGAATTTTATGAGCTACAACTTTCCTCAGGAGTGCAAACCCTAATTCGGTGTGTAGAAGCGGATAAAAGTCAATAACCGACAGGATGTAATTCCAGTGCGAGATTTTAGGGATTTTAATTATGTAATCTTCCTTGGTTAGCTTTGACTTATCCTTTATGTAAATTTGATTAAGATTGATAGATAGTAATCTGAGGAATTTTATTTATTAGTTAATATTTAGGATTAGAAAATGATAGCATTAAAAGAGGGAAAACTCGGCAGCCTAGGGGGGCAGATTTTTCAGAATAAACAAAATTTCAGCTTTCTTTGAATGCAACCGTGTGTTTCTTTATTCTTGTGTTTTTCCTTTGGTTTTCGCAAAGTAAAATCAAGGCTAGATCCAATCAAGGTTTGAGCAAACCTAGTTGGTGAATCACAATCCAAGGATACGGAACGACGTGTTGGATCGGGAGATTCAAATTGCTCAACGTAGATGTTGTTGATTTTCTCTTGTCCAAGAAGGTGGTGTTGGCGCCATTGTCCCACGCAAGGGTGATCAAACGTGTCTTTTGGAGTTGAAAGAAGCGATCGTCATTTCCATACGATCCAAGATCGTATCAAAGTGGTATCAGAGCCAGGTTTCTTCTTTACAACCCTCGTATCCTTTACTTTATTGTGTCTCTCATTGTTTCTTCCTCCTACCCCAAACGACATTCCCTACCCCTGCTCTTTCTTTTCCTTCAACCACAAATATCAACTTAACTCAAAACCCATCATCTCAGTTACTTGCTTTTCACGTTATTATATATAAAAAAACTGCGTTCTTTTTTTTATTCCTTGCTACCTTCATCCTTGTCTTTAAACGGTTATACTCAATCTCTGTTCCTTTTTGTTTCTTCAAATTCATTTATCATCCTATTAAAAAAAAAACGTCTTTTAATTCCTAGGTAGCAGGTTGTTAAAAAAAGGGTTCGTTTTGTTCTCACATACGAGGACAACAACAAAAAAAAGAAAAAAAGTCATACGCCACAGAAAAGTTTGAACTTTGCAGATATTTTTGCTATTAACCCCTCAAGATTGAATCTTTACACACACTTAACAATAGGGTCATTGTGATAGAGTTTAAATTCAGCCATAACATATAAAACTAGTCCATTGCTTGAAAGTGCTACCTAGTGTCACACGTAAATCTTGTTGCTAACGAAGCTTTTGGTTGGTCTTAGACTTGTGTGACTTGATTGCATTGTTGCTTGGTTTACGTTGCAATTTTCTTGTATCCAAGGCTAATTCTCCCACGCCATACACACGGCTGAAAACTCTTGATACAAAGCTATCACCTTTCAAACCAAATCAAGCCACAAAGATACTAATTGTGGAGGTACAAAAACCGTTCTTGCTACCTTGCATAAACGTTAATTAATTCACCTCTTTTCCTTCTTATCATATGCCGATGACATAAATCGGACACGACAATCTCCATTTAAATTCGTTTAGCACCAACGCAAAGCACTGGAAAGTAATATACTAGAGCCATTTCTTGATGTGCTGATTGAAGCTGCTTTCTTGTATGTTAGCAATCATTGGATTTTCTTGCCTACATTTGAACTTTGCTGATTCTTTCATGCGGTCAAACTAAAAAAAAAAGTTGGCAAAAAAATATCAAATAAAAAGAGCCGAAAAAACAAAAAAAAGAAACAAAAAAAGAAAAAAAAAGAGAATCGGCAAAAAAAAAGAGAGAACCCGAGACCCTCGAAGGAAAAAGGACAAGCTGCAATTTGTCCTAAATTCTTCAACAAATAAAATTAAGTTGTTGATAGATATTGTTCCCTATCAAGACCATCATCATATTACACAAAACCGTGTCTTTTGAAGCCACAAAATACTACACCATTCATTGTCTTTACACTTGGATACTTGATTGTTGCACTTAAATCAACAATTTTGTAATTAATTTGCATAAGGCTAAGGTTAACTAAAGATTGCCCAGGGCAACCCTTAGTTTTCTTTGGCTCAGCCTTTGACATAATTTTTGGTCTCTTTTTCTTTGATTCTTAGAAGGTTAAGTGTGTCGAATTGTCTTGTTCTTGGCTTGATACCTTTGCTTGATAGTTGCTAAAATTTGGGTGACACATTGGAGAGAAGGGCGCAATTGATCATCGGATTGTGTTAGCCACTTGAGGAGCTTGCTTTGGTTGTATCTAGCCCAAGATTGGCCGGGAAAAGCACAAACTTGAGTGACTATACAAAAGCGAAAAAAAAACACACACTTGGATTTTGATTTTTACTAACGTAACGAAATCTCTTTTGTCTTTGTGTTAGTTTTTCTTTTCTTGTTTTCTTTATTTTATTTCAGGAGAAAACATGTCGTCAACCAATGCCGTAGCAGAGGAGGTGAGGGTGGAAGTGTCTCTTGAAAAGGTACTGGAGAAGCTACAAGAGATCTCTAACAAGGTTGAGGAGTTGGACCGAAGGACTTCCAGCCAAAGCTCGGCACATGCGCCTTTACCAAGCCACGGGCAGAGGATCCGTTGCCATGGGAAGTCGAGGACGGTCCAATCGAGGGAAAGCACCCATGAGACATCGTGAGCCAAGAGAAGAATATCCACCGCAAGAGTTTTACGAGGAAGAGATAGATGAGGCGCAAGCTTGGCCCCAAGGCCAAGTGCAAGCAAGGAGAGCGCCACCGCAAGAGGATGATTTTCTCAAAACCAAGATGAACATTCCTTCCTTTTACGGTAAGAGTGACCCCGAAGCATACCTTGAATGGGAAAAGAAGGTCGATCTTATTTATTCATGCACGAACTACTCTGAGTGGCAAAAGGTACGTTATGCTAGTATTGAATTCATGGAATATGCATTAATTTGGTGGGATCAAATTCAAAATATAAGAAGAAGAACCATGAGAGATCCGATTTCCACTTGGGATGAAATGAAATTCGAAATGAGAAAAAAATTTATTCCTGAATCATATGAACGTACTTTACATCAAAGATTGCAGGGACTCACACAGGGGTCTAAAGTGTTGATGACTATTTTAAAGAACTTGAAATCTTAATGATAAGAACCAACACAATAGAACCCGAGGAGGCAACTATGGCACGAGTTTTAGGAGGATTAAACAGGGAGATTGGTTTCCAGCTCGAGCTTACGAACTACGTAGTCCTGGACTCTATGGTACACAAAGCTCAACGGATCGAAAGACAGTTAAAGATACATTCTTCTGCTAGTGGTTACGGTTTTAGAACTAATGTGTCTTCTTCCACTAAAATGCAGCCTAGGTCGAATCCTACTGGGGGAAACATTCGGCCAAACATAACCACGCCTACCCGAGGACCTAGTCAAGCTCCAAGCAAGGTGAATCCCTCTCCAACGGGAGGTGACAAAGGGAAGAATAGGGCCAGAGAGAGAAAGGCAGGAAACCCAACCCCTAGATTTCGGGATATTCAGTGCTTCAAATGCCAAGGTAGGGGCCATTATGCGAGAGAATGCCCTAATCCCAAGAAGATCATGTACCTAGACGATACGCAAGAGTACTACACTGATGAAAGTGAGGAGGAAAAACCTAAGTCCGAGGAGGAAGATGAAGCGGTTAGTGAAGAAGATATCAAGGAAGAAGGGGACGCCTACAAGGACTTCTTAGTGGTCAGAAAAATTTTGAGCGCCCATGTTAAGGAAGAAGAAGAGGCCCTACAGCGAGAGAACATCTTCCACATTCACTGCATGGTGAAAGGTAAGTGTTGTACCTTGATTATTGATAGCGGATCTTGTGCTAATGTTGCTAGCGTAGAACTTGTTAGGAAACTTGATTTACCTTTGGTTGATCACCCCCACCCGTATAGGCTATCCTGGTTAAATGATTGTGGAGAATTAAGTGTGTCCAAACAAGTTATGCTTTCCTTTTCTATCGGTGGTTACAAAGATGAGATTTTGTGTGATGTCGTACCTATGCACGCTAGTCATATCATTTTAGGTAGGCCCTGGCAGTTTGACAAACATGTTAAGTATGATGGTCGTCTCAATGTCTATTCATTTAAGTTTCACAACAAGATTTTCAAACTTCATGCATTGCCACCGCACAAAGTTTTTGAGGACCATCAAAGAAGGAACAAAACTTAGAATGACCCAAAAGAAAAAGTGGCCGAAAGGAGGTTCTTAGAGGACCTCAAGAAGGGAAAGAGGAGCCAGGGAGAAAGCTCCAAGGCTTCCGCAAAGGGCACCAGGCCCGCAGACATGATCCCCACACCACCATCCCCTTCACTCGTTACTCATCCACCCACAAAACATGCATTCTTTGCCAAACCTAGTGAAGTTACCCATGCATTGCATTCTCAGAAGACTGTTTATGTGTTTTTGTTCAAAGAGAGTGTTGACTGCCTATTTTCTAGGGATGACTTACCGACTTCTTTACCCAGTGGTGTCGTGACCTTACTAGAGGAGTATTCCGACTTGTTTCCCGATGAAGAACCCCCAGGACTACCCCCACTGCGAGGCATTGAACACCAAATAGATTTCATTCCAGGGGCCACACTCCCTAATAGGCCAGCCTATAGGGCAAACCCCGAGGAAACAAAGGAAATTCAGAGACAGGTAGAAGAGCTTTTGAGTAAGGGTAAGATAAGGGAGAGTATGAGCCCATATGCTATACCCGTAATAGTAGTCCCTAAGAAAGACAGAAGCTGGCGGATGTGTGTGGATTGTAGAGCCATCAATAAAATCACAGTGAAGTATAGGTACCCAATCCCTAGACTTGATGATATGCTTGACATGTTGCACGGTGCTAAGTACTTTACTAAGATTGATCTTAAGAGTGGATATTTTCAAGTGAGGATAAAGGAGGGAGATGAGTGGAAAACAGCTTTCAAAACAAAATTTGGATTGTACGAGTGGTTAGTGATGCCCTTTGGTTTAACTAATGCACCCAGCACATTCATGAGATTGATGAATGAAGTTTTGAGAGCTTTCATTGGCAAGTTTGTCGTAGTGTACTTCGACGACATCCTGATTTACTCTAGGCACTTGCTAGACCATCTTGACCATCTAAAGGCTGTTTTTGACACGCTTAGGAAACATCAACTGTTTGCCAACTTTAAAAAGTGTTCCTTTTGTATGGAGAAGGTTGTGTTCCTAGGGTTCGTAGTGAGTGCTTCAGGGATAGAAATGGACCAGGAAAAGGTGAAATCCATCATAGAATGGCCCACGCCCAAAACCGTGGGAGAGGTTAGGAGCTTCCATGGACTGGCAAGCTTCTACCGGCGTTTTGTGAAGGACTTCTCTACAATAGCCGCACCACTAAACGAGATTGTCAAGAAGGATGTTGGGTTCCATTGGGGAGAAGCTCAACAAAAGGCCTTTGACGAATTGAAGGTAAGACTCACCTCAGCCCCCATCTTACGATTACCTAACTTTGAAGAGACTTTTGAGATTGAGTGCGATGCTAGCGGGGTTGGGATAGGTGCCGTTCTTACACAAGGAAAGAAGCCTATTGCATACTTTAGTGAAAAGTTAAAAGGTGCGTCATTGAATTATTCCACTTATGACAAAGAATTGTATGCATTAGTGCGGTCTTTGCAAACTTGGTAGCATTACTTGCAACCTAAGGAATTCGCGATCCACACTGATCATGAGAGCCTTAAGTACCTTAAAAGCCAAGGTAAACTGAATAAGAGGCATGCGAAGTGGGTAGAGTTCATTGAGCAATTTCCTTATGTCATTAGATACAAGCAAGGTAAGGATAACATTGTGGCAGATGCATTGTCTAGAAGATACACTTTAATCACTAAGTTGTCGTCACATTTGCTTGGGTTTGAGCACGTTAAGGAAATGTATAAGGATGATATAGATTTTGGATCTATATATGATGCATGTCTTGAGTCACCCTTCGGTAAGTTCTATTTCCATGAAGGATATCTGTTTAGGGCACACCGCTTGTGCATACCAAGGGGATCTATGCGAGAGTTGCTTGTGAGAGAGGCTCATGGGGGAGGACTAATGGGACACTTTGGGGTTTTTAAGACTTTGGAAACCCTAAAAGAGCACTTCTTTTGGCCCCACATGAAAATGGACGTGGAGAGAGTTTGTGGGAGTTGCCTCACCTGTAAGCAAGCAAAATCAACCACGCACCCCCATGGACTTTATACCCCTTTGGTCGTCCCTTCTTCACCATGGGTAGACTTGTCTATGGACTTCGTCTTAGGTTTACCTAGGACCCAAACTGGGATGGATAGTGTGTTTGTTGTCGTAGATCGATTTTCTAAGATGGCACACTTTATTGCATGCAAGAAAGCCGATGATGCTTCCCATGTTGCACACTTGTTCTTCAAAGAAGTTGTCCGTTTGCATAGTATGCCTTGCACAATCGTGAGTGATAGGGATACTAAGTTTTTGAGTCATTTTTGGAGAGTCCTTTGGGGCAAGCTTGGTACTAAACTTTTGTTTTCTACCACGGCCCATCCTCAAACTGACGGCCAAACTGAGGTAGTTAATAGGACTTTATCACAATTGTTGCGTGCATTGATCAAACAGAATCTTAGACATTGGGAAGAATGCTTACCTCATGTTGAATTTGCATATAACAAGACAGTGCATAGTGGGTCGTTGTATTCACCTTTTGAGATTGTTTATGGTTTCAATCCCCATTCCCCACTTGATTTGCTTCCCATTCCTGTAAATGAACGTGCTAGTCTTGATGGTAAGAACAAAGCTGAAATGATTAAGAAATTGCATGCTAAGGTCAAATTGCAACTTGAGCGTAAAAATGAACAATATGCTAGGAAGGCTAATAAGAATCGAAAACATGTTTCTTTTGTTCCTGGTGATCTTGTTTGGTTGCATTTGCGAAAAGCTAGGTTTCCTACCGAGAGGAAGTCCAAGCTCATGCCAAGGGGAGATGGACCTTTCAAGTTCATACAAAAGGTTGGTGAAAATGCTTATGTTCTTAATCTTCCGCCAGACAGGTATGGTTCTATCTCTCACACTTTTAATGTTAGCGATCTTACTCCTTTTGAGCATTTTGATGACTTTGATTCGAGGTCGAATCCTTTTGAGGAGGGGGGATTGATGAGGCTCAAGAGCCTCCTCGTGATAATCTTGCACAAGGACCCTCCAACGAGACACATAGGGGTCCCTTTACAAGAAGCCAAGCGAGACGACTAGGTTTTGACACTGGGGCTTTCTTGACAAGGCATGTGCAAGAGATTCCAACACATGGTGGGCAGCATTGGGTGTTCATCATTGAGGCCGTGACTTGATTATCCTTGAGTCTATTGATGTAAGGGTTGGTGGGAGGGCAGGATGGTCATTTCATGCGTTGTCGTTGTAATATCGAGTCTAGTTGTTTGCGTTGTCTTTATTTTAGGTCTAGGCTATTTTATAGAGTCTTTTAATATGTGTTTATAGTACTAAATATCGTTTTTGAGTGTTTTCTAAGGTGACAAGGCTAAACAAGGAAAGTGGCTTGGAGAGTCCCTATTTCTCAGGAAGGCAGCCAGACACCAGTCGGTATTTTGGACGCCTAGGTCGGAGTACTGATCCAAATGGGTTCAAACCATTGGAGGTTTCAGATAACTCAATTTGTGACGAGTTTCATGTTTTACACTTTGTCTAATTCGGGCTACAAGGTGGACCGAAACCAGGTGCAAGTTGGGAGTCCAGAATGGAAATTACTGAAGATCACTGGATGGGTACCTAATCTTTGAAGGCCCGTATCTCTGTCAAGAAAAGTCCAAATGAGGTGATTCAAAAGCCTAAATTCAAGAGACGTTTATGAGATACAACTTTCCTGAAGAGTGCAAACCCTAATTCGGTGTGTAGAAGCGGATAAAAGTCAATAACCGACAGGATGTAATTCCAGTGCGAGATTTTAGGGATTTGAATTATGTAATCTTCCTTGGTTATCTTTGACTTATCCTTTATGTAAATTTGATTAATATTGATAGATAGTAATCTGAGGAATTTGATTTATTAGTTAATATTTAGGATTAGAAAATGATAGCATTAAAAGAGGGAAAACTCGGCAGCCTAGGGGGGCAGATTTTTCAAAATAAACAAAATTTCAGCTTTCTTTGAATGCAACCGTGTGTTGCTTTATTCTTGTGTTTTTCCTTTGGTTTTCACAAAGTAAAATCAAGGCTAGATCCAATCAAGGTTTGAGCAAACCTAGTTGGTAAATCACAATCCAAGGATACGGAACGACGTGTTGGATTGGGAGATTCGAATTGCTCAACGTAGACGTTGTTGATTTTCTCTTGTCCAAGAAGGTGGTGTTGGCGCCATTGTCCCACGCAAGGGTGATCAAACGTGTCTTTTGGAGTTGAAAGAAGCAATCGTCATTTCCATACGATCCAAGATCGTATCAATTCTCAAACCCATCTTGAAATATAGAGTTGACAAAGATCCAGTCCAATCTACGTCGAACACGGCCAAGACCTCTACCTTTAGCCCATGTGAATCTAGTGCCTTGATATGGAGGTGACATAAGAGAGCATGTTTCGATACACTCATTAAAATCTTGTAAAGCTGTTAAAGAAGGAGTGGATCGGCCACTATGATCTTCCAGGGATCGAAAAGTATTGAAATCGCCTCCCACAAGCCAGAGTAAGTGTGATGTCACAGCAAAGTCACACAAAGATTGCCATAGAATGTGGCACTGGGAGGGCGTATGTTTAACATAGACAAACGAGAGAACAAAGGTATATTGCAGCGAAATTGACAGTAAAGTGAAATGGACCACTTGATCATTATCCTGCGTGGCAAGCAAACGGAACTCATTATCACGCCAAAAAAACCAAATATGTTCTGACTGCGAGGCATAAAACTGCAAAAAGCCAAGACGCAAACCAAACCCATTTATTTGTGACGGGGTGTGTTTAGGTTCAATCAAAGCAAATTCAATCGATGTTCTCTAATCAAATGGTGTAGACGTGGCAAGGAGGCACGCATGACTCGAAATTCCATATTAATATATTCATTGAGTAAGGTTAGAGGAACTTCCCTGAATAACATGAGATGCACTACGTGTCAAAATGGTTGATGGTGGCAAGGGGGGTAGATCCTTGCGGGATCGACGTTTACGACGTGGAACAACCGGGATGAACGTAGTTTCCTCAGCCTGTCCTTGCAGTCGTGAAATTAAGGTCTCATCATCAGGTGATGGCTGCATGAGCTGCATGCGGCAGGCAACGTCGTCAGGCACAATGGGGATTTCCTCTACAGTAGCATCAACGGGCAAATAATTACCCGATGAATGCCCAATATCAAGCTGTGTAAGATTAGTTGGCACATGGTGATCCGCAGCATCGCCAAACTCATCTTGCGTATGGTCATCGGAAGCATTATCATTTGACAGCGGGACATGATCAGATGCGTCGTGTTCCGTGGCACAGAGATCATCTTGAGCCCTTATTGGCTCAATAGACTGTGACGATGCTTGCACCGTTTGGCCCACATTATCCTCTCCAGTGGTAGTTTGCTCCTGAGCCGGGGGATGTCCAGATGGATTGCACTTAACCAGAGTCCAGCGTGTTTTGGGCTTACGAGCCGGAGGAGGCGGTGGTGGTATACTAGATGTTTCTTTAGGGGGACATGCAGTGGTTGCATGTCCCAGTCTTCGGCAGTCAGTGCAGAATAATGGCAAATCTTCATAAACTATTGTTTGCAATATTAAACGTCCTTTTGCTTGTAGATATATCTTTTGTGGCAATTCTTGAGAAACATCAATCTCAACACACATACGAGCTACAGATGGCCGCAGTCCTTCTGAGGTTGCAACACAAGTTTGAGCAGCTAGCCAATGGGCCGTATGATTTCAAATAGGGCTTCCCGGTGATGGAGATGGATTGGTAACGCTGGGAGGGCAATCCAAACCGGTACAATAGGGACATCTGATGAAGGATCAAAATCAACAGTCCACTTCGTAACCCTCATGTGGCACCCAGATATATGCCAAGAACGTCGATAAAAACATCTCAGATAGTCGGCCTCATTGCTAAAATTCAGCAAAATATGTGTTTGATCAATCAGTGTAATCCGAAGATCATGATGAAACCCAATTTTCTAAAAAACTTCTCGTATAATTTTTAACGGAGGACGACCATACCAAAAAGTGTCAACTAGTGAATATCTGAATGGAGCAGCAAGAGCATCAATCTCCGAATCAAGGAATGAAACCATAGGGATACCTTTGTATCGCGTAGCCATCTTCGGCGAAATTGAGATAGCATTGGTAGCATTAGCACCGGCAACGACTACATCAAATGTTGGTGCAGCCGCCATGTCGAGCAGGAAAATGGCGAAAAGAATGCAGCTTTGATGATGCACAGGAACAGGGAGACGGAATCGCCGGTTGCAGCGTTAAACCAGCAGCGAGAGCGACAGCCTGGGGCGGCGGCGGCTACTGCCGCCGAATCGTGTGATCGCCGGACGCATAA
The DNA here is from genome assembly GCA_036186865.1 of Eustoma russellianum. Lineage (NCBI taxonomy): Eukaryota > Viridiplantae > Streptophyta > Magnoliopsida > Gentianales > Gentianaceae > Eustoma > Eustoma russellianum. The sequence goes on from AP025049.1 coordinate 17,627,833, forward strand.
GAAGAAATCTTATATATATATATATATGTATATATCTTTCATAGAATATATATATATACATACATATATATATATATCATCAGGATGCAGGCAGGCTCGGTATGTTAATTTGTCAATTACTCTGCGTTTTATATTTTCTTCAAATGACTCATAATTGGTTCTTGGTGCCTGCTATTTCATGTATTGGATTATAGCTGGCGCTGCCAATGGATGGTTTGCTCACCGTGGCGTTCTCCACCCTCATTGACAAGCACATGCCTTGGTTTACCCTGATGGAACCACTGGAGATGACACTGTTGAAACATTATTTCGATTATCTTCGATATCTACACCACCTGGAAGAATATCAACATCTACGCTCATATTTACATACTATACATTTCAATGATGGTCGTATAAATATGTACGCTTTTTCCTTCGCTAGGGTTTTATCCACAAGGGTGGTTTTTTCTAGCAAGGTTTTAATGCGGCATATCGTATACGACTGGAGATATGTCCTTCTTAGTTCGTTATTTCATTTGTTCACTTACTCTGAACTCTTGTAATATGGTTTTCCTCCGCCATAAGTGAGGCTTCCCTTTTAATAAAATAAATGTTTCATAAAAAAAATATATATATATATATATATATCATCATTAGATTTTTATATCATCTATTCGCATACTCAAACAATTGTAATATGGTTTTCCTCCGCCACAATTGAGGCCGCTATAATAAAATGAAAATTTTTCTAAAAAAACATATATATATATATACATATATATATTTTTTTTTGAGAAAAACTTCTTTTATTAAATAAAAACCCTCACTTATGGCGGAGGAAAACCATATTACATCAAAGCATAACGCAGATACCAATTAGTCGATTATCAGCATCCAGAAAATATATGATATGCCGCATTAAAACCTTGCCGGGTAAAACCACCCTTGTGGATAAAACCCCGGCGAAGGAAAAAGCGTACATATTTATATTTCTGGAATGGTGATAGACACTATTTAAACAAAAGTTACAAGAGAAAAAGCCTGTGTGAATCCAGTAATAATGGAAAGCCGACTGAAGGACCACTTTGCTTGAATGATGTTTGGTGACATAGAGTATGTTGAGAGGATTTAGGCCAGCTGGAGAAGGGACGACAGCGATACCAACTCGTTGATGCATAAACCTCATCCATAGACAGACAGTAACTGCTGACGGGACGTTGAGAATGTGTGCGATCCAATGCCTCACCAATACCACAAGAGAATGAGAGCGTAAGAATATAAGCAATGCAAGCCAATGAAAAGTGTGAGAAGTGTGGCCATAGATACAACCTGTACTGCCGGCACATGATGAAGTGCCGGCAGAACTACATGTGCAAAGCCAAACCACGCATCCGACCGGGGAGAAATGATAAGCTGGCGCCTGTGTCTTGTGCACTAGAAAATTGCCACAAATACCTTTGTTGTTCCCTCCAATGCTCATAACCGACAACAAATGCAAATCATAACTCAATGTCAGCTGGCTGAAGTGTGTAAAAGAATAATCTGAATGCCTGAGAAAAGAAAACGTACCGAGGCTGCCTGTACTGATCAGTGTACAGGCAGTGAGAAGATGACATGGCCAATCCATATGGAAGACTTGAGAATTGTGTACATCGATTCTGCCCGTGTCCCTTAGTACACGGGCAGAGAATTGCCAATAAATCCAACTCATATTTTAGAAATGAAGATCATGCTGCGCGTAAAGCCACCGAGGAAAGATCAAGTGCCACCGAAGCCTTGACCAGGGGTGGAAGAGTAGAGCTGTTGTACTCCCCCGTTAGAGGCTGCAACATTGCATGTTGTGCTAGATAGTGTGCCGGCATATTTGTCTCACGATATGTATGCACTAAGTCTAGCCGATGCTGACAAATGAGCTCATGTAGTAGACGGAGATGATAATTGCCTGTTGAGCGACGCGGCCTGCTTAGGCTTGCAATCATTTGAGCACAGTCTGATTCTACAATTATCGAACGGTAAAATGGGAGGAAATACAGCAGGATAAACAGGGTGGCCTGTATCTCAGCCTGCAGAGGGGGGCAACGAGGTAGCCGAAATGAAAGGGCCTTGATGCATGAACCAGTATGATCGCGGAGGATTCCGCCGCCCACCGCGTAGTGCTGTCCCACAACGGCATCCACATTTAGTTTGAGCCTGCCAGAGGGAGGGGTTTGCCAGCGCATAATTCGTAGTCTAGGCGGTCGAATCCGAGGAAGCCATGGTAGAGGAGCAAATGGAAGTGCAGCTAGCTTGGTTTCCTGTATCTTCATCATCCACGTGTGAATATCAAAATGAATAGAATTACGGACTGCTGTTGTGGAGAAGCGAATGGTGTCACCATAAGTTAGCTGCGCATAATGACGCCAAATATTATTTAATATTATCCCAGGAAGTATTAGCCGCAAGACGCCTAGGAGGGATGTGACATTGGATCTATACCACCATGCCATGATATATTGCCTAAGCGATAATGTTGACGGATGCACGCCATCAAGCTCCGCGGCAAAAAAACTCCAGAGAAAACGGATGCGCGAGCAGGTGATGAACAGATGGTCGACCGTAGCTGAATGTGTTTTACAGAAAGGACATTGAGTTGGTCGCGCCATGGTGTAGCTGCCGATATAATCTTCAAATGGGAGGGCCGAATGAAACATGCGCCACAAAAACATTCGAATGGAAGGCGAGTGGTGTTTACTCCAAATAAACCTAGCCGACATTAACGTAGGCCGTGAAATCCGACAAATCATGTATGCTGATTTTATCGAAAACTCTCCCGAAGGCGTAAGCGCCCATGATAGAAATGTGCCCAACCCACTAGAATTTGGGAGACAAATGGGATGAATGCGACAGATAGATTTCCAGACCGGGGAATCTGTAAGTCTTGGAATATAGTCATTCTGTCTCCCATATTTATGCTGCATATACCTACTCCATAGAGTGTTTTGGCACTGATATTTCCACCAAATTTGGCATTGATATGCCTGTTGTAGCTCTCGAAGGTTGCGAATTCCCAAACCACCTTCTTCTACTGGTATAGAAATGTCTTTCCATGCCACCCAATGATGCCTTTCCCCCCAATAAAATGCTGCCATCTTTCTTTCAAGCACTCGAATGATAGATTGCGGCATACCACCTGCCGCTAGTATATGTAAAGGTAGCGCTGCCAGAACCGAACGGATCAGGACAAGTCTCCCTGCCATAGAAAGAAGGCGAGAATGCCAGCCATTTAATCGGCCATCCATGTGCTGTAAGAGTGACGAAAAATGTGAAGCCCGTGGAATTCCCTTATGCAGATAGGATCCGAGATAGCGTAATGGCAGTGTGGCTAATCTCATGCCAAGAATATCTCTGATTATATGACATTGCCGACTCGTGATAGCAGAGGATGGGATGAAATTACTTTTTTGGAAATTTACCTTCTGACCTGAAGCGATTTCATAAGTAGTGAGGAACGCATGGAAGCGCCGTAAATTCTGCTGTGTACCACGAAGGAAGATGAGCAAATCATCTGCATATGCCAAGTGAGAAATAGTGAACGGAACTCTGCCCAACCGAAATGTCTGGATTCTGCCTGTTTCCACCAGAGCCTTCAGCCCCCTGCTAAATCCCTCAGATGACAAAATAAATAGCAATGGCGATAGAGGATCTCCCTGTTTTACTCCCCTGAATGGCCGAAAATATGGCGAGGGTTGACCATTGATTAAGACTGACATTTTCGTTGCTCTTAGATGATTGAGGATAATCCGAATGAAAAAATCAGAGAAACCAAACTTGTGCAGGAGCAAGCGAAGATAATCCCAACTCACCCGATCAAAAGCCTTCATCATGTCTAATTTAAGACATACCTGCGGCCCACCCCTGTCCAGCTGATGAATCATTTCCCGAGCCAAAAGCACCTGAGTGGAAATATCCTGACCCGCAAGAAATCATGTCTGCTCTGGTGATATTAAAGTGGGTAATAGCCTATTCAGCCTTGACGCAATAACACGAGTACATACTTTGCTAATAAAATTGGTGAGGCAAATAGGTCGAAAATCACTAAACGTCTGCGGTGACTGTGATTTCGGTATAAGAGTCAATAGTGCACTCGCCATAACCGGTGGTTGGGGTACCCCTATGAAAAACTCTTGCACCGCTTTTAACACATCTAAATGAATTACAGACCAGCACGATCGATAAAAATTACCATGAAAGCCATCAGGGCCTGCAGCACTCTGTGGATCCAAGCTCCATACAGCTTGTTTAACCTCTAACTCCGTCGGCAATTGTGTAAGCATGAGATTATCCTCATCAGTGAGAAGTGTCGGAATATGGGACAATATATCCTCGTAATTAGAGGTTTGTACATGAGCAAAGAGTCCCGTATAATAATCCACCGCAGCCATCATTATCTCATCCGGTTGTGTGATTACGTCACCCTGTTCATTTTTCAGTTGTCTAATGCAAAGCTGTGAGCTCTTACCTTTAACCAGAGAATGAAAATATCGTGTGTTGGCATCCCCTTCTTGTAACCATTTAACACGAGCCTTTTGTTTCCAGTATTGTAACTCATAATTTGAAGCAAGCAAATACTGAGCCTTGGCCTGATAATATGCCTCACGTGCCTCCTCTGTTGACGTGTCGTCCCAGTGATTTTCTGCGGCCGTAAGATTATCCTCTGCATGCTGCAATTTGCTAAAGATATTACCGAATATATGTTTGTTCCAATGATGAATATCCCTCTTTAAGGCAAACAACTTGGCATAGAAACCCCTCATACCACCAGTAGTTGGATACGATAACCATGCCTGGCGCATATATGCATGAAAATCAGGATGATGTAGCCACGCATCCAAGAACCGAAAAGAACGACGAGTTGGTTGGGTGCTTTGCTGGCATTGAATCAAAAGTGGAGTATGATCCGATGTCACTCTCGGTAAATGTGTAAGTCGTAGCACGTCGAACAGATCTTGCATCCGTGAATTAAGAAAGATCCAATCTAGCCTTCTGCAAACTCGCCCAAGGCCACGTCCCTCCGCCCAAGTAAAACGCGTGCCATGATACGGTGGAGACATAAGAGAGCATGATTCAATGCAGTCATTGAAGTCCTGCATCGCGGATAGAGGTGGCGTGGAGCGACCCTGATGGTCCTCAATTGCACGGAAGGTGTTGAAATCCCCCCCTATCAACCACGGCAGCTGTAATCCTTCAGAAAAATGACATAAATCTCGCCATAGACTTCGACGCTGAAAAGCTGTATGCTTCGCGTACACAAGAGATAGAACAAACTGTTGCTGCTGTGAGTGTGAAGAAAGAGTCAAATGTAAGACTTGACCCTGATCCTGCGTAGTCACCAAACGAAATTCATTATCCTTCCAGAAAAAACCATATACGTTCCGATTGTGAAGCATAACCATGTGAGAATCCTAGTGTAAGACAAAACCGCTGGATTTGTGATGAAGTATGTTTAGGTTCAATCAATGCAAGCAAATGAACACGATATTCTCTAATCAACTGTTTCAATCGAGGCAAAGACGTGCGCATGCCTCGAATATTCCAAATTAATATATTCATTGAGTAAGGTTTGAGACACTTCCCTGCAAAACGTGAGAAGCACTACGCGTGAGAACAGTAGATGGGGGCAACGGAGGGAGGTCTTTTTTCATGCGGCGTTTCCGACGTGGTACAACTGGCACAAAAGGCGCCTCCTCGGGATTATCAGGCAAACGTGATATCAAGATATCATCTGCAGGTGATGAGTCAAGGCGCTGAATGCGCTGAGAAATCTCTGTAGGAACTGTAAGATGTGCTGCCTCCAGACCCTCATCTGGTAGTTCCGTGTCTGAAGAATGTCCAAGCTCCGTATGAGGGATATCCTCTGGTAAATGATGATCCGGGGCATCACAAAAGGTGTCTTGAGGCTGGGGATCGACCTCCAGTTGTAGATCAACATGAGTATCCGAATCGATGGAATGATCCGGAAGTGGCTCCTCCGAATGAAGCAGTCCAGCCGTATGTAGTATACCAGGCCTATGTTCAGATCGGTCTTCCGCCGCAGGTGCAGGCGGCATTGAAGGCATAGCAGTCGGCTGCAAGGAAGTTGTCGAGGGGACAGCATCCGGCTTATGCTTGACAGGTGTCCATCTCTGCTTGGGCGGACTTGATGGGGGGGGCGGTGGTGGTGGTGGAATATTGGACGCCGAGGGCTGTTTAGGGTCGCATGACGCATGATCATGCCCTAATCGATGGCATGCAGTGCAATATTTTGGCAAATCCTCGTAGATCACCGTTTGCAATATTAAACGTTGTTTTGCCTGCAAATAAATCTTTTGGGGCAGGTCCTGTGAAACATCAACTTCAACACAAATTCGGGCGACAGAAGGCCACAGTGCATCTGAGGTGGCGGCATCAAGTTTCAGTGGTGAACCTATCGGCTTCACTATTTCAAAAAGAGCTTCTCTGCAATGCAAGTGCACCGGTAAACCTGGTAATGCTACCCAGACCGGTACAATCGGAACGTCCGTAGTCGGATCAAAATCCACTGTCCATTTAGTTATACGCATATGTCGACCAGAAATAAGCCATGATCGACGGTAGAAGCATCTGAGATAATCAGTTTCTTGGCGAAAATTCAAAAGAATATGCGTTTGATCTATAAGCGTGATGCGGAGATCATTGTGAAAGCCTATTTTTTCAAAGACCTCCCGAATCACCTTCAATGGTGGTCTTCCATACCAAAACGTACCAACTAACGAATATTTGTATGGCGCAGCTAGGGCATCAATCTCAGAGTCTAAAAACGATATCAATGGAATACCTTTATGCCTGGAGACTGTTTTGGGAGTGATACTGAGTGTGGGTGCCGCCGTGGTTCCGGAAACCACAGCCGCAAACGTTGGAGCCGATGTCATTGTGATCGTGGGAGATGCTGGTGTGGAAGAAGAAATCGAAGGTACTGGTATGAGGTGCGATGGCAGGCGTTGCGACGGCGGTGTAGCGAAGCAACTGCGGCGGCGGTGTGAGCGAATACAGCAGCGGCGGCGGCTAAAGCCGCCGAGATCGTCGGAGCCCTTGCGCCATTCGTATTACATACATATATATATATACATATATATATATATACATATATATATATATACATACATATATATATATATACATATATATATATACATATATATATATATACATATATATATATATACATATATATATATGTAGCGCCCCGTACTCGGCTACCCCTCGTACGGTGCACCCGCCGTACTTTCCCTTTTAGAAAAGTACAAAGCGTCGATACTTAACTCGTAAAACCCATGAATAAACATGGATTACAAAGTCACGATCTTAACAGGTAGATAAAAATACGGCAGAATTTGAACCTTAATCCGAAAGCGTCAAATCGCGAATACATAGCAAAATTATACAAACTGAACCGATAGCAAACTACACCGCGAAATTATACAAACATTATCCGAAAAGAATCCGAAAATAGCTAAGTCTCAAAATGTCCCAAAGGTTCATCAAAAGCTTCCATCATCATTCTCTTAACAGCGACTTCAATAACCTATGGGTTTGGCACCCTTGGCTCATCATCGATCCACTCGACTTCATTACCTGACTCTGGGGGAAAAAATAAATGGATGAGCGACAAAGTCGCCAGCAAGTATACAATAACACCGTACAATAAAGAGAAAACGGCATACAAGAATCAAACCCCAATTCCTTAAGTTAAAACATACCTGCCATTACCTTTCCGAAGCATCATACTTAAAGTCATATCAATACTTAGCTAAGAACTAAATGTCATCACTTAGTTAGATTCTACATGCTATAGCCAACCCTTACTTCTATGAAAGATATCATGCATAATGTGTATGAAAATGTGAATGCGATGCAAATGCAACGGGAAACATTCTTTCTTTCATTTAGACATGCTCATAAAAATGCTTGAACTTTCTTTCTTTCTTTTAAATCATGCTCATCATAAAACAAGAGAGTGTGTCAGCCTATTATACCGGGCATGGCTCGGTTCTTATAACATGATCACCTTCAGGTCTATTATACCGGACCTGGCTCGGTTCTTATACTCTTCAGACCTATTATACCGGGCCTGGATCGGTTCTTATATTTCATCAGACCTATTATACCGGGCCTGGATCGGTTCTTATACTTCTTCAGATCAATTAACCTCGGATCTGTAGCGGGTTAAGCTGGCCAGAAGGGACGAAATTCTTTCAAAACAGAAACTTTATATAAAACATAAATAAAATCATGAGCATGGAACACATGAGCATGTCAATGCAAGTGCATGGGATGCAACATGGTAAAATGCACTTATAACATCATAAACAACTTTCTTCATGGGCTGAAAACGATCCAGCAGCATGTCCTGTATTGCCCGGCCTAAAATCAACCTTTTGAGCCTATTTTCCAGAAACTAAAAATATGGACATGCACCACATGATCTTAACTACATTTTGTACAAATTTCATGCGAGTCCGACAAGCATAAGTACCTCAATAAAAATAATTCCCAACAAGGGTACAACATGGATTCTGCTGCACTCTCAACTCCATTCCTTACCTTGTCTCCGTCCATAAACTCATTATGGGGCTCATTTAGCACCTGGAAATCTTTTCTATTTCTTTTATGAACAATATCCAAATGCCCATTCACCAAAACAAGTCAAAATAAATACAATACAAGTCATACAAGCACCAAGGGTCAATCTGTCCTGTTTTCCAGAATTTTACTCCAACTTTACCTCGATGGTTTTCCCCCAAGATCAATAGATAAAATCAATTTCTTTACATGGATACTTAGCTCTATGTCTTAAGTACTTCCTGTAAAAATTTCAGGTCAATCCAAGATATTTAAGGTACTTAAATAATTTTTCTCCCTAAAGTGGTACAACCAGAAACTGTTTTGACCCCTTGATACTAAAAATTCATTTCTGACCAATCCACAAATGATTTTCCAGAAATTCCAACTCCACAATAAAATAGACATGATAAGCTACGACCACACAAAAATAAGCTCAATCCAGCGTTTAGAAGGTCCTTAACTAAGTCCATCAATTTGGCATAAAATCTGTCCAGAACTCTGTTTTCAACCAACATGCATAGAAGTATCCTTTCCTTCCTAATTTTGTTCTTTAGCCTATAATCCAAGTTAATGGTCATTCAATAGACATAATAAGGCTTCCCTATACTAGTTCAAGTCCCTTTTTAGCATGCAAAAGTCATTCATATGGGCTGTTCATTCCGTCTAAACAAAACAGTCCTCTAGTCCAACCATTTCACATATTAAAATCACTAAAAATGCTAGGTTCCATTCCAATCATGTCTCGTTCAATATCAAACATAGGGCAGTCCCTAATCCATCACTTTTAACTCTTATTTCAAGTTTAAACATGCTTTATATTGCAACATAAGAGATGTCTATCATCCAACCTTTCAAAACATAAGAAAAGGTAACAACTTAGGCATATTTTCACTAAAATCATGTCTTAGGCTTCTAGACATTCAAGTATGCACATAATCACATATATTGTAAGGGGTTAAAGTATACTTTCCTCTTCAAGCTAAAGCTCTTGTCTTTGCTTGGTTATGAAGTGAGATGTGATGAAATCCTTCACCTTCTTCACCTTAAGCATACGGTTTTAAGGGAGTGAAATGAAAAGATTAGTTCTTTATTCAATAGAGGAAATAGGATAGGTTTGAGGGCTAGAGCATCTTACCAAAATGAGCTTGGAATGGAGATTCAAGCACCACAATATGTCACCACCTAAGAAAGTTGATGGCTTTCACCTATTTACATCATAAAACCCACGGTTTTGGGTATGGAGAAAGAGAGTTCATGTGAGCTTCATTCTTTACCAAAATGAGAATTCTCTTAAGGAAACTTGGAACAAGACTTACCTAGAGGTCTTCTTGAGTCTTGAAAGTGAAGTTGAACTTCTATCCTCCAAGATGAAAGGGGCGAAATCTTGGTGAGGGGGATGGAGATTGTCTAAGTGTTTTGCTCTTTCATGATGAGAAGGTAGATGTTTCTAGAATGGTTTGATTTAAAACATGTTAGGGACTTAGGAGAGGGGGACGGTTTTGGAGGGAGATTTGTGAGGGTTAGGGCTTCTCATGAGTGTTAATCAAGGTTAGGTTAGTAATAACCTTAGTTACTTTATTCCAACTAGGGTTACTTTAGTGCTAACCCAAGTTACTTTATCAAATCATGGTTACATTAACCTTGGTTTAGGGGAAAAAGTAACCATGGTAGGATTTAAAAATCCTCCATGTCTAGACACTAAGGGGGGCGGTTTTGGTTGGGGTCTTTATGACCTCAACCATACTACTTCCTTCTTTAATGAGTTGTCTTAACTTGTTCCTTAAATGCATGTCTATTTTGTTTTCTATTTATTCTTTGCATAATAACTTCTTGTCTTATTATTTTAACTAATAAAATTGGCTAGAGATTTCTAGAACATCTCTATGTATAGGCCAAAATTTTTAGGCTTCTTGGGCTATTTGATATTTCTTGTAACTTTAATTCACATAATATGTTCTTTCCTATATTTTATTGTATTCTAAGATTAGCATATGTATGTATACACATATATATATATACACGCCTAGGTGTACTATGTGTTATACATTCCATACGCATATATCATATACACGCACATACATACCTAGTGATGTGTATGGTTTTATATCCCTATATTTCATGTACCGCTTCAATAGTATTTAAGTAAAAGAGTTGAGTGGACTTAAGTAACATGTGCTTAGGAAATCATTGCTTTCATTCCGTCTCATATTCATAGTTTTCATGTACATGATCATTGGGGTACAACATCCTTCCCCCCTTCAATAAAGTTTCGTCCCCGAAACTTATGGCCTGTCAAAGTGATAGGGGTACTTTTGCTTCATGCCTTCCTCTAACTCCCAAGTGGCCTCATCAACTGAATGGTTCTTCCATTGCACCTTGACCAGGGGAATAGACTTATTTCTTAATGCTTTCACTTCCCTATCAATTATCCTTTCGGGCTCCTCAACATACGATATATCTGCTTCAATCCTCAGAGGTTGCTCATCCATAATATGGCTCGGATCATGCACATACTTACGCAATTGACATATATGAAACATGTTGTGTAATTGAGACAACGATGGTGGTAGTGCAAGTCTATAAGCAACTTCTCCAATCCTTTCCAAGATCTCAAATGGTCCAATGAATCTAGGACTAAGCTTCCCTTTAATTCCAAACCGCTTTACTCCTTTCGATGGGGATACCTTCAAGAATACCTTATCTCCTACTTGAAATTCAAGTGGTCGACGCCTCACGTCGGCCCACGCCTTGCTTCTATCCTGAGCAGCCTTCAATCTTTGTCTTACAATCATAACCTTTTCCTTGGTTTGCTCCACTAAGTCAGGTCCTGTGAAAATCTTACCTCCAATCTCATTCCAATACAATGGCGATCGACATTTTCTTCCATAAAGAGCTTCATAAGGAGCCATTCCAATAGATCTGTGGTAGCTGTTATTGTATGAAAACTCAACCAACTTCAAACTCTTATCCCAGCTACCTCCAAAGTCCAACACACAAGAACGCAACATGTCCTCCAATGTTTGAATTGTTCTCTCTGATTGACCGTCAGCCTGGGGATGAAAAGCTGAACTCATGCAAACTTCCGTACCCATCGCTTTCTGAAATGCCGTCCAAAATCTTGATGTGAAGCGGGGGTCTCGGTCACAAACTATGCTCATAGGAACTCCATGCAAACATACAATCTGATTGACATACATAGAAGCCAACTTTTCCATGGGTGCTTTAATCGACATCGCCATGAAATGAGCACTCTTCGTCAGACGATCCACAACAACCCAAATAGTGTCATATCCACTTCTTGTCTTAGGTAAATCGGTCACAAAATCCATAGCGATGTGATCCCACTTCCACTCAGGCACCTCAAGTGGTTGCAATAATCCAGCTGGCCTCTGATGTTCTGCTTTGACTTTCTGACATACAAGACATTTCTCAACAAAGTCTGCTATCTGATTCTTCATCCCCTGGCCACCAAAACTTTTGCTTCAAGTCATGATACATCTTATTTGCTCCTGGGTGAATAGACAATCGAGAATTATGGGCTTCCTGAAGTACTTTACTTCTTATCGCATCATCATTAGGCACACACAATCGACCTCTAAACCACAAACTGCCGTCACTACGGACTTCAAAATCGTCAGATGGCTTCTCCTTTAGCTTGCTCTTAACTTTCATCAATGCATCATCCTTAACTTGAGTCTCCTTAATCTTTATCGATCAAAGAAGGAACCACTACTAACTTTGAAAGTACGTCGGAAATCGAATTCACTTCTTCCAGACCAAACTCTTCCATATCACGTTGTAGGGGTGGTTGACGGGGATGACTCGTCTTACGACTCAAAGCGTCAGCAACTCTATTAGCTTTACCTGGATGGTACTGAATAGAGATGTCATAATCCTTGATCAACTCAAGCCATCGCCTTTGGCGCATATTCAGCTCCTTTTGAGTGAAGAGGTATTTCAAACTCTTATGATCCGTGAAGACCTCACACTTCTCTCCATACAGATAATGACGCTAAATCTTCAGAGCAAATACAACTGCTGCAAGCTCAAGGTCATGTACTGGATAAATTTGCTCAAACGGCTTAAGCTGGCGAGACGCATACGCAATCACACGCCCATTCTGCATAAGAACACAACCCAATCCATTCTTGGAAGCATCACTGTAGATCACAAACTGTTCTCCTGAAATGTGTTGAGCCAAAACTGGTGCAGACGTCAACCTTGCCTTCAGCTCAGAAAAGCTACTTTCACAATCCTCATTCCATACAAATTTTGTCTTCTTCTGAGTCAATCTAGTGAGTGGCATAGCTATCCTTGAAAATCCTTCAACAAACTTGCGGTAGTAACCAGCCAGTCCGAGAAAACTCCTTACTTCAGTGACATTGGTCGGCCTCGGCCACTCTGTAATTGCCTCAATCTTTCTGGGATCAACCGAAATCCCATTTTCAGTAATAATATGGCCCAGAAATGACACACTATGCAACCAAAACTCACATTTACTGAATTTCGCATAGAGCTGATGCTTTCTTAGAATACCAAGTATTGTCCTCAGATGGGCTGTATGAGTTTCCTCATCAGGCGAATAAATCAGGATATCGTCAATAAAGACGACCACATACTTATCCAACTGGTCCCGAAACACCCGATTCATAAGATCCATAAATGCTGCAGGGGCGTTGGTCAGTCCAAAAGGCATCACGAGAAATTCATAATGTCCATATCTCGTCCTGAATGCTGTCTTAGGAATATCCTCAGCTCTTATCTTCAATTGAAAATATCCAGATCTTAGGTCCACCTTTGCTAAACACCCGAGCTCCCTGCATTAGAATACTTTAGATATTATTCATAATTATTATATTGAAATAAGACTTGGTAATTACTGACCCGAAGATGGTTGAATAGATCGTCGATCCGAGGCAATAGATACTTATTCTTTACGGTGATCTTGTTGAGTTCTCGATAATCAATACACAGTCGCATACCTCCATCCTTCTTCTTTACAAATAAAACTGGGGCACCCCATGGTGACACACTTGGACGAATCAACTTCTTTTCCAATAACTCATGCAATTGCTCTTTTAGTTCCTTCAGCTCAACGGGTGCCATGCGGTAAGGAGCTTTAGAAATGGGCTCAGCTCCGGGGATGAGATTTATCTCAAAGGAAATTTCTTGATCAGGGGGAAGTCCTGGTAGTTCCTCTGGAAAGACATCAAGAAACTCTTGAACTACCGGAACTTGCGAGATGTCCACTGCTGCCTGCTCGGCACTAAGAGCATAAACAAGATAGCCTTGACATCCCTTTCGTAACGCTCGACGGGCACGAGATGTATTCACAAAAATATTCTTTGACTTCTTCAACTTGGGACCTCCTTGAAATGATACTTCCTCTTGCTCCGGGGCTCTGAAAGTGACTTTCTTCTGATTGCAGTCAATATGGGCATGTTTCTTAGACAACCAGTCCATACCAAGAATAATGTCAAAGTCACTCATAGCAATCGGGATCAAATCAGCCGCGAACCGATGGTCATCGAGCTCGACCACGCAATTCTTATACAGATAATGAGACGTAAACACTTGATCACCAGCGGCTTGGATTCGATAGGGTGATTTAAGCCGGATGGGATGGTGGTCTAATCCCTTTGCAAATTTCTTAGATATAAAGGAGTGGCTGGCACCACTATCAAACAACACATTTGCGAGCATACAACATACAAGGATAGCGCCTGAATCATACAAAGCCTTAACTACGCAGCAATATAATATTTATCAACTTAGTATTGCAAAATTTTAAATCATACCAGCCACGACGTCTCCAGCTTCCTCAACTGCAGCATCGGTCATTACATGCACACGCGCATTCGGGCGCTGACGTTGGTTCCTCTGCTGCTGACCACCACGCTCACGACAATCTCTCAGAATATGCCCAGTCTTCCCACATCCAGCACAAGCAGCTCCCTTATCAGGACAATCCCTAATTATATGACCAGTCTTGCCGCAACCAAAGCACTTACCAGCTTGTACATAGCACTCGCCCAAATGGTTCTTCTGACAATGGGGACACATGGGAATGGCCTGCTGTTGCTGTCCTTGACTTCCTTGATTATTTCTTTGATTATTCTGATTCTGCCCACGGCGCTGTCCACGATTCTGATTTGCTCTTTGGTTCTGATTCTGCTGTCTACCTTGCCTCCCATGAAAATTCTGTCTAGTCATTTTCCTTGCTCTTTATCACCGGAAGTGTCCCTTCCTCTTTTCTGGCCTACCGTCGCATCGCGACGAATGATATCCTTCTCGATCCGATAACATGCATCAACAAGCGCCTCAAAATCAGCAGAGATAACATTTACCAACCAAGTGCGAATCCTTGGGTTCAGCCCACTCTCAAACTTCACCATCTTAGATTCCTCATCATTCATCGTAGCCGGAGAAAATCTACCCAAAGTCAGAAACTTGCTCACGTATTCAGACACAGTCATACCAGGTTCTTGCTTCAACATTTCAAAATCATGCCTCTTTTGCATCTTTACTGACGGGGGAAAATAAAACTTGTTGAACTCTTGGATGAATCTCTCCCGTGGAATAGGTCGGGGCAAAGGTTGTAGCTTAGCCTTCCACCACTGGTTCGCCCCACCAAGGAGGAAAGGCCTCACAGCTTGGGTTTTCATTTTGTCAGGGGCTCCATTCAGTTCAAAACAGTTCTCCACTTCATCTAGCCATTTTTCAGCCATATCGGGGTCATACTTGCCTTCAAAAGGCGGCACATTCGCTCGCTTGAGCTTCTCAAAGTAATACTACGCATCTCTTATCGGTTCATAAGGAGGAAGAGGGGCAACTTGCTGAATCATTCCCTGGCCAATCTGAGTTACGGTCTGACAGAATGCTTGGAAATCCAGAATAAGAAGTGGCACTTGCGGAAGAGGGTTTCCTTGAGCTGGTGGGGGATTTTCATTCTGCGGTGGAGGAGGAGGCGGTGGATTCTGATTCTGAGGAGGAGGTGGAGGGACTTGATCTTGAGGTTGTGGAGGGTTTGGTTCGGGTGCATGGGCAGCATCTCTACGAGGTCTACCACGAGTCCGAACCATCTGTATACGGAGCAGAAAGATATATATATGTATATATGGATCGAAGTGACTGACTGAATTTAGACATGCTTGGAAAAAGGAATTTAAAGCAGGAAAAAGAGTTAATATGCAACATATCAGGCTAGCAGGTCAACTAGGGGACCCTATTTCCAATCTAAGTTGTCTAAGCTAAGGCCATCTCTCTTCTAAGATCATAACTTAAGTCTAAGATCAATTCTTAGATTTCTAAGATCATAACTTAGCTTCTACGTTCTGCCCGAATCTAGAGCCTGGGCTCTGATACCACCTGTAGCGCCCCGTACTCGGCTACCCCTCGTACGGTGCACCTGCCGTACTTTCCTTTTCAGAAAAGTACAAAGCGTCGATACTTAACTCGTAAAACCCATGAATAAACATGGATTACAAAGTCACGATCTTAACAGGTAGATAAAAATACGGCAGAATTCGAACCTTAATCCGAAAGCGTCAAATCGCGAATACATAGCAAAATTATACAAACTGAACCGATAGCAAACTACACCGCAAAATTATACAAACATTATCCGAAAAGAATCCGAAAATAGCTAAGTCCCAAAATGTCCCAAAGGTTCATCAAAAGCTTCCATCATCATTCTCTTAACAATGACTTCAATAACCTATGGGTATGGCACCCTTGGCTCATCATCGATCCACTCGACTTCATTACCTGGCTCTGGGGGAAAAA